>CM057349.1:137798926-138398926 GCA_030015575.1 Agapanthus africanus | reverse complement strand
ACTAGAGATGATAAGATGCCCTGCCGCGACTACTCTGAGGGTAAGTCCTGCAAAACACTGTGGCACAACGGGGGTGAGTTGCCAACTCGTGAATAGTAATTAACACCATACTGAAATAGCAAGTATGCACTAACAGCAATGATCAATAGCATGTAAGCTGGTAGCATGAGTATGACAATATAAATATGCGACTATCATGATCAGGGTACACCACCAGGTACTATTTCTACATGAATAAGTGCATATCAACTGAGTATTGAGTGCAGAATAATAAATAATCTCATGCAAAAATCATAAGCTTGGAAAAACACGGTGTAACTCAACAACACCCAAATCCCAAAAATACTCAAATCGGCCCTCAGATCGGCCCTCAAATCCTGTAAATCTCATGGAACCTGAGTGTCAAACATCGACACTCTAAAACATCATGAAAACCAGTGTCTAACATCGACACGTAAATACTCGTATCCATACGTTCCTCGAAACCTAAGTATCCCACTTCGACACTTGTGTTCCACGTATCGGTCTTTCTGATATCCATACGTTCCTCGAAACCCAAGTATCCCATCTCGACACTTATGATTCCACGTATCGGTCTTTCAAAATCCATATATCTCTCGGAATATAAGTGCCTAACATCGACACTTGAAATTCCCATATCGCATGAAAACATATCTCAAATGCGTAAATCTACGTAAAACAACATATGCAACATAAAACATCAATACGAGCATATCACGGGAAAAGTCCGCTATTTACATGCATCAAGTCATTAAATATATCTCGCGGTTCCCAAAATACAAATCCAAAATACATATATATACAGTGTCCCATTCCACCGATATATATGTTATAACAGGCCAATCATGTAACAATAGCAAAGTATATGTGCGAGCATGTAAATATGGTATGGCATATGTATAGGCATGTAGGTACACAGGTATACTATATGTCATATGCGCTATCGCACAAGAACAACTGCCTCTATGTCGCTAACCACTAGCAAGTATATCAATGAATATTTGTGTTGTGCATATCATGGCAATTACCGACAGTGTGCGTGTATCATATCATTGGTGCTCATGCAACATGGACTGTCAATAATAGTGCAGTGTACAAGGATACAGTATCAGGCACAACAAGTAACTATATGCAATGTGAATCATACAATATCTCTATATAATCACATAAACATACGGCTAATATCATATCATATCTAACCCAGACGCTTAGCGCCTTACGGGCGATTTCCACGTAGATGTTAAATCTACTCACCAAAGGTCTCCAGCTATGAAAATCTGACCACCTGCTTCCCCTTGTTCGCAGCGTCCGAAGTCCCCGCTTGCGACGCTATATTTCCACAAACACAAGAAATAGTGCAAACATCTCAGAAATCGACCAATATAACGTAAAACTACGTATTAAATAACGCACCAATACCAAACTAACTCGCGAGTGTGCGTCTAGTGGCTAACGCGCGTTGCGACATTACTAAACCAAACTGAATACAGCAGCTGCATCAGATCACGATTCGTGTCGGATCACGCAACACGCGGACTCAAAACACTAGATTATAGGTAAACGATCCCAGATTTTTCATACTGAATTTACTAAAAAAATAAACAGTACCAAACACCCCTAACCAACAGCAGACAACTACCCACAGAAGCCATACCCAAGCAGCTCCCTACATCGCCGACGTCGCCGGAATTTTGCCTAGGGTCGCCGGCCGAGGCCGGTGAGGTGGGTCTCATGTCTCGGGTGGTGCTTCAGGGTCACTAGTACATCACTATAAATTTGTTTGGTCAAACACTAAATTTTCCAGGTCACAGCAGATCACAGAGGTTCAATAAAGACACTAAAAATCCGATATTGCACTAATCAATATAAAAAGCGTTCTACGCCACAACCAACGAGCTAAACAACATAAAAACTCCTAATTACCAGTGTAGGGATTATACCTATCAATCTTAGCTCACAAGATCCAAGCTTTCCTAGCTCCAAGTGATCCAAGAGCAAGAAACAAGACTTTTGGTATATTTGTGATATATTTGGAGATGTTTTGAGTTAGGATTGAAGAGAAATGAAAAGAAAAAGATTAAGGGCAGTAGAGGGAGAGAGGATCTCGGCCAAGAGAGGAGGTGAGTGTTTTGTGAGGGATTTCCTAGCAATTACCAACATTAAATGCAATTAAATGCATTCATACACACATAAATACACATGCATGCACCTCTTTCTTTTCTTTTCTTTTTCTTTAAATCCTAAATCCATTTACACCACAAATATCTAGATATGTGAGAAGGTTTAGGTTAACTCAAACTTAATTGAAGAAAAGATCACTTAACAGAAATTTCCCAAAATGCGAATACCGCATTAAAATAACATTAAAATTGGGAAAAAATTCAAATTGAACCAAAACGTCCCATATACCCCCAAAGCTTGCGCACTAGCTTTAGTTTAGCCTAACTATGTGCTGGCAAGTCTATATGGTCGTTTGAACACAGTCGGGTCAAAACGGAAAATACCGACAATTTAACCCTAAAACTGAAAAATTCTCATAACGATTTATAAAACGTTACACAATGGTTGTATTTCTTGTTCTCTTTTAATTGCAAAGTGTTTGCATTTACATTCCGTCGGATTTCTAGTATACGATTCTAAGTTAGGGTTAGCTAGAACGGCAAATTTTTGAATTTTGAATGGACGATGCCTCCTGAAACCTTGCTGCCGTGCTAGGGAACCCTGCAGTGGTATCAGAGCCATGCTAGAAAATTAGACGGATTTTGTTAAGATTACGAAACCGAAATACTCTGAAACTTGAAACACGAAATTGAAGTTTCTGTCGAATTTAAAATGTTGTCAAAAAAATTTTTAAATAAGTACAGAGTGTTATATAGGATATATCATGAACACCATGAAAAATTCAGGGGGTTTGCTCGGATTTTGGCCGAGCACAAGCATGTTGGGGACGGCCACTTTTGGCAGTTTTGCCTGAAAAGTTTTTTGTGTTCCAGTGACTTGGTTTTGGTGTTTCATGTGTTGTTTATTTTTGCTAATTTTGCATATGATGTAATCTTACACTATAAGCAATTCGGAGTGTTTCGTATTCGTAGTTTTAACAATATTTCGGGTTATTCACATATTTTCTAGGCGAAGTTTAAAATTTCGATCGAATGTCAAAAACCCATTTTTCCAAATTTAACGTATTCGGAAAAACATGCAAGTAATTCTATGAACTCTCTAAAAGAATGAAACCCTAACTGGACTTTTTTGGATCGCGGAACCGCTGTCATACCCTAGGGTTTGTCGTAGTTCCGTGGCGACATGAGTGAGGCTTGGGTTTGCCCTTCTACGGCTGATGCATAGGTACTGTGGCATGTTCTGGATATTACTAAAACTGTGCTCAAGTGTTGAGCTGTCGATGAATTGTGGGACTTTGATGATTCGATCAAAAAGTTTAACGTTCGTTCGGGTATCATGTGATGGGATACAATATTTGGAATCCACAAGTAGTTATGAAATAACTAATTTGAATGTTATAAATCTAGCAATTTAGTCTCATTTGATCGGTTGCCACGGGATTTTGATGTGATCAAAAGTCCATCGCAATCACGTAGCGTACACGGATACTCGCCGGGTAACCTTATTAGATAGCCACACCCCATAGCCCCGACCAAGTGACTGTAGGAGAACCCCGTCGCCAAAAGCATCTGTTTGGGTGCTCGCGGCAGCGGTGTTCCGCCTTAGTGCACTTCGTCGACGGTATCGCGGGGTGCGGCCGTCTACTAAAGTTTCCGACGAGCATTCGATCAGGATGTCGAGAATCTTGTCGAATTTCCCGACAAGATATTAAAAGGTGTTTTGAATATCGAGACTAAAAGGCGGGGTTTATAATTGTTAGGCATGCGATGTCTAAAGAATTCATTTGGTTAGGTATGAAATCCAAAGTATGAGATACGTTGGTTTTATGATGTCTAAGGTGGTTGCGGATTCTAACTGTTATAGTTTTTCACTTTCTTTTCTGCGACCGTAAGTGTAATATGTGGTGTATCGCCGGTTTCGGTGCTATATGTCAACGACAATTGGGATACGCATATTTACTTACGTTGATGACATGCGATGTTATGTGTTGCTGTCATATGTTATATTGGATCGCCGTGATTAAATAGCCGGGGGTTTTATGTGAGATGAGAGTTTTTCATTTTCATTCATATAAAATTCATTGTATGTAATATTCTTTTATTGGAGCACTTTCGGGTTGAGGATGATGTCACCATTGTATATTATTTACTTTTCTACATTAGGATAGACCCAAGGCGGGGAGCACAAGTAACCGGGTTCTAGGGTCCAGTGGGAGACCATCTCGAGGAGTCGAGACCGGGTCTCCTAACTCTAGAATTAGTAAGGTTGCTTGCTGCTCTTGTAGGGGTCTAGGGATATGGGTTTGGCTATTCATCACGACCGTGGAATCCGTGTTTTATACAGGCTTAATATAAAACCCGGAAATCCTAGTATATCCAATATTTCATATGTTGTGTTCTGCTGCGTTTTATCTATGATGTGATCACTGTATATGTTGAGATAGATACTGGATATAGTATATGTGATATAATATATAGACGGTGCTTATGTTTTACACCCGCGCTAGCCCTGCCCCGCTCTGCCGTTAGTTACCTAACCTAACGGTGCACGAGGGGACATTGAGGCGAATGCGGATGGCATAAGCGTACGTTGTATTTATCTGTGATGTTTAGGTAACTTAAAATGATGGGACTTCATTAATGAGATTAATGAAATAAAAGAAACCTAAAGAGGTTGTGGAATCGAATTTTCAAAAACAGGTAGCTCTAGTTCTTGCTTTGCATAGCGGTATTCCTTGTAGAATATCCAGCACCTTATTCGATAAGGAAAGAGCCGAGATCTCTTCACCGGGAGTGACCTCTTTAGCGAAACTAGCAGATGATACAAACTCGGTTTGTCTTTTGATTGCTTTTATAGTTTTTGCTTTGCATAGTGGTATTTGTGAAATATCCTGCACCTTATTCGATAAGGAAAGAGCCGAGATCCCTTCACCGGGAGTGACCTCTTTAGAAAAACTAGTAAAACCTCAAAAACACTCCATTTAAAACATTTGATTCTACAACGATATCAAGTTCATTACGCAAAAGGTTTTCTTAAAAACCTGTCGTAGCCCTCCGTCATTTCAGATAAGTACTTCATAGTATTGGTGCTACGTTTGTTGGCTTTCGTCAAGGCGTAGTATGCGGTAGCTATTTATGCCTATCTGCATAAGCATATGATGCGATTGAGTTAGGGTAGTCGTGCGACTTTGTTGGCTTTCGTCAAGGGTCATACGGGTGGGTTTAATTCAATCAGGAAATGCACGGGTTGAACTTGACTAGTACCCTATGGTTTGTTGGCTTTCGTCAAAGTCATAGGATGCTAGGGGTAAAATATTATCGGGAATTTCAAGTGTTGAAATTTGCAATGAGATTGCATACCTTCTATGAGATAGTTGGATCCCGATACCCACTGCGAGTAAGAGTTACTCCTGGGAGAGTTTTACACATTATAATTAGCCGATCAAGTAGGTGCCTAGAAACATGTTAACGGGGTTATGCCTGTAGGGTTCCTAGGCACTCTAGTGAGGTCTCCAAAGCCATCAACCATGGCAATTTCAAATTTTACGGTGCCTACAAACCCTAAACAACGGATCGTTTGCTAGATGTCTAGGCGAACAATAACTAGTTAACACTTAACTAATGAGAAAACGGAAATACAACCTTTGTAGATCCGGTGCTCCACCTCCATAGATCCGCAACGAAGTCGTCTCCGCTGTCCAAGTCAAATCCGGGCTCTAGGATCGGCTTCGTCGGAGAATGGGCAAGCTAGGTCGTCGATGTCCATGCCGAAGATGATCTACGTCGAGGCATCGCTAAATCAAGCTCCGACTTCACCAAGTCAAGAAACTTGTGAAGTAAACACACTCTACTACTTGGCAAGAGGTAGAGGATGAAGAAATAGGAAGTGGGTTAACTTTAGAATTGGATTTCTCACTCATTTCCATCACTTGCCATTGATGGGGCAAGCTTTCTTCACTTGAAGAAAATGGAAGAAGATGAAGGAAATTGTTATGATAAGTTAAAAGAATAAGAAAAGAAAATGAATTCTTATCATAATTTTTAACTAGAGTCAAGTGTAGAGAATGAATCATGGTTAGTGGGAATGGTTAGGGTTAAGGATGAGATAAGAATGGTTGACTTGAACAAAGCTTCATGAAGCTTCAACTAAAGAACAAAATTAGCCACCATTCTTTTCTCTTTTCTTTTATTCATTTATCAAAAATAAAAAGGATAATTAAATAAGATAAATGAATAATAAATAATAAACCCTAACCATTTCATTAACCAAGGTTTAATCTTTACACTTGAACCCTAGCATGACATGTATCATCAAACATGATACAATCAAGTGCACAAAAGTATATCGCATATACAATGCGCCCATCCGAGTGAGAAAATCCATCTTAAGTAAACCGATACTAGTTGATGCAAAGTAATATATCAAATATATAAATATGCATTAAATCATTAAATCATCACTTGATTCAATGATCCGGTCATGTCGCACACAACCGACTAGTATTCAATGTATCGGCTTATCGAATCAACGCTTGAATCGATATCGCATACAACCTTTCCGATACATTCATCGCAAGAATGGAATGCGGTATCACATACACGCATCATTCTCGGTCCCGCACATATCTCATATGCGCTCCTATTTCGTTTCGCTTGAGCCAGGAAACCTCTGTGTAGGACTCTAAAGACTCGTCAATACGCCGGCAGCAGGCGATGATCATATCAAACACCCACAAGCCGCAAGCGGTCTGCTAAACGTAACGGCCACCCGGGTATTGAGCGATCTGAAGATCGACGAGCAAGCCCGCTCACACTCCAGTGAATCCGACCAGTAACACTACCGTACAGTCCGGTCTCTTCGTCTGATATGTCGCATATCTTGCCTAGGGGTGGTAAACGTCAGACCCCAATAGCTCAATAAGTCGTGTCGATATGAGGTCTATAACTATTCGAGAAACTACTAGTAACACTTACCAGTAAATCTCAGCAACCCTGGCCAGGGATTTCCTGTTATAGCCAATCGAACACAGCGCAACATCAACTCCCTATACCGGGAGAGACGAATCCCCTCCTATCGCTCATTGCCTCCATGTGACTCGGGACTGTACCCAAAAACCACCGTTTTGCACGCCCTCTTGGACGTGGTAAGATGGAAATCAAAGCACAGTGGGAACCACACAAGACTCTATGACGATCTCGGGTCAACAGACTACTCTGTACCAGTGTCACCAGAGAACTGCCATCTGACGTGAGGTATAATACCATCTGGGAGTTCTCGGCGAGTCCGTCCAGTGTACCCAGTCTCTACTGAGCACCCGTATATCTCCTCTGATGTCAAACACCGATGGATATGGGATCATCCATCGCCCATCTGTATGGGTCGAGAAGGTACACGCTAGTCTACTCTGGTATATCGATGCCCCGTCTCGATACACCCTCGACTAGGGACTTTGAAGGATGTACTTATGGACTACCATGTCCCCACTAGTATGATCCGCATCATAGTCCAGGTAGTCAAGCACAGATCCTAAGGGCTTTACCAACATGTAACAGAGAGACAATCAGCATACACGTTAAGGTAAAGTTCAACCAGATAGCATACTATCATGTCGAGCAAGAAAGTCCTCCCTATATATGTCCCAGCATCCACTACAATATACATCCTATGTACAGTAATGGCCTCTAGGGCATACATATAACTAACAATGCCTCTGGGAAAACGAGGTTTATTTTAATTAGTTCCGTACGAAAGCACGGGGAACCTCCCTCAAAGTACCGGCACTGGCCTGGCTGAAAGATTGGCGAACTTGGAGGGTGTAATTAATCTCGGCAAGTCTTACCTTTTACGGTTTGAAGGAAGATTTGATAAGAATAGTGGGAGCCATCCTGATTAGATAAAATAATAACCAATCTAATCTTGCAAGAGCATACGCTGAGTGTTTTCTTCTCTCTCTCTCTCCAGGTAACGACCATGTCACGCCTTAATCAAGATAATAATACGGATGTATTGACCGAACCCGCTTGTTATACTGAGCTGGGGAACGTTGGTCCCGCTCCAACTTATAATTGTTATAAGACCGAGCAGGAAATAAGGGATTACCAGGATTCCCGTGCCGCCCAAACGAAGAAAGTACATATTGATGTATCTTCTTCGAGTGTGTTCATTACCGAGAACTGTTTCTCAGTATCCTCTGCGTTCTGGGTATGATAATACCGGATCAGGATCCCATATATGTAATCTGTTACATGGGCTACAGATAGGTAGAGAACTAGGAACGGATGATAAGTTTTAAGAGTTAGAAACGGTGCAAGTGTTGTAGCCAAGTATGTTGGCAGTTATCACCCTGTATTACCAAATACATTGATTCCGAACGAATGTTATTAGATACCGAACCTGATATACAACATCATATCACTCTCTTTATTTAGTAAAGAAGGATATAATATTGTATTGTTGGATAATATTTTGAACATTTCCTATATCAAGAGTTGATCGGTTCAGGCATGTGATTGATCTGTTTTATGTGTAGTAGTTAACCGCAATCAATAACGGTGTCGCGTGTAGCTAGACCGAGATGAGTACGGGTCGTCCTCAGGAAAACGTTGAATCTTTTAATCTTAATTTAGGCTTGTTGAGAAAGAAAGGAGGAAGAATAAAGAATGGTGAAGAATGGTTGTAGGTTCTAGATCTACGTTAAACACGGATGCAAAATATAAATCTAGATTAGCTACGGATGGAGGTTTATATAAAAATGGGGCTTGTAGGGTTCATTAAGATTTAGTAGTCATGGATGATTAATTAAAGATTACTCTTTTTATCCATTAATAGATTTAAAACTAGATCGAAAGTGATGCATGTAGATTAGGATTTCTGGAGGGAAAAGGGTTCCCACTCTTAACCCCTATCTTGACATGAATCTCCGTTCATGTCTAGCCTTTACCAAAACAATTGTTAATCTAATCTCTAATTGTGGTCATGATTATCAATGAATTGATAGCGCGCCCAATTAGGATGTTAACTATTCTTTTGATAAAGTTTATAAACTTTATAGGATGTAAAAAGAGTTTAAGGATCTTCATCATCCATTAATCTACCCTAATCCTATGAACCCTAACAAGTAAAGAATTACTCATGCATGTTGAGAGAAGAAAAGATAGATAGGGAAATCATACTACAATGAAATAGAATAAGAAAAAGTACCTTTATTAATCAACAGAATCAATTACACTTTGTTCCTTTAGAAAATGATTACAAAATGCTAGTTTGCTTCTCGATCTCTTCTAAGGAGGTAGATGAACCGTTGATGATCAGCCTGGATGCGTGAGCCTGTCGTGGACTTCGTGATCTCTTCAGCTTGATGCCTTCTAACTTTAGCCCTTGGTCCTTTATATAGCCCTCAAAGAAAAAAACCCAGTTACCATATATGGTGACTTCCTAATATGGTGACTTTCCATATATGGTTACTTTCCGTATATGGTAACTTTCCTAATATGGTGACTTTCCATATATGGTACCTAATATGGTGACTTTTCATATATGGTAACTAGTTGTTAGGATCCCAACCAGAAAATCAGGGCCCTAACTCCTCAGAAGTGTGGCGGAACCACGGCGTAATGGTGGGTTTGGCCGCGGATCCGCGGTGGATTAAGAGGATCGTGGGTTCGTTTCTCTTGAGACTTCTTCTGGTGACACATGTAGACTATTTTGGTTTCTGGAATCTGAAAATCTTCTCTACGTCTCTGCCAGAATTGATTTCTTCAATTTACTTTACTATTTCGGCAGATTTGATCTCGATAACTCGGATTTCCTTGATTCCAGTCCTGAAATAATTTCTGCACAATTATCTCAATAAATAATGTTAGTAGAATTTTTTTTTTTGAGATATTATTTTTAACCATTTGTCATGATATTTTAGTTTTAAGAGAATTGGTCAAAGGTATTTAATAAGATAAGCATATTAAATGGGCCAAATGTTACATGGATATTATATGCTTACTAGTATCTTTTGGCTACGGATACCACTTCAGTTAGTGCGTGAGCTGTTTTGCTGTTAGGTGGGTTGTGGTATCCGGTTATTTTCCATTGTACATAATTTTGTATCTAGTATTCTCCATCTACCTTTATATGTATTTGACTTAGAGACCCGTGTGAGGACGATGATGTATATTATTTGTATTCTGGTGTCGAGCTCGTGTGAGCCGACTTTACTTATGCAGTTTTTATCATTGTGATGTTTTCCACTTTTTGCTCTTTTCTTCGCTACGGCGTCGTATATTACTCTTGTGGTGATTGTTTCCGTCGTTGGGCGTGATTGCTCCCGTTTGGGATGCTTTATTATATTGTTATCATTTTACTCATATCATGTCTTGTACCCGATTTCGGGGTTAGTTTTACAAAGGAAATGCTGCCAAAATTTTTAAGAAAATAACTTGAACTTTAAAGAATGTTACTAAACTACTTAAGGTTTTCCAAATGTTTTTAAACAAATGTTTTCAACACTCGCTTCTTTTAATGGTTTTGATTTCTGGGTTTCGGCTTACTTAGTCGCGTTACGCCTGTAGACGTAACGTGGTTAAGTGCCGGTCACGGGTCGAACTTCGGGTCGTGACAAAGTTGGTATGAGAGCGTAGGTTTTACCTTTCGGAGTGTAGGATGACCCTGGTATGATGGAGTAAGTAACTAAAGCAGAGTTGCGTAGCGTGTGTATGTTCCGCGGCATACTCACGACACGGTACTTCGCCTAAGTGACCTTTGATTTAAATTCCTTCATGAGTATATACATTCTTGCGATTCAATTTCTGTATCCTTATCGAATCCTATTTTCTTTTCAGCCATTATGCCGCCAAAGACTACGAGGGCGTAGAAAGCGGCCGCGAGAGCCGAGATTCGAGTTGACTCGTCCGAGACGAGGACTGATCCGGGTAGTACACCGGTTGTACCCGAGCAGGCTGTTCCTCCTACGACAGATCAGATCGCCATGCTAGGGACTGGTATGCAGGAGATGCGCCAGACGATGGGATCCAGTATGCAGGAGATGCGCCAGATGATGGGATCGCTAGTTGAGACACTTCGAGCGCAGCGACCAGAAGTAGCTCCACCTGTTGCAGGGACTGTGATGGTACCCACAGTACAGGAAGTTGCCCCTGCAGCTACAGAGGTCATTACGGTACGCTATCAGAGTTTATGAGGCTGAAGCCTCCGGTCTTCACAGGCACCGATGCAGCCGAGGACCCACAGTCTTTCATTAATAGGATGGCCCGGATATGCCGTTCCCTCAGATGCTCAGATGCGAGATGGGTGGAGTTTGCGAGCTTTCTCCTAGAAGGTCTTGCGCAGAAATGGTGCGAATCGGTCGAGAAGGGCAGAGCAGCAGGTCTTCCTCCTATGACCTGGATAGAGTTTGTGACGGTATTTCTTGCCCGTTTCCTTCCCCAGAGTGTCAGGGATGCCCGAGCGTGCAGATTCGAGTCCTTGCGCCAAACGCCAGAGATGACAGTGGCAGAGTATGATGTGCTATTTACCGAGCTGTCAGTTTACGCTCCATACCTAGTGGCTACTGAGGAGATGCGAGTCAAGAGATTTGTCCAAGGCTTGCTTACACCACTGTTCCTTATGATCAGCGCCCAGCATTGCGAGACTTATGCAGCAGCTGTAGACGCAGCCTTATTAGTCGAGGAGCGCCTTGCTGAGACTTCGGTAGTTCCAGAGCCGAAGAGAGTTCGTGCGGATACATCAGCACAGAGACAGCCCTTTCGGCGCCGTGACAGACGTCTTGCAGGTGGCAGAGATTTAGGGCGAGGCCGGTTGTTCAACTCCTATCCCCAAGAGGGTCAGCGGTCATCGTCGGGATGTTTCAGCTGCGGGAGTTCTTATCTTCGTGTTCGAGATTGTCCTGAGATACTCCGGAGGGAGGCAGCAGTACCGCATGTCACCTTACCACCTTCACCACCCCAGAGGGCGTTTCCTATTATACCTACTGTTACTCCGTGTCAGACTCATGCACAGAGAGGTCGTGGTCGCGGAGGATTTGGTCATAGAGGACGGGGTGACCGAGGCAGAGGACAGTCAGTCGCAGGTGGAGGACAGGCGTGGGTTTTTGCTTTGACGCATCAGGACGCGCAGGCGTCCAATGCGGTGGTCTCAGGTATCCTTTCAGTATGTTCTGTTGACGCACACGTGTTGTTTGATCCGGGATCCACGCACTCGTACATTTCCACACACTTCGTGCCGAGTTTGGGTAGAAAGTCCGGTTTGCTTGATCAGCCGCTTGTTGTGACCACCCCTGTGGGAGAGTCGTTTGTTGCTAGGCACGTGTTCCGATCCTGTGTTGTCCGTATTGGCGAGAGAGAGTTGCCTGTCGACTTGATCCTTCTTGAGATGTTGGACTTCGACGTTCTTTTGGGCATGGATTGGTTAGCCACGTGCTATGCGTCTGTGGACTGCCGCGAGAAGACAGTTAGATTTTGTTTTCCCGGCGAGTCGGCTTTTGTTGTGCAGGGGGACCGTGGTGTCTCTCCTCACAGTTTGATTTCTTCTTTTCGCGCTGGACAGCTTTTGAGGAAGGGATGTCAGGGGCTTCTCGCCTATGTTTGCGATACTAGAGCTACAGAGATTCCGTTGGATCAGGTTCCGATTGTTAGCAAGTTCCCTGATGTGTTCCCTGACGAGCTTCCTGGACTACCGCCTGAGTGCGACATTGCCTTCTGTATTGATTTGATTCTCGGCACGGGGCCTATTTCTATACCTCCTTATCGGATGGCCCCGGCGGAACTCAGAGAGTTGAAGGGTCAGTTGCAAGATTTGCTGGATAAGGGACTTATTCGACCCAGTGTGTCTCCTTGGGGTGCTCCGGTCCTGTTTGTCAAGAAGAAGGATGGCAGTTTGCGTTTGTGTATCGACTACCGCCAGCTGAACAGGGTTACAGTGCGGAACGGGTATCCTTTGCCACGCATCGACGACTTGTTCGAGCAGCTTCAGGGGGCAGGATACTTTTTGAGGATCGATTTGCGATCAGGCTACCATCAGCTGCGGGTTCGACAGGAGGACATTCCGAGGACAGCTTTCCGCACACGCTACGGCCATTATGAGTTTTTGGTGATGTCGTTCGGACTCACCAACGCCCCAGCGGCATTCATGGACTTGATGAACTGTATTTTCCGGCCGTATCTTGATCTGTTCATCATCGTATTCATTGACGATATCTTGGTGTATTCCCGGAGCAGAGAGGAGCACGAGCAGCACCTGCGGATTACACTGCAGACTTTGAGGGAGCACCAGCTTTTCGCAAAATTCTCCAAGTGTGCATTCTGGATGGACAGCGTAGACTTCTTGGGTCACGTGATTACACAAGATGGTATATGTGTAAACCCGAGGAAGATCGAGGCCGTTCAGGGTTGGCCCAGACCCACATCAGTTACGGAGATCCGCAGCTTTCTAGGGTTGGCCGGTTACTACATGCGATTTGTGCAGGACTTCTCCCGTATTGCTGCACCTTTGACCGGATTGACCCGGATGGGAGTTCCTTTCGATTGGACGGAGGAGTGCGAGCACAGTTTTCAGCAGCTACGGACACGACTGACTACGGCGCCGGTGTTATCATTGCCTTCAGGATCAGGCGGATTTATGGTCTATTATGATGCTTCTTGAGTGGGGCTAGGGTGCGTATTGATGCAGCATGACAGGGTGATCGCGTATGATTTACGGCAGTTGAAGAAACATGAACAGAACTACCCCACTCACTATTTGGAGATGGCTGCAGTGGTCTTTGCACTCAAGATCTGGCAACATTACCTATACGGCGAGTCGTGCCAGATATTCACTGATCACAAGAGCTTAAAATATATATTTCAGCAGCGAGACCTGAATCTTAGACAGCGCCGTTGGATGGAACTAGTAAAGGACTACGATTGTGAGATCTTGTATCACCCGGGCAAGGCGAATGTAGTAGCGGATGCTTTGAGCAGGAGGCCCGGGGGCAGTCTATCTTGTTTGAGCGCAGTGCAGAGGCAGTCGTCGGCAGATTGGCAGATTTTATGCAATAGCCGAGTGCAGTTCGAGTTTACGCCGATCGGGGGACAGATTGTGCATGTTCGTGCACGCCCACAGTTGCTTGACCGTATACATGAGGCACAGTACAGTGATGACCGATGTTCAGAGATCATGGCACAGATTGGAAAGGGCAGATTTTCCGAGTTTGTGATCGATGATCAGGGGATACTGCGATTTGGGACTAGACTGTGCGTACCAGATGCTGAGGGACTACGGCGCGAGATTCTTAAGGAGGCACATCGATCGGTGTACAGTGTTCATCCGGGTTCCACCAAAATGTACCATGATATGAGAGATGTTTACTGGTGGGACGGAATGAAGAGGGACATCGCAGATTTCATGTCGAGATGCCTGACTTGTCAGCAAGTCAAGGCCGAACACCAAAGGCCCGTGGGAGAGCTACAGCCGTTACCCATTCCGGAGTGGAAATGGGAGCAGATTTCTATGGACTTTATTGTGGGTCTACCCAGGACTAGTCGAGGGTATGACTCCATCTGGGTGATCGTGGATCGTTTGACGAAAGCGGCTCACTTCCTGCCTGTGAAGACGACTTTCGGTTTTGCTCAGTATGCCCAGATATACATCGACGAGATTGTACGACTGCATGGAGTCCCGACGTGTATCGTGTCCGAAAGAGGCACCCAGTTTACCAGCCGACTATGGCAGAGGCTTCAAGAGGCTTTGGGCACCCGCTTGAGTTTCAGCACAGCATTTCATCCGCAGACCGACGGCCAGTCAGAGCGGACTATTCAGACTCTCGAGGACATGCTCCGAGCGTGCGTCTTAGACTTCGGAGGTAGCTGAGATCATCATTTACCCTTAGTAGAGTTCTCCTACAACAACAGTTTCCAGGAGACCATTCAGATGGCACCATTCGAGGCTCTATATGGTAGGAGATGCAGATCGCATGTCTGTTGGACAGAGCTCAGCGAGAGCAGTATCTTAGGGCCGCAGATTGTTGAGGAGACGACCGCGAAGATCCAGTTGATTCGCGATAGGATGAGAGCAGCCCAGAGTAGGCAGAGATCTTATACGGACCGTCGTCGACGCAGACTTGAGTTTTCTGTTGGTGATCATGTTTTCTTGAGGGTCTCCCCAATGAAAGGTGTGATGAGATTTGGGAAGAAGGAGAAGCTTAGTCCCAGGTACGTGGGCCCTTTCGAGATCCTCGAGCGTGTTGGTGCAGTTGCGTATCGGTTAGCCCTTCCGCCCAGTGTCCCAGATGTGCACCCCGTGTTTCATGTTTCGATACTCCGCAAGTATCTTCATGATCCTTCGCATGCGATTCAGCACCCTACGATCTAGCTGGAGCGCGACCTTTCTTTTGCAGAGCAGCCGGTGGTCATCTTGGATCGACAGGTGAAGAAATTGAGGTCGAAGGATATACCGTCCGTCAAGGTCCTTTGGCGTGGCCCGAGCAACGAGGAGGTCACTTGGGAGACCGAGAGCGAGATGAGGAAGAAATATCCCCATCTTTTTGAAGGTACGCATAGCTAGACTTTTAAATTCGGGGACCGAATTTCTTTAAGGGGGGTAGATTGTAAATCTTCGAAATTCGTTTAGGTTAATTTCGCGTTAGTTAGTATTGATGCGTGTTTTTCATAAAAACCCGTAAAACTTATTTCTTTTTTTAAACTAGTTCTAATTGTGATGAGAGGTGTTTTTATATATATATGGTGTTTATTAGTTATAATTTAGCTTGTGTCCACCTTAATTAGAGTTTTTCTTAATTACTTCCTTAAACTAGGTTTAGTGTACACACGCACACTTATCTTTTTTTTTTGTAACCATTGTCCTTTCTCCTTGCATGGTTTATATCCCTAAATAAACCAAGTCAACCCTTTCTTTTTGAATTTTAAATGAAGAATGGGAGGTATGGGGGTTAGGTGAAGTGAGCTTGACTTTTTGACCATTTTCTTTCACTCATTTTCCCTCTCTCCCTCTCATTTTCTGCTCTCTCAGCAAAGAAACAGCAGCTGCAGCAGCAGCATCATTTTCTTCTCCTTTTGCTTCTCTCTTGATCCATATACAAACCCTATACAAAAATCTCATATTCCTTCACAAAAACCTTGGAAAAATATCTCTTTTGGGGATTTTGGTGTCAAGTCAGTGGCTTTGAGGGCAAGGGGCAGGAAGTGAGGTTTTCCTAGGATCTTTTGGAGGTATTATACTCACCCTTAGCACCTTAATTCATAACTTGTAGTTTTGTTTGCTAAAAATCGTATTTTGTGCATTTTTAGTGCTAATGAAGGGGAATTAGTGAAGTTTGTGTTAGATTAACATTTTTATGGCTTGGTTAACTTAATTAGGTGCTTATAGTGTTGTTTTAACCTAGGGTTTGTTTCAGGTTGCACTAAAATACCCTAATGTATTGATTTAGTGTTAAAATAGCTTTTTAACTAGGTTTTGGGCTCTGCTGTAATCTGCTTGTACCTCGTTTGCTTCAGGAAAAATTTGTATTTACTGGAGCATGCACATTAGGTTTAGAGAACACACACGAAGCACGGGAGCACAACTCCCTAGGTGGGCCGCCGGAATATTCATTCTGGCCGCAAATTGCAGCCAGATGGGGGACCTGGGTTTTGGGGTTTGTTCTGTGGGTGTCTGCTACATTTCTAAGGTCTATGGTTTATGCAATTTTGTAAAATTCTCTCTGTAGGAAAATCTGGAACCATTTACCCTATTTCCTATACTTTTAACCTTCGCGACACGTGTAATACGTGTGTGGGTTTGGGGGTTTTCTGCGCATCGCGACGTGTCGGGGTAGCTTCAGGCGCGTAATCACACGTTTTAGCGTATCGCACACACACGCGTTTGGTTCGCGATGTGGGTTTCCCGTTTGGCTTTAATGTCGCGTTTTAGTAGTTATTAGCTTATGTGTATTATTTTGTGAAATTCTAGGTTCGCAGGCGAGCACGACGAACGCCGGGAAGAAGGGGAAACAAGTCGTCGGCTACACTTAGCACGACCAGGTGAGTAGATTTAACATCTACGGGGAAATCGCCCGTATGGCGTTATGCGTCAGGGCTGATAGGACATTGTAACAGCATATTGCATTTACACACTTTGACTGTTCATGGATACTATTTTTTGCATACCGCATTCCCTGCTATATCTATATGAGCTTAGAATTGATAACACGCCGCACTGTTACTAACGGTTCATGTTGCACGAGCACTAATCTGCATGTTACACACACACCGTTAGTAATTGCCCTGAACAATATAATGTAGCTCACCTCCTATATGATTTGACATGATTATGTTACTTGTGCACATACTCATTTGCTTATCCATACTTGTGCACATACTCATTTGCATATCCATACTTATGCCTATTCAAACTGTAACTACCTAGATAAGCTGAGATTGGTAAAAACTGGGGACCGCAAGATACCTTTTAAAAGCTGAATCTACTTAAAGAGCGGTTTCTCCCTTTTTCTCATAGTACGACTTATGATGCATATATTACCTCGCATGGATTTACGCATTGGCTTTGGATTTCATGTGATTTCTGGATTTGAGGACCGTGGGGTTATTTAGGAAAAGATGCACTATTTTGAAAACCCGGTCCCTCTTGATATGATATTTCAGTGCGTCCACCATGTGTTTTCTCGGTGCTGAGAGTGACATGTGAAACCCGATTCGAGGAGTGGACGAGGCCGATTGCGGGTACATGGTGGACCCGGTATGGTACCCCGGGGCGAGAACGGATCTGCTGTGTAGCTAGACGGTGAGCCTGGCAGTGGGACCACTACCTCCCGGTGATTGGTTGGACCTGGCGGTTATCCGGAGGATACTGACCAGAGTCGATAGATGGATACGGGATGACCCGTACTGCCGGGGCCGAGGGCCGATCCGGACTGACGGAGCCCAATATATGAGGATTTGCGTGTCGATGCTGGACACGATTATTTCATGATATTTTGAGTGTCGATGTTGGGCACTCGTGATTCTCAGAGAATTGCAGGATTTGAGGGCCGATGAGGATGACGGCGCCTGAGTTTTATTGGGATTTGGGTGTATTGATGGACACCGATTATATTTTCCACATTGACATTCCGTGTAGATGTTATTTTATCCCATGCTCAGCATTCATTATTTTGCATCTCATCCTGTAGTCATATTACCTGATAGAGTACTTATGCATGATTATTGCACGTCCTTCTCATCGCATATAGATATTATCTGCTGGCATATGTTAGAGTAGCGCAGTACGTGCATACTCGTGATTACCTTTATATGTTATCTCTATTCACGAGTTGGCAACTCACCCCCGTTGTGCCACATGTTTGCAGGTTGCCCCTCAGAGTAGTCGCGGCAGGCTGCTTTCTAGTATCTTTTGGCTACGGATACCAGTTCAGTTGGTGCGTGAGCTGTTTTGCTGTTAGGTGGGTTATGGTATCCGGTTATTTTCTACTGTACATACTTTTGTATCTAGTATTCTCCATCTACCTTTATATGTATTTGACTTAGAGACCCATGTGAGGACGATGATGTATATTATTTGTGTTCTGGTGTCGAGCTCGTGTGAGCCGACTTTACTTATGCAGTTTTTATCATTGTGATGTTTTCCACTTATTGCTCTTTTCTTTGCTACGGCGTCGTACATTACTCTTGTGGTGATTGTTTCCGCCGTTGGGCGTGATTGCTCCCGTTTGGGATGCTTTATTATATTGTTATCATTTTACTCATATCATGTCTTGTACCCGATTTCAGGGTTAGTTTTACAAAGGAAATGCTGCCAAAATTTTTAAGAAAATAACTTGAACTTTAAAGAATGTTACTAAACTACTTAAGGTTTTCCAAATGTTTTTAAACAAATATTTTCAACACTCGCTTCTTTTAATGGTTTTGATTTCTGGGTTTCGGCTTACTTAGTCGCGTTACGCCTGTAGACATAACGTGGTTAAGTGCCGGTCACGGGTCGAACTTCGGGTCGTGACAACTATGAATGGAGCAAAGGCAGGGGAAGAGACTGTAGAACAATATCAACATACTGTTCGTTCTCCATTGTCCATCCGAGGCCCTCAAACTCTTCAATAAGAGTTATCATCTTCAAAACATGATCACCTACTGGTGTGCCAGGAGCCATCCGCATCTGAAACAACTTTCAAGACGCCTCGTATCATAGGGTACGAGATTGCTCCCCATACAACTCCTTTGTATGGAGAAAGATGAATTGAACATCCATCTGCTCATGCTGCTTTTGATGTGTGTTATGTATCGATGCAAGCGTGAGGCATTTGGCAGTGGCATAGTCAATATCCTATGTTTTGTGGATCTCCCTATCCGCTACAGAAGATTCAGTGCCTGGGATGGGTGGGGCTGGAGCAGTGAGAACATATGATACTTTATCATATGTAAGAGCAATGTTTATGTTCCTCAGCAAGTCTTTATAATTAGGTCCTGTCAGTTTATTTTTCTCTAATAGAAGCTTAAGTCCAGTCATGGGTATCTGCCATTAGGAAAGAGAAAAGAATACACTCAGCGAAAGCTCTTGCAAAGATTAGATTGGTTATTATCTTATCTAATCGATATCTCCTACTTATTTTATCAAATTTTCCTTCAAACCTTAAAAAGAAAATTAGCCAGGATTAATTACATTCTACAACTTCGCTAACCGTTTAGCCAGGCCAATGTCCGTATTTTGAGTGAGGTTCCTCGTGCTTTCGCATGGACCTAATTAAAGTAAACCTCGTTTTCCCAGAGGCATAACCCCGTTGACACCTTTCTAAACACTTAATAGGTTAGCTAATTGTAAAGTGCAAAACTCTCATGGGAGTAACTTTTACTCACAGTGGGATCGGGATCCAACTATTATATAGAAGGTATGCAATCTTACTGCAAATTTCAACTCTTGAAACTCCCGATATGGTTTTTACCCCTAGTAGCTTATGACCTTAGCTATGGTCAACATATCATAAGCACTAGTCAAGTTCTACCCGTCATTTCATGATTAATTAGACCCACTCACATGACTCTTGACTATGATCAACATAATCACATGAATGTCCTAACTAATCGTATCATATGCTATGTAGGAAGACATCACTTCGCTACCGTACACTACGCCTTGACTGTGATCAACATACGTAGCACGAATACTAAGTACTCTACTTCCTAAAATGATGGAGGGATGCGGATGGTTTTTAAGAAAACCTTTAACACTTTGAACTTGATATCGTTGTAGAATCAAATAGTTTTCAAAAGGAGTGGCTTAAGCTCTGCAATTTTGAAACTTGCTTTTTCATAAAAAGGCCGAGTGAGTTTCAAATTTGATTCTACAACATCTTTTAGGTTTCTTTTTCTGTACATTAATTTCATTAATGTAGTCCCGTCATTTAAGTCCTTAAGCCATCACAGAAAAGAAACGAAAATAGAACGTACGCTTATGCTATCTGCATTCACCACGGGGTCCCGTCATACACCGTTAGGTTACTTAACTAATGGCAGAGCGGGGGCAGGACAAGCGCGGATGCAAAACATAAGCAACGTTTATTATATATCATATATATATATATAATATATACCATTCGTCTCAGCATATAAAGTGATCACATCACATAATATCAGCAGCAGAAACATATATATGAAAATATAGGATATACTAGGAGGTCCGTATTTTGTATTTAGCCAACAATAGAAAATATGGATTCCACGGTCGCGATGAATAGCCAAGCCCACACACTAAACCCCTACGAGAGCGGCAAGTGACCCTACCAATTTTAGAGTTAGGAGACCCGGTCTCGACTCATCGAGATGGCCTCCCACTGGACTCTAGAACCCGGTCACTAGTGCTCCCCACCTTTGATCTATCATAATGCAGAAAAAGTAAATAATATATATCAATAGTGACATCATCCTCAACCCGGAAGTGCCCGAATAAAAGAATATTATATACAATGTATTATACATGAATGAAAAGAAAAACTCTCATCTCACATAAAACCCCCGGCCATTCAATCACGACGGTCCTATACATCATAGCACAGCAACACATAACATCACATGTCATCAACGTAAGAAAGTATGAGTATCCCAATTGTCGTTGACGTATAACAACAAAACCGGCGATACACCACATACTACACTTACGGTCACAGAAAAGAAATGTCAAACTACAACATTCGGAATCGTCATATCCCTTAGACATCATAAACCCGAAATATCTCATATTTCGGATTTCATGCATAACATTGTAAATCTTATATTTGGGTCTCATCTATGAAAACACCTTTTCAAAAGAAATCGGGTAATTCAACAAGATTCCCGATTCCTACCGAGACCGAAATATTAAAATTTACAAGCAACTAATCAATTTTCACAAAAATAATTAGTGTAGATTCCATATATTGTATCGCATTCATAAAAACTAGGCGATGTTAAACTTTTCGATCGATTGATCAACCACCCAAAATTCTCAGAGGACTCAACACTTGAGTTAGATTCAAAAATTCCCAGACAGTGCCACAAGCACATACGGACCAGCACAAGAAAGCACGTCCCAAGCCTCACCAACGGCGCTGCGGAACCACCGCCAAAAGCACCTTTTGGCCGCGGTTCCGCGGTCGTTAGGTCGAGTTAGGGGTTCGTTTTTCTTGGGGGTCCACACAATGCCCTGCACAATTTTCTGAATATTTTTAAACCCAAAAATTCCAACTTTTGAAAAATTTCCAGAGAGCAATCTTGAGGTGGTGTTTGATGTTTGTTCGAACTTTTTAACGTCGTCTAGGTTACCCGAAACGATGTTAAATTACAAAACCGAAACAACTCCGAAACCTTGAAACAAAATCCCTAGCTTCTGTCGATTTTTTTAAGTTCTCTGAAATTTTTTTAAACAAGTGCAGAATGTTACATGTTATGTAACATGAACACCAGTGAAAACTAAAGCCAATCCATCGGTTTTGACCCGGCGAAATGAATCATAAAACCAGCCTGGCCAGTTTTGTATTTGAGTTTTGGTTTCGTTTTCCTCTAGTGTTCCAGTCTTTGGGGTTTGGTGTTTCAAGCATTGTTTGTTTTTGCTAAAGATTGCATGTGATGTTATCTTTCTGTAGTGAAAATTCAAAACCCCAGAGACCAGAACACCACAAAAAATACACTGCAGAGTTTGCTTAGCACCCTCACTAGGTTTTGACAAGCATCAAACATGCTACATTAAAAAATTTAGGGTGCTACCCAAACCTAACCGAGAATTGAACTAGAACATTAGGGTAACAAAAAGCAAGTATCACATACTAGCAAGTGTCTGACACTAATAGGGGAGAAATACAATCTTTGTAGACCTCTTGTAACATTTTAAAAATAAATAAATAATTAATTAAATAAATAAAATCCTTTAGGTGAATTTTCTGATAATCGGTAAAGTAAACCGTATTTTCCGTAAAATTCAAAAATAATTATTTTTCAATATAGATTTAAATACGCCTATTTTAACTATGTAATTGCTAGTAATTGATATTATTTAGTGACTTATAAATTATTGGTTTACTTAAACATTTTTCCTTAATTAATTATTTCAAATATTAACATAAGTTTTTAATTATACATTTAATTAGTGATAAATACAAATTGGAATGGGTTAATTTTACAAAAGTGAACCATGATATATTAGAATCAAGTGTGTAACATGCAAAATTCCTTCTCAAATTTCTCCATGGTTCTAGACTTTTCTAGGTCAAATAAAATTAGGAAATAAATTAAATATAAAATAATTATTGAAAAGACTAAAAAGGTGTAATAAATGGAGGAAGTTTCTACATGTTTCTCCACTCTTTCTTCTCTCTTTCTTTCCCTCCCATGCCTTGGCCGAAACCACTCCTTAGCAGCCCTCTCATTTCTCATCAAAAATTCTTCAAAAAAATTCAACAAAATCAACACAAAATTCCACTAATTCATCATTTAACCCATACCCATTATTCTTTGCTCAAATCTAGCTTAAATCCTTGGAGTAAGAGACCGCTTTGGAGACAAGTTTGCATGTTTGATCTCATGGTTTGGAGGTATAATCTTAAACCAATTGTTACTTGATGTTTAATTACTTCAATTTAATTAATCATGATGCTTAATTAGGTTTTAATTTCAAATTTGAAAATTCAAGATTAGGGTTTGTGATTAAGTGAGGATTTTTATCAATTATTCATGGTTTTAATGAGTAGATTAACATGTTAATGGAATGCAAAACCTAATCTAGTTACTAGTTTGCTAATTGTTACTTTAAAATTGTGATAATTATGCTATTTTGCAAACTAGGTTTTAGAAATTGATAAAATAATTGAGATTAAAATCTAATTAGGGTTTTTATGACATTATTAACATTATAAATTGTAGTTTAACACTTTAGATCATGCAAAACCTAGTTTAGTTATTGTTTTGTGCATTGTTACTTTGAAATTGTTAAAATTAGATAATTTTGCAAACTAGAATTTTGGGTTTAATGAAAATTGATGAGATTAAATTATAGAAATGGTTTGTATGATCTGGTTATGATATTTAGTGAATATTTTGGCCACTAATTTTGTTTAAACATCAAGTTTTATACTAAAACGGTTATTCGAGGCTTTCTAGGTTTTCGGAAATAAATCGAGTTGAATTATTTTAAGGTTTTGATGATTTAAACCCTATTTCATATATAATTAGTGAGTTTTGAAACCACGATTGGTACGTTTGGGTTTTATCTCGATTAATCGGCGTTTGTATGCCGATGTCGAGGGTTATTTGATCCTTTTGCATTAGCGGGTCATAGGTTTTAACCTATGCGCGTTTCGTGTGCCGCTTTGGTTTTTATCCGCGATTTCGGTTTACGATATTATATATGTTGCATATAGGTACCTCTCATGTGGACTTCAGACGATGAAGAAGAGGATGGCGGCATTGACTTCGGGTGACAAGGACCAGGTGAGTAGATGTATATCTACGGGGGAAGTCGGGTGGATGGCGTATAGCACCCCCCGCAACTTCGTAGGATTTGACGTGGTCTTGAGATAGTTATATATAAATATGTTATTGCAAGATACGAATATGGAGCAAGAAAGGTTTTAGGAGACCACGGATCGGAATTTGTGTAAGTTGGATGATAGTGCTTTTAGTCTAGTTCTTAGTCGCGAGACCCTAGAGTATAGGTTGACATACACACACGCGCGCGCGTACACATACACTTGAGTTGGGGGGGTGTATGAATATGTGTAGGTTTCTACACACACACACACACACACAACATATACGCGTAATATGAGGATGTTATATGATACTTGGGAATGAGTCGATATGATCGGGCATGATGCCGTGAGATATTTGATATGTGACCGAGTTATAATATGAGATATGTTATGATATTATAGCGGATCGTTGGACGATGATACCATGTGATTGATGATATATATATGATAGTTGACATATGATCGAGTTATGATATGAGATATGTTATGATATTATAGCGGATCATTGGACGATGATACCATGTGATTGATGATATATATATATATGATAGTTGATATATGATCGAGATATGATATGAGATATGTTATGATATTTATAATGGATCGCTTGTGCAATGTATACTCATATATGATAATATGTGTTGATGACATTGGATTGCATGAGACTTTAGATCAGTAATCAGATCATGATATTGTTTGACAATGATACCATATGAATGATAATGTATATATGATAGTTGACCCGTACCCCAATTTTGGGATGCCGTACAATGGATTTTACCGTACGAGATACAGATGTGATGATTGATCCGCACTCTTGACTTGAGGAAGTCGTATTTTGTATGTAACGCTATTGAGACTAGATCGCCGACTACTAGAGATATCGACTCGGACTTTAGGTGGATTTTTCTTACCTTTCGAGCAGTTCTTTAGTTTAGTCGCTTAGTTGGTTAGGTAGATGTTAGTTTAGGCTCGAGTCATACATATTTTCAAAACTAGCAAATCGCACGCATTATTTTAAAAACAGACTGAAGGATACTACGGATTTTTCAAAGGTCGTATTTTTTCTCAAAAACACCGTAGCCCCTATTTTTCTAAAAATCACGATTCGTGCTTTTTCAAACACCAAAACGGTATGACTCGTATTGTAGAAATGTATATTCTTCGGTATTGCTGTTTTACTCTTTCTCTATTATATTCATGTTATTCTCATTTCACTGCATATTTATACATATGTTTCCTTCATTGTTATGATTCCATCTGTTAGGATGCCAGCACCATTACCGATGATGCGCATGTTCCACGTTCACATATTTGCCGGCTCACACACATCATCATCGGTAATTGCCATGTCACGTACACTTTAGAAAATATTATCTCATTGATATAATCAGCTAAAGTCTAGTTACCACATAATATTTGTGTGATTGCTCTCATATGTTAACTTAGATATTGCATTCGTTATATAGATACTTCATGCATTCATATATTCATTCATGTACTATTCTAGGGCTTTATGCCGATATCCACTGTTTACTTACTCTTGATTCTTGGATTTCGGATTTTCATGAGATTTCTGGATTTTGGGGAAAACCGCAAGAATTTTATAAAACTTTTATCATTATTTAAAAAATAGAAATTGCGGTTTTCTCGTGATATAATGTGTGTGGCGTCCACCATGAGTTTTCTCGGTTCTTGAGCTATATCATATACCAGATTCGAGGAGGGGGATGCACCTTCTGCGGGTACATGGTGGACCCGGTGCGGTACCCCAGGGCAAGAAAATCGCAGATGATGGCGTTAAGCCTGGCATAGGAGCACTACTGACCGGTTATTGTTGTTATTTTTAACGCGGTGGATATCCGGAGGATACCGACCGTGGTCGTGAGATTGGATGATATGGGCCGACCCGGACTGCCGGAGCCCGAGATACAGAGATTTTGAGATTTGAGATACAAAGATATTGAGATTTGAGATACAGAGATATGATATTTTGAGGTTTTGAGATATACTTATTTTGTGTCGATGCTTGACACGGATTTCTGTCGATTTCACTGATGAGGTTTCAGTTTTATTATACAAGATTCATTGATATTTTTCTTATATCAGATTACTCAGATTTCACGGTTGATTTTCTCATTCATGATGCATTCATATATCAGATATGTGACATATTACTGTTTAGTGACACTGACACAATGCACTGAGTATTGCACTTATGTATAGATTATTACCCTGTCACTACTAGATTACTAGTGTATGTAAGTATATTATTATGACCTAGGAGATCGTTGTGGATGCGATTTCTACCCACAGATATCTTCTACTCACGAGTTGGCAACTTACCCCCGTTTTGCCAAATTTTCTTGCAGGATTAGATGTACAGGTTTCCTTGGCGGCTTTCTGGCACACCATTTCATTCAGGATGATTGCTTGGTAGGTTGGTTCACTTGTATCGTGGCCGCCGTTGTATCTTTATTTATTTCAGTTGTATCTAGTAAGCTCCATCAACCAGACTTGTATTACTTGATAGATTTAGAAGAACAGTTGTTTATTCTTTCGACCTTAGAGTCGCGCTTGTATTATTATGGTTTTCTGGTGGATTTTGGTTTTCCTCTGAGTTTTGTTCCTCACCTTTCGGCATTGTATATTATTTTGCTTGTGTGGTTGTTTCCGCCAATTGGCGTAGAGCTAGCTCCCGCTTAGGGGTGTTTTTTTTTATTGCTTGTGTATATATTTCTTGTTTGTACCCGTTTGGGGCCAGTTTTTACAAAGAAGACTCTGCCGAAATTTTTGAGAAAATTTGATGTTGCTTTTAAACATGTTTTCCTTCGCTTCTTCTTTTAAATGGTTTAGATTTCTAGGCTTCAGCTTGCTTAGATTACGTTACGCCTTTAGACGTTTCGTAATTTAAGTGCCGGTCATGTTCCATACCTTTGGGTCGTGACACCTCTCCTCCTTGACTCCTTGGATCAACTTGGAATTTGAACGGGTTCGCTTGAGGTCTTCGAAGTCTACGACGATCCACCACGGAGTCCCTTGGCACAAGCTCCAAGCTTCACTTGACCTAGGTGGAAGTGAAGCAAATAACCTACACTAGTGGGCTAGACTAATATAGATTGGTGATGTGGGTTGTAATCTCACTTAAAAACCTTTCCTTTTAATTTTCTTCACTCGCTTTTGAAGAGCTACAGAGCTTGGAGGAGGAAGAAGAAGGAGAATGGCTTAGCTTGAGCTCATATGAGAATTCTCACAATAATAATGAGAATAATAGAATATAATAGAGAGTCGCACTCACCCTTAACCATGGCTAATGAATATCTAGATATTTTTGATATTGAGTTAAGAGATAATAGGAAATGAAACCATGGTTATGACTTTGGTCAACTAAAGAAGAGTGTAGAAGCCAAAAGAAAACAACCATGAATCATTTCCCATTTTATTTTTCTCAATAATCAAAAATACATAAATAGTTTCCATGTGAGTCTTGCATAGCCATCTCCAATGTATCATCAACCATGACACATGTATGCATGCATGTGTGCATTCATATCATTATATACATACATGCATTCATGTATACATATAAAAGAAAAGGGTTTAATAAATGAGCTAATGATCATTGATATTAAATCAATACTTGATTTAATAATCCGGTCATATCACATACGACCCGGTCAATAGAAAACGCCGGATTAAAATACAGTATCATATACGCGCATTTAATCGAGCTCCCGCGCATACCCCTATATTCACCCCCACATCGTTTCGCCTGAGCTAAGAAACCCCTCTATGGGACTCTAAGACTCGTCAATACGCTAGCAGTAGGCAGTGATCATATCACATACCCTCAAACCGTCAGCGGCACTAGCTGTACGTAACGGCTCCCAGGTATTGAGCAAACAGAAGAAAAACAAGTGAACCTGTCAAAACTCCAGTCGAGCCAACTGGCAACACTTACCGTACCGGTCTCTTCGTCAGATATGCTACATATCGAGTCTGGGGATGGTATCATCGACCCCAATAACTCAATAAGTCATGCCTGTATATAGCCTATAACAGATCAAGAAACTACTGATAACGCTTATCAGTAAATCTCATCGGCCCTGGCCAGGAACTTCCAGTTATAGCCAATCAAGCATAGTGCAATATCAACCCCCAATACCGGGAGAGACGAAACCCCTCCTATCACTCATTGCCTCCATGTGCCTCAGGACTGTACCTAAAAACCACCTGTTTGCACGACTCAGTAGAGCCGTGGTAGGGTGGAAATCAATGTACAGTGGGAGCACACATAAGACTCTATGACGATCTCGGATCTACAGACTAACCTGTACCAGTGTCACCTGAGAACTGCTATCCGACGATAGATATAATACCATATAGAAGTTCTTGGCGAGTCCGTTCAGCGTACCCAGTCTCCACTGAGCACCCATATACAATCTTTGATGTCAAACACCAATGGATATGGGATCATCCATCGCCCATCATATGGGTCAAGAAACGTATACGGTAGTATGATCTGCATATAAACTACTCTGGAATATCGATGCCCCGTCTCGATTCACCCCCGACTAGGAATATTTTAAGGATATGCTTATAAACTACACATGTCTCACTAGTATGATCTGCATAATAATCCCAGTAGTCAAGCAAATATCCTAAGGGCTTTATCAACATGTACCAAATGAGTAATATGCATGATCAAGTAAACATGTCAAGATAAAGAGTAACCATATAGCATACTATCATGTCGAGCAAGAATGTCCTCGGAATATATATATATATATACACACACACACATACCGATACATCCACTATCAAATAATGGCCTCTAGGGCATACATATATCCAACAGGTAGAATGTTAAACCCTTTTCAATGTCCGGGATAACCCAAAAACTGCCATTACCAACACATGCCTTATCCGGGTTCTGGTTTTAAGCATGGGCCGGACAACTCAACATCTTAACAATCTTAAGATGATAACCTAGTCTATATCAAATATAGAATATGAGGCACTGATTTAGGTGGAACCAGTATCAATTGATATGCATCTATTTCTAGTGCATCTCTTAATTGAAAAAGGCGATTCAGCATTACTCATCATGGAGTGCACCTTTGGATGAGCAATCTGAGAGAGAATCAAATTCTCGATTATATTATTACGGGATAGCTAGCATAAGTATCCACATCTTCCAACACTTCGACGAATCTTGATACTTCCAACGTTTGGTTCTTTACTTTATTCCTATGAACTTCTCAAAATCTTTGGACTTTGTATTTCAACAAAAATGCGTGTTTAAAATTAGAGAACTCATAGGAAAACGAAACAAAGTATCGGTACCAACCCCTCATCCAAGTGGACACCGTAGAACATACATCATTATGTATAATCCCTATGAGTTCGTTAACTCATACTCTGTGTATTGTAATTTGAAAACTCTATTTTGATTAAGAATGTTTCTTCCGTTATCTATATGCAACTTACCGAATCATCTAAGGATAAAGGTAAATGTTCAAAACATGTTTTTCCAAAATATATATATCCCACTTTATCTAATAAATAGGCGGATATATAAGTTTATAAAATTGGTGCATTATAACAGATATTCAAAACCAAAAGTATGCCGAAAGAAAAAACCAGGTGATTTTCCCAATAGCAACAATTGCTCCAATTTCTGACATTGAGGATCAAATCACCTTTCCAATAATCTAATTCTTCTCAGCGTCTATAACAATTTACAGATATGGGATGTTAATCCAGTATCTATATACTCAGGAGTCAGAATTAATTGAAAAACAGTTTTCGATTACAATCATAGAGAAAACTTGAAACATCAAAATGTTTCAAAGGGTGGCCGGGTATTCCAAGTAATGCCTCTTTCATTGCCCAGAGTCATAACAGTAGTTGCATTTTCCTTTCCACTCACTTCGTCCCTTATTTTTTCTCTTTCTTACTTTATTTATACCGAACTTATGCTAGTTAGTTTTCTTCTTACTCTTCCTTTCAGCTCCAGCATCAGGATTGAAAGAAGACTATCCAACAAGCGTAACTGGTATATTCTCCTCATTTAAGGAGCTCTCAAACTTAAGATAATGTGGAGAGGAGAGAAAAATGAATTGTATCATATACAATTCACTTTCTCCAGAACCTATTGCCATTCTTGACTGAAACAATTTTTTCGAGTTCGTATCTAACTATATGATGGCTTTCTAAGCAATATGGATCTCTGTATCGGATACAGAGTGTTCTGGAGAAAGCAAAAGCGAAGTGAGAGGGGTATGGATATATGCGACTATGTCGTGAAAATAGGGCAATCATGACATTCCAAAACTGTTGATTGTAAAAAAATTCGGTTAACTTGGTTTACGAGTTTTTAATTTAAGGTCGGTCTTAGGTCGTTGCTAGAGAGAGAGAGAGAAAATACTCGTCGTGCACACTAGCTTAGATTAGATTGGTTAATTAATTTATCTAATCTGGTCTCCCACTGTTTTGTCGAATTCTCCTTCAAAGCCTAAATGGAGAACTAGCCGGGATCATTTATAGAAAATCTCCCGAGAGTAACTATTACTCACAGTGAGAATCGGGATCCAAACTATCATGGAGTGATAACCTTGACGGGGTGAACAAGTCATCCCACACCATAGAAGGTATCCAATCTCATTGCAAGTTTCAACACTTGAAACTCCCGTTATTGGTTTTTCCCCTAACGGCTTATGACCTTAACGAGGTCAAGAAATCATAAGTGGCTAGTCAAGCTCAACCCGTCATTTCGTGACTAATTTAGACTCACCCACATAACCCTTAACGAGGTCAACAAAGTCGCACGACTATTCTAACTAATCGCATCACATGCCAGCAGAAAGACATCACTTAGCTACTGTACACTATGCCTCAACGAGATCGACAAACGTAGCACGAATACTAAGTACTCTACTTTCTGAAATGACAGAGGGTTACGGCCGGTTTTGAAGAAAACTTTTAACATAATGAACTTGATCTCATTGTAGAAACTGAGCGGTTTTGCAAATTTATAGTAATATAAACTTTTTCTTAAGAGCGAACTCCCGGTGAAGGGATCAAGGCTCTTACCTCGTCGAATGAGGTGCAGGATATTTCTAACTGAATACCACAACGCAAAACAAAAGAATACAGCTATTCAATTTACAAATTTATAGTAACACAATCTTTTGCCAAAGAGGTCACTCCCTATGAAGGGATCTAGGCTCTTTCCTCAGCGAATGAGGTGCAGGATACTCCTAACTGAATAGATCTGTGCAAAGCAAAAGATTCGACTGTGATACCATAATATCTGATATTTGGTCCCTACAACGTATTTTAGGTTTATTATCTTTGCATTAATCCGAATCAATGCAATCTCATCATTTAGATAATCTCATTACCTAGCATCTCTTCACACAATCATAGAAAAAAATATGAAAATAAAATAAAATACACATAAACGCCATCGGCATTCGCCACGGGGCCCCGGGTCTTCACCGTAAGGTTACTTAACTTACGGCAGGGCAGGGCAGGGCTAGCGCGGGTGCAAAACGTATGTAGCATACACACACACACACTCTATATATTCTATATATCACATATATCATCACACACATATAATCACATTACAGCATGCAGGAGAAAACATCACAGGCGGGTAATCATATCACAAGCATGTAATCAACATCACAGAACAGGAATGGTCGGATTACCTAGGAATCCCACGTTTCGTTTGAGTCAAAAACGAAACGCAACATTCCCCGGTCGCGTGAATAGCCCGTGCGTAGCCAAAAGTAGACCTCTATAAGTGTGGCAAGCTACCAGCCAACCAAAGAAACGAGGCAACCCAACATTATCACCATGAGGGGGCCATCCGACATTTTCTCGAATCCGGTGACTTAAGCACTCCTCCGCGGGTCTAGCCTATACCCCCTACAAGCGCGGTAAGCAACCCGCCAATTCTAGACTCGAATGACCCAATCCCAACTCCTTGAGATGGCCACCCGCTGCAATATAGAACCCGGCCGCTCGTGCGCTTCTCCGCGGGGTAAACCTATAACCTGTATTATACAACGGCGACAATGATCGCAACCTGATCGTGTCCCGACAAATAATAATATATAAAGCGGCGACTACAGCTATATGTGAACCTCTAAGTCCCGAAACAAAGAATAGACATAAAGCGGAAACGGCGGCCACAAGTTGGTGCTCATCCTGAACAAATGAATATACAAGATAGCTACAAGTATGAATGGAAATAACACTTAACATCATACTTCCGCACGGGGGCTATTCATTTCGCGACTATCCAACACATTCCAACATACTAACATCTCAGACTCACTTATACAACCCCATCAAATTGAACACATCAATACGTCGGCGTTAAACATCGCATATCACCATATGCCAACGAATTAACTCGAACAAACACTTTAATCATGTCATTTCAGAACCATGGTTAATGAATTCAACAACCAGCGGAGTCGCAAACTTGAATTGCCAAAAACTGAAATTCAAGTCTACTCCGCATCCAAAAACCTTCACATATCTTGCTCAAAACAAGTCGCAAATGACCCAAAAAATGGCTGAGAGTCCGGGGGGACCTCAGGCATGACCCATGGGGCCTGAGGGGCATTAGGTGGGACCCCAATGCATGGACACGGATTTGTGGCCATAGGTTAGCTACTGGATCAGCCAGCACATAGCCATGTGCTGGCTGGTCCAGCACACATCTGAAGCTACTTTTCGGTGGTCTCGGGTAGTGGGGACCCACCCAAGCCCCCCGGGACAAACCCGAGGTCGCTCCCGTGCATCCACGGGGATCTCGGTCCGAACCGTGAACTCTGGAATGCGAGAATAAGCAAGTATATTCGCTGGTTTTTGAACAGTTTTAAAACAACGAGGAGTTAGTTTGGAAAAATGGTTATATGAATTCATTTGCCATCAAAATCAATTACAAGTATTTTATTCGGCTCTCACACCACTGTTAGTCTCAGTTTTAGGGTCGTGACATTCACGGACCACGGCAGAATAAGAAAACAACATTTTTTTCAAATATAGATCCAAAACTTAACCAAGATCATCAAATAGAAGCAATTGAAAAAATAAAAGAGAGCAAGTCTAGAGTGCTACAACTTTTGTAGCGCGTTAGCCACCTCTCCTTAGACTCCGGCTAGTCTCCATGAAGCCTGAAAAAATCTTGCTCGGTGATTGATTGATTCGTTTTTCCGGATTGTGTAATGTAGAAAATTGTAAAGAAATCACAACCAAAAATATTTGACCGCAATCAATAACGGTGTCGAATGTAGCGCGTTAGTAAGTGCGGATCGTCCACAGGGATTGTGCGATTCGTTTCAATGTTTAATTTGTTTGAATCGAAAAGTTAATTGAAAAGAAAAGAAATGAAAACATGATTCAAGAATATATCAATTGATTCAGGTGTCATGATGTTTAATCAAGAATCAAGAAACTGATAAACAATCAAGAATTGGGTTTCGATGATATTTCCAACCAAAATGTCAAGAATCTAAATGAGGCTCGTAGGAATCGATCGGATCTATAGACGTGATGTAATCTAAAGATAACGTGCTCTTGTCCTTCGAAGGATTGATACTAGATTGATGATAATTGATGAGAGTTAGGGCTTTCTTGATGAAACTAGGGTTTCATCTTTTAACCCTTGTTCTTTCGTCGATATCATTCCTTTTCTAGCCTCTACCAAATTCAAGAAACGATCGTAACTCCCCAATTTCGAACGATATCAATCAAGAAAGCATCGCAACGAAATGGGTCGTCGATTCTTGAACTTGCTAGGGTTTACAAAACTCGTAGGAATCAAGAATTGTTTTCAGATATATTACAACATCATTCTATTGATCGTCTCGACTCCTCGACGAGCGGAGTATTACTCAAACATAACAAGAATTATAACTAGAATTTTAGATTGATTCATGATGCAAGAATTTAAAGAAAACAAGATAAAAGAATATCACCTTTTATTTATATCAACACTTTGATTACAATCGCTCAAGAACTATAAGAGGAAGAATCTAAATTGTTGATTTGGCGTCGCTCGGCTCCGTGAGTCGCGGATCGGCTTTGACCACTTGCTCCGTTGAAGATCGGCTCGGCTCATAAAAGGTTGCAAGGCTTCTTGCTTGATGGGTACTCGGGATCTTGGCTTTTTGATTGGAATTTAGGGTTAGGGTTTCACACAAGCCTTGTCATTAGACTTGTGGAAGAAGATGAAGAAAGAGATAGAATGGCTCTAGTTTGATACTAGATTCGGGATCTTTTTTTACCCTAGGTTTAGGCTTCTATTTATAGACTTCCCAAACCCTAGGTCTAGGTTTGAAATTACAATTCCCTCCAAAAGTTTGTTGAGGAGTTTCTAGAAAGAGTTTGTTAGGAGCTAGCTTAGGTTTTAAGCTAGGATTAATTAAGCATTAGAAACCCTAGTTTGCTGATCTGGCAGAAACCTCTGGAGTCTTCTGGAAGTTGACATATCTTTTTGAAGTCTTTAAGCTTGCACAGGAGTTATGGTACAAAGAAGCAGTGGTGATGTCATCAAGTCGCCGCGGAACCGCGGCACAAGCCGTCTCCGGCCGCGGTTCCGCGGCCATGTTGGCTCCTTGAGCTTGCATCTTTCTGGTGTGCTCTTGGGTGGACACTTAGGGCTTCTTATGATATGATGATTTGTATTTTCCCTTTTTGATTGATACCAGATCTGAAAGCATTGAGTTGGCGTAACGTCTTATCAGTACCCTGTACATTTTTTTGGCCTTTCTTCTGGATTTTCCTGCACAGATCTCAAAACAAGTGTTTCGCAAATGTAGGGATGATGCGATGCCATGAATTGTAGTCAATTTCCTTTATAGTGTCGGTTTTAGAGTCTAATACATGTAATCTGATATTTTGTGACAGTTTTGCTAATATGTAGAATATGAATACCGTACACTTCTAAATGAGTGCAAATGATGAGGAAATTGCCGGCTAAAATATGCAATATTTTCGACTAATCAGTGATCTCCTTATCAAAGATGATCCACCTTGAGATAACTCCAACACAAACTTTAGTTTCAAATTGATCTCATCAAAATGAAGCAACCCACTAATTAAGCTTGCTAAGAATGATTAGTAGGAGATGTAGAATAATTAGCTCACTAAATTCTTCTCTCTTCTTTTTCATTTTCTCACTTGAAGCATTTCAAGAGAGAGAGCCATGGAGATGAAGTGATGAGAATGGCTAAGGATTTTTTCAAGATAAGAACAAACATATCATAGCTTATTTAAATGAATAAGATAAAATGAGTCATCAAAAATCTACACAATTCTAATAAATGACTCATTATTTCATTTAGTTAAATAAGAAAATATCATTTATCCTTATTTTTGAATCCTATGTGATTCTTATACACCCATCTAATATGTGTATACAACCATGACAAATGATATATATATATATATATATATAAAGAGAAGGAAAAATAAAGTGAGCATGATATTAATTAATATATCAATATATAAATATACATTTAATTATTAAATCAACACTTGATTTAATAATCCGATTATATCATATGTATACCGGCTAATATCATTAAACACCCGATTATAATACGTGTATCACATACACGTTCTTAATCGAGCTCTTGCACATATCCTCATATGTGCCCTACATCGTTTCGCCTGTGCAGGAAAACCTCTGTGTAGGACTCTAAAGACTCGATAATACGCTGGCAGTAAGTTAGGATCATATCCATAGCCCACAAGCACGTCATCTGAACCCTGCAAATTCTATCAGTGGCATCACCGTATAGTCCGGTCTCTTCGCCTAAGACTGTCTCATATCGGGTCTAGGGTTTGGAATCTGTCATACCCCAATAACTCGATAAGTCGTACGAAAAAGGACTCATAACCATCAATAGATACAACTGATAACACTTATTGTTGGATATATGTATGCCGTAGAGGTCATTATTTAATAGTGGATGTTTGGACATGTATATATACAGAGGACTTTCTTGCTCGACGTGATAGTATGCTATCTGGTTACTCTTTATCTTAACATGTTCGCTTGATTGTGTATACTGTTCATTTGATACATGTTGATAAAGCCTTTAGGATATCATCTTGACTACCATGATTATGATGCAGATCATACTAGTGGGGCATGAGCAGTCTATAAGCGTATCCTTAAATGTTCCTAGTCGTGGGTGTATCGAGACGGGGCATCGATATTCCAGAGTAGACTGGAGTATATGTTTCTTGACCCAGTTGAGGGGGCGATGGATGATCCCATATCCATTGGTGTTTGACACCAAAGATTGTATACGGGTGCTCATTGGAGACAGAGTACACTGAACGGACTCGTCGAGAACTCCTATATGGTATTAAATCTAACGTCAGATAGCAGTTCTTAGATGACACTTGTACAGATTAGTCTGTAGACCTGAACTCGTCATAGAGTCTTGTGTGTTCTCCCACTGTGCTTTGATTTTCCCCTACCACAACTCTACTGAGTCATGTAAACAGGTGGCTTTTGGGTACAGTCCCGAGACACATGGAGGCAATGAGTGATAGGAGAGGTTTCGTCTTTCCCAGTATTGGGAGTTGATGTTGTTCTATGCGCGATTGGCTATAACTGAAAGTCCCTGACCAGGGCTAATGAGATTTACTGATAACTGTTATCAGTAGTTTCTCGACCTGTTATAGGCCACACATCGGTATGACTTATTGAGTTATTAGGGTCGACGACACCATCCCCAGACTCAATATGCAACATATCAGACGAAGAGACCGGACTGTACAGTAAGTGTTTCTGGTTGGCTCTACGGGAGTTTGGACAAGTTCGCTTGTTGTTCTTCTATTCGCTCAATACCTGGGTAGCTGTTACGTGCAGCTAGTACCGCTGACGGTTTGTGGGTATCTGATATGATCATTGCCTACTGCTAGCGTATTGACGAGTCTTAGAGTCCCATATAGGGGTTTCCGAGCCCAGGCGAAACGAAGTGGAGACATATGGAGATATGTGCGGGGGCTTGATTAATACGAGTATATGATACCGTATTTTAATCTGGCGTTTGCTATTAGTCGAGTTATATGTGATATGACCGGATTAAATCAAGTATTGATTTAATATGATGACTAATTACTCATTAGTAATTCCTTTCTTTATATGTGCATGCATGTATGTATGTATATTTATATGGATTTATATACATGTATGCATGTATCATGGTAGATGATACATTGGACATGGCTATGCAAGACTCACATGGAAATATATTAGATGTTTTATTGATTTTGAGTAAATGGAAATTAAATAATGAAGCCATGGTTCTACACTCTTCTTAAAAAATCCCACTAACCATGGTTCATTATCTAATCCTCCACTAACTCACTCTCAAAATATCTAAGATATTTTCATGGCTCATATTTATTAGATGGTGAGTGTGACTCTCTCTCTCTCTAATAAAATTCATTTTTCTCATTTTCTTAAGCTTAGCCATTCCTCCATCTTCTTCCTCCAAGCTCTCTACCTTTTCTAGTGAGTGAAAGAGAAAGAAAAAGAAAGGATCTCTAGTGAGAAAATTACCCACTTCATCAATTTATATTAGTCTAGCACACTTGTACATGTTGTTGCCTCACTTCTACTTAGGTTAAGTGAAGCAAGAGCTTGAGTGTAAGGAACTCCGGGTGGATCATCGTGGACAACGAAGGCTACAAGCGGACATGTTCCAAGGTTCGAGTGGAACCTAGAAGTCTAAAGACATCTACACGGAGCTATAGAAGAGAAGGAAAGGTCTACAAAGGTTGTAGTTCTTTTTCTCTTAGTGTTAGACACTATTTTGTATATGATACTTAGCATGTTAACTTAGTTTAACCCTAATCCTCTAGTTCGATTCTAGGTTTGTGTTCCTTAACACTCTAGATTTTTTAAAATTGCATACTTGATACTTGTTAAAACCTAGTGAGGGTGCTAAGAAACTCCAACAGTGGTATCAGAGCCAAGTTAGAGTATTAGGTATAACCAAGACGACATTAAAGTGTTCGATCGAACATCGAAACCCAATTTGGCCAAGTCTCAGGAATTTTTTTCAAAAGTTGAAATTTTTAGGTTTAAAAATATGCGGAAAATTGTGCAGGGTTTTCTATGGATCCCCAAGAAGAACGAGCACCTAACTCGACCAAATAGCCGTGCAGCCGCGGCAAAACCATAGGTTTAGTCGCGGTTCCGCGGCACAGTTGGTGAGGCAGGGACTGTCCCTTCTTGTGCTTCTCCGTAGGTACATTTGGCACTTTCTGGGTATTTTTAAGTGAGACTCAAGTATTGATGTCTCTGAGATTTGTGGGTGTTTGATAAATCGATCGAAATGTTTAACATCGCCTAGATATTTCTGTGTGTGATACAATATTTGGAATCTACACTAATTAGTTTTGAGAAAATTAATTGGTTGTTTATAAATCTAACATTTCAGTCTCGGTGGATATCAGGAATCTTGTTGAATTACCCGACTTCTTTTGAAAAGGTGTTTTCATTGTGAGACTTAAATGTAAGATCTACCAGGTTAGGCATGAAATCCGGAATATGAGATATTCTGGGTTTGCGATGTCTAAGGAGAGTGTGGATTCCAAATGTTGTAGTTTGACATTTCTTTTTTGCGACCGTAAGTGTAATATGTGTATCTCTAATTTCGTTGTTGTACGTCGACGACGTTGGGAATACGCATATTTACTTACGTTGATGATCTGTGATGATTATTCTGTTGCGGTTATGATATGATGTATAGGATCGTCGGGATTGAATAGCCGGGGGGGTTTTACCGGGTTTTTTTAATGTGAGATGAGGGTTTTCTTTTTCATTAATGTAAAATTCATTGTATGTAGTATTCTTTTATTGGGACACTTCCGGGTTGAGGATGATGTCACCATTAATGTATATTATTTACTTTTCCGCATTAGGATAAACCCATGGTGGGGAGCACAAGTGACCGGGTTCTAGAGTCCAGTGGAAGGCCGTCTCGAGAAGTCGAGACCGGGTCTCCTAACTCTAGAATTGGCAGGGTCGCTTGCCGATCTCGTAGGGGTCTAGGAGTGTGGGCATGGCTATTCATCAAGACCGTGGAATTTGTATTTTCTATCGTTGTCTAAATATAAAATACGGACCTCCTAGTATATCCAATATTTTCATCTATGTGCTTCTGTTGATATTGCTCTGTGACGTGATCATTTTATATGTTGAGACGAATGGTATATTATATATAGGATATATAATAAGTGTTGCTTATATTTTGCATCCGCGCTAGTCTTGCCCCCGCTCTGCCATTAGTTAAGTAACCTAACGGTGCATGACGGGACCCCGTGACGAATGCGGATGGCATAAGCGTACGTTCTATTTTCGTTTCTTTCTGTGATGCTTAGGAACTTAAATGATAGGACTACATTAATGAGATTAATGTAAAGAAAAAGAAACCTAAAGATGTTGTAGAATTGAATTTGAAATCCACTCGGCCTTTTTATGAAAAAGCAAGTTTCAAAATGCGGAGCTTAAGCCACTCCTTTTAAAACTATTTGGTTCTACAACGATATCAAGTTTAAAGCGTTAAAGGTTTTTATAAAAACCATCCGCAACCCTCCGTCATTTTAGGAAGTAGAGTATTTAGTATTCGTTCTACGTTTGTTGACCATAGTTAAGGCGTAGTGTACGGTAGCTAAGTGATGTCTTCCTACACAGCATATGATGCGATTAATTAGGATATTCATGTGACTTTGTTGACCATAGTTAAGGGTCATGTGAATGTTTATAATTAATCACGAAATGACGGGTAGAACTTGACTAGTGCTTATAATTTGTTGACCATGGTTAACGTCATAAGCTGCTAGGGGTAAAAACCATATCGGGAATTTCAAGAGTTGAAATTTGCAATGAGATTGTATACCTTTTATGTTGATAGTTGGATCCCGATCCCGCTGTGAGTAAGAGTTACTCCCAGGAGAGTTTTGCACTTTACAATTAGTTAATCCAGTAGGTGTATAGAAAGGTGTCAACGGGGTTATGCCTTTGGAAAAACGAAGTTTATTTTAAGTCCGTGCGAAAGTATGGAGAACCTCTCTCAAAGTACCGACACCGGCCTGGCTGACCGGTTAGCAAACTTGTAGAATATAATTAATCCTGGCTAATTTTCTTTTTAAGGTTTGAAGGAAAATTTGATAAAAGCAGTGAGAGACATCGATTAGATAAGATAATAACCAATCTAATCTTTACATGAGCTTTCGCTAAGTGTATTCTTTTCTCTCTCCTAATGGCAAATACCCATGACTGGACTTAAGCTTCTATTAGAGAAAAATAAACTGACGGGATCCAATTATAAAAACTGGCTGAGGAACATAAACATTGCCCTTACATATGATAAGGTTACATATGTCTTCACTGCCCCCGCCCTTTCCATCCCTGGCCCTGATTCTGTAGGGTTTCTAGGCATACTAATGAGGTCTCACAAGGCATCAGCCATGCCAATTTCTAATTTTACAAGTGCCGAGAAACCCTAATACGGATCGTTAACTAGACTTTTAGGCGAAAAAGGAAACTAGTTAACAACTTAACTAAAAGAAAGAGGCTACAACCTTTGTAGATCCGGTTCTCCACTTTCTTAGCTCTACGTAGACGTCCCTCCGCTGTACAAATCGGATCTTGGACTCTAGTGTCGGCTTCATCGGAGAAATGGGCGGGCTAGGTCATCGACTACGATGCCGAAGATGATCTACGTCGAGGCATCACAAGATCAAGCTCCCACTTCACCAAGTCATGAAACTTGTGAAGAAAACACCCTATACTACTTGGCAAGAGGTAGAAGATGAAGAAATAGGAAGTGGGTTCACTTTAGAATTGGATTTCTCACTCTTTTCATCAAGTTGCCATTAATGGAGGCAAGCTTTTCTTCTTGAAGAAGAAGAAGAAGATGATGATGATAATATGATAAGTTAATTAAAAATGGAAAAGAAAAAGAATACTTATCATAATATCAACCATGGTCAAGTGTAGAGAGTAAACTAGGGTTAGGTGAATGGTTAGGGTTAAGCATGAAGACAAAAATGGTCACTAAGTCAAAGCTTCATGAAGCTTCAACATCAAACAAAGAAAGCCACCATTTTCTCTTTTATGCCAAATAAATAAATAAATAAATAAATGAATAAATAAAAACAAAACCCTAACCATTACATAACCATGGTTTAATCTAAACATACACCCAAACATGCATGTATCATCAAACATGGTACAAGCAAGTGCACAAAAATATATCACATATACAATGTGCACATCAAGTGAGAAAATCCATTTAAAGTGAACAAATATTAGTTAATGCAAAGTAATATATCAAATATATAATTATACATTAAATCATTAAATCAACACTTGATTTAACGATCCGGTCATATCGCATATAACCGACTAATATCCAATGTATCGGCTTATCGAATCAATCGTTGATTCGATAACTAGGTTATATCACATACAACCATTCGATACATTCATCGTGAGAATGGAATACGGTATCACATACACGCATTATTCTCGGTCCCGCACATATCTCATATGCGCTCCTATTTCGTTTCGCTTGAGCCAGGAAACCTCTGTGTAGGACTCTAAAGACTCGTCAATACGCCGGCAGCAGATGATGATCATATCAAACACCCACAAGCCGCAAGCGGTCTGCTAAACGTAACGGCCACCCGGGTATTGAGCGATCAGAAGATCGACGAGCAAGTCCGTTCATACTCCTGTGAATCCAACCAGTAACACTTACCGTACAGTCCGGTCTCGTCGTCTGATATGTCGCATATCTCGCCTAGGGGTGGTAAACGTCAGACCCCAAAAGCTCGATAAGTCGTGTCGATATGAGGTCTATAACAGTTCGAGAAACTACAGGTAACACTTACCAGTAAATTTCAGCAACCCTGGCCAGGGATTTCCGGTTATAGCCAATCGAACACAGCGCAACATCAACTCCCTATACCGGGAGAGACGAATCCCCTCCTATCGCTCATTGCCTCCATGTGACTCGGTACTGTACCCAAAAACCACCGTTTTGCACGCCCTGTTGGACATGGTAAGTGTAGGTTTCCTAGGCACCCTAGTGAGGTCTCACAAGTGATCAAACATGCACAAATCAAATTTTACGGGTGCCTACAAACCCTAATACGGATCGTTTACTAGATATCTAGGCGAAACAAGCATGTAAACGGAAATATAGAAATAGGGAAGGGGCTACAACCTTTGTAGATCCGGTCCACCACGTCCTAGGCTCCGTGATGAAGCCCCCTCGCTGTCCAAATCGTATCTTGGGCTCTAGCGTCGGCTTCATCGAAGAATAGGCGGGCTTGATCGTCGGTTCGATGCCGAAGATGATCTACGTCGAGGCATCGCTAGATCAAGCTCCAACTTCACCAAGTCTTGAAAAACTTGTGAAGGAAACATCCTATACTACTTGGCAAGAGGTAGAGGATGAAGAAATAGGAATTGGGTAGACTTTAGTTTTGGATTTCCCTCACTTTTCCATCAATCACCCTTGATGGTCAAGCTTTCTCTTTCTTGCTCAAGATGAAGAAGAAGAAGAAGAAAAGATATGATAAGTTCAATTAAAATAGAAAAGAAAATACAATACTTATCATATCTTCAACCATGGTTTAGTGTAGAGACTTAACTTAGGTTAGATGAGTGGTTAGGGTTAGGCATGAGACAAGAATGGTGACTAAGTCAATGCTTCATGAATCTTCAATGTAAAACAAAGAAAGCCACCATCCTTTTCTTTTGCCAAAAAAGAATGAATAAATAAATAAATGGATAAAGAATTAAAAGAAAAGAAACCCTAACCATTCACTAATCATGGTTTAAGTCTTTACACAAACCCAAGGTTGCATGTATCATCAAACATGATACAAAAAAGTGCACAAGAATATATCACATATACAATGTGCATCATCAAGTGAGTAAATCCATTTAAAGTGAACCAATACTAGTTAATGCAAAGTAATATATCAAATATATAATTATACATTAAATCATTAAATCAACACTTGATTCAATGATCCGGTCATGTCGCATATAACCGGCCAGTATCCAATGTATCAGCTTATCGAATCAATCCTTGATTCGATAACTAGGTTATATCGCATATAACTAATCGATACATTCATCGCGAGAATAGAATACGGTATCACATACACGCATTATTCTCGGTCCCGCACATATCTCATATGCGCTCCTATTTCGTTTCGCTTGAGCCAGGAAACCTCTGTGTAGGACTCTAAAGACTCGTCAATACGCCGGCAGCAGATGTTGATCATATCAAACACCCACAAGCCGCAAGCGGTCTGCTAAACGTAACGGCCACCCGGGTATTGAGCGATCAGAAGATCGACGAGCAAGCCCGCTCACACTCCTGTGAATCCAACCAGTAACACTTACCGTACAGTCCGGTCCGTTCGTCTGGTATGTCGCATATCTCGCCTAGGGGTGGTAAACGTCAGACCCCAATAGCTCGATAAGTCATGCCGACGTGAGGTCCATAACATTCGTGAAACTACTGATAACTCTTACCAGTATATCACTGCAACCCTGGCCAGGGATTTCCTGTTATGGACAGTCGAGCATAGCACAACATCAACCCCCAATACCGGGAGAGACGAATCCCCTCCTATCGCTCATTGCCTCCATGTGAATCGGGACTGTACCCAAAAACCACCTGTTTGCACGACTCAGTAGAGCCGTGGTAGGGTGGAAATCAAAGCACAGTGGGAGACACACAAGACTCTATGACGATCTCGGGTCAACAGACTAAGCTGTACCGGTGTCACCAGAGAACTGCCATCTGACGTGAGGTATAATACCATCTGGGAGTTCTCGGCGAGTCCGTTCAGTGTACCCAGTCTCCACTGAGCACCCGCATACCATCTTCGATGTCAAACACCAATGGATATGGGATCATCCATCGCCCATCGCATGGGTCGAGAAGATATGCGCTAGTCTACTCTGGAATATCGATGCCCCGTCTCGATATTCCCACGACTAGGAACAATGAAGGATGTACTCATTGACTACCCAGGCCCCACTAGTATGATCTGCATCATAGTCCTGGAAGTCGAGTACACATCCTAAGGGCTTTATCAACATGTAATCAGAGAGACAGAAAGTATACATGTTAAGATAAAGAGCAACCAGATAGCGTACTATCATGTCGAGCAAGAAAGTCCTACCTATATATGTCCCAGCATCCATTACAATATACATCCAATGTACAGTAATGGCCTCTAGGGCATACATATAACTAACAATCTCCCACTTGCACTAGGGCCATCTGTAGCAGTGGTTGCAGTATCACATACTCAACCATCCCCAAAAAGTCTCTCTTTGGGAAAAAGGCCTTCGTGAGTGGATCCGCCGTGTTGTCCTCTGAGTCTATTCTCCTAACCTCGATCACCCCGGAGATCAACTATCTCCATGATCAGGTGATGCTGTCTTAGATTATGTCTGGGTCACTGATGGGACCAGGGTTCCAGGGCCAAAGCCACAGTTCCATTGTCACACAATGGTAGGAACCTAGTTCATCCTATGAACCAATATACACCCAAACTGCCTCTTTGGTAGTATCTTTAATAGCGATGTTACCAGCCTTTATCGTCTAGTTTGCCACGGTATCTTGCTTAGAACTCTTCCAACATACCGTCCCTTTACAGAGGGTAAAGACAATGCCTGTGACTGACATTCAGTCGTCTTTATCACCCTGGAACACTTCCAGTGATTCTCCCCAGGATCGATTGATACAATCTCACTATACCTAGTGAGAACCCTAATATCCCTTTAGATCTATCTCATAGGTCCAAATCTCAGGATTTAGGAGGTATCATCTTTATCCTATTTGGAGAATCCTTGTGATAATAGGAGATTGATCGATCGTAGTATAGGAAACTCTTTTCCTATCCAGAGTATGTTGTCTACGTACAATACGAAGATGACCACCTTACTCTCTACTACCCTTTTGTATATACAAGGTTCGTCTACCATTTTGATGAAGTCAAACACTTTGACTATCACATCAAAACAGACGTTCCAACTCCGCAATGCCTGCTTCATTATGTAAAGCAACTTGCACACGTTTCCGCTGCTCCCACTGTTTACGAAGACCTCTGGCTGTGTTCTTATAGACGTTCTCTTCTAAATCAGTATTTAGAAAAGCAGTCATGGCACCCAACCACCAGATATCGTAGTCATGGTATGTAGCCGTGGTAAGTAGGATCTGGATAGACTTAAGCATAGCTACTGGAAAAAGGTTTCATCATTATCCACGCCTGGTCGATGACGAAAACCTTTAACAAGTCTAGCTTTGAAAGTCTCAACTTTTCCATCTAAACCAAGTAATCTTCTCAAGATATACTTGCTCCTGATGGGGATTTAACCCTTCAGATATAGCAGCTAAAGTCCATACTTTGCTGGTGTACATGGATTCCATCTCAGATCGCTAAGCATCCAGCCATTCTTACAGAGTCCCTACTCTCGATGGCCTGCTCGAAACTAGTTGGGTCATCATCTCATGATGCAATCCTTGCTCCCACTGTCATCGAGAAACCGAGGTGTCTCTCAGGCGGATAAGGAACCCTACTAGATCGGCGGAGAGGCTGAGGTTCGTCGGGAACTATAGAATCTTATGGTTCTGTCAAATCAACAACTGCAGTTTTGTATAGCTGGAACCTTTCCAGTTCTACAGAACTGATCCTGCCTCGATCTTGTCCGGATTTTGCTTTAAACATAGGCCGGACAACCCCAAATCTTAACTCGCTTAAGAGATGGGTTCTTCCCATACCATATCTTATATGGAGTGGTAGGCAGTGATTTGATTCAAACCTAATTCAATAGGTATGCAGCTTCTCAAGTGCATAACCCCAAAAGAAAATAGGTAACTCAGTAATACTCATCATAGAGCACACCATATCTAATATTGTGCAATTGCTCCGCCCTGATACACCGTTGTGCTGTGGTGTATTCAGAGGAGTAACACTGAGAGAAAATCTCATTCTCCTTTAGAATAGTCCAGGAATTCTATGCACAAGTATTCTCCTCCCTGATCTTATCATAGGACATAATACTTATACCCGTATTTTGGTTCTCTACTTCTAACTTATATTCTGTGAATACCTCAAAAGGTTCGGACTTATGTTTCAACAGGAACATATGACTGAATCTTGAGAGATTATCAGAGAATATAATGAAGTATAAAGAACCAGTCCTGGCATGTGTAGACAGGAGACCTTACATACATCATCATGTATCAGTCCCAAGAGTTTACCAACTCTTCCTCTGTTTCCAATAAACAGAGCTATGGTCATCTTATCTTTGTGACATGACTGGCAAGTTTCACAAGATGTAAATTCAAACTGATTTAAATATACATCTAAATGTAACTTCAGCCAGTCAGGTCGCATTGATATGACCTAGTCTACAATGCCTCAAGAAGGATTCGTTCATTTCTGAACTCTTCCTCTTGTGTGTGTTCTGTATACTAGGAACTGGAGTTTGATTTAGAACTTCAATGCTTTTAGATAACGTGCCTGAATCGATCAACTTTTGATATAGGAAATGTTTAAAACATTATCCATCAATACAAAATTATATCCTTTCTTTAGTAATAAAGAGACTGATATGATTTTGTATATCAGGTTCGGTATCTAATAGCATTTGTTCAGAATCAATGTATTCGTAATACAGGGTGACAGTGACCAACAGACTTGGCTGCAACACTTGCCCCATTTTCTGTCTCATGAAACTTATCACCCGGTCTCAGTTTTTCTACCTTTTTGTAGCCCTATGTAACAGATTACATATCTGGGATCCTGATCCGGTATCATATACCCAGGACGCAGAGGATACTGAGAAACAGTTCTTTGTAATGAACACACCCGAAGGAGATGCATCATATGCACTTTCTTCGTTTGGGCGGCATAGGAATTCTGGTATTCCCCAATTTCCTGCTCTGTCTTATAACAATTATAAGTTGGAGCAGGACCAACGTTCCCCAGCTCAGTATAACAAGCGGATTCGGTCAAAATTCCGTATTATTATCTTGATTAAGGCGTGATATGGTCGCTACCAGGAGAGAGAGAAGAAAACACTCTGCGTGCGCTCTTGCAAGATTAGATTGGTTATGTATTTTATCTAATCAGGATGGCTCCCACTGTTTTTATCAAATCTTCCTTCAAACCCTAAAAGGAAAGACTAGCCGGGATTAATTACACTCTACAAGTTCTCCAATCTTTCAGCCAGGCCAGTGTCGGTACTTTGAGGGAGGTTCCCCGTGCTTTCGCACGGACCTAATTACAGTAAACCTCGTTTTCCCAGAGGCGTAACCCCGTTGACACCTTTCTAGACACCTACTTGATCGGCTAATTGTAAAGTGCAAAACTCTCCCAGGAGTAACAATTACTCACAGTGGGTATCGGGATCCAACTATCACATAGAAGGTATGCAATCTCATTGCAAATTTCAACACTTGAAACTCCCGATAAAGGTTTTTACCCCTAGCACCTATGACCTTAACTATGGTCAACAAATCATAAGTACTAGTCAAGTTCTACCCATCATTTCGTGATTAATTAGACCCACCCACATGACCCTTAACTAAGGTCAACAAAGTCACGCGACTGTCCTAACTAATCGCATCATATGCGGTGTAGGAAGACATCACTTAGCTACCGTACACTGTGCCTTGACTATGGTCAACAAACACAGCACGAATACTAAGTACTCTACTTCCTAAAATGACGGAGGGTTGCGGCTGGTTTTTGTGAAAACCTTTAACGCTTTGAACTTGATCTCGTTGCGGAATCAAATGGTTTTTAAATGGAATGTTTTCGAGGCTTTTCTAGTTTTGCTAAAGGGGTCACTTCCGGTGAAGGGATCGTCGGCCCTTTCCTCGTCGAATGAGGTGCGGGATATATCATATATATCACTGTGCAAAGCAGAAACTATAGAAGCGATCAAATACAAACCGAGTGTGTAGCATCTGCCAGTTATTGCTAAAGGAGTCACTCCCGGTGAAGGGATCTCGGTCCTTTCCTCATCGAATAAGGTGCAGGATGTTCTATAATGAACACCGCGATGCAAAGCAAGAACTGTAGCTACCTGTTTTATTTTGAAATTCGATTCCACAACATCAATTAGGTTTATTTTCTTTCATTAATCTCATTAATGAATATCCCATCATTTAAGTCCACCTAACCATCACAGATAAATATAACGTACGCTGATGCCATCCGCATTCGCCTCGATGTCCCGTCTGCACCGTTAGGTTAGGTAACTAACGCCAGAGCGAGGCAGGGCTAGCGCGGGTGTAAAACATAAGCAACGTCTATATAATATATCATATATACTATATATAATACCTGTCACAGAACATCATATGATCACATCACAGATAAATCACAGCAGAAGAAACATATGAAATATTGGATATACTAGGACGTCCGTGTTTTCAATACGAGCCAGTATAAAACACGGATTCCACGGTCGTGATGAATAGCCAATCCCACACCCCTGGACCCCTACGAGAGCGGCAAGCAACCCTACCAATTCTAGGGTTAGGAGACCCGGAGTCGACTCCTCGAGTTGGTCTCCCACTGGACCCCAGAACCCGGTTACTTGTGCTCCCCTCCTTGGGTCTATCCTAGTGCAGAAAAGTAAATAATATACATCAACGGTGACATCTTCCGCAACCTGGAAGTGCCCCAATAAAAGAATATTACATACAAGTTTTTACATGAATGAAAATGAAAAACACTCATCTCACATAAAAAAAACCCCGGCTATTCAAACACGACGATCCAATATAACATATCCAGCAACACATAACATCACATGTCATCAACGTAAGTAAATATGCGCATCCCAATTGTCGTTGACGTATAGCAACGAAACCGGCGATATCACATATTACACTTACGGTCACAGAAAAGAAAGTGTAAAACTACAACAGTTGGAATCCGCAACCACCTCAGACATCGCATGCCTGACCAAATGAATTACTTAGACATCGCATGCCTAACAATTATAAACCCCGCATTTTAGTCTCTTTATCGAAAACACTTTTCAATATCAAGTCGGGCAATTCAACAAGATTCCCGACATCCTGATCGAATGCTCGTCGCAAACTTTAGTAGGCGGCCGCACCCCCGATACCGTCGACGAAGTGCACCAAGGCGGAACACCGCCACCGCGAGCACCCGAACGGATGCTTTCGGCGACGGGGTTCTCCTACAGTCACTTGGTCGGGGCTATGGAGTGAGGCTGTCTATTAAGTTTACCCGGCGAGTATCCGCGTACGCTACGTGATTGCGACGGACTTTTGATCACATCAAAATTCCGTGGCAACCGATCAAGTGAGACTAAAGTGCTATGTTTATAACATTCATTCAGTTATCTCATAACTTATTGTGAATTCCAATGATTGTATCCCATTCCGGATAAATAGAAAATGTCAAACTTTCCGATCGAACAATCGAACACCCAAGTTTTCCCGATACAGCTCAACACATGAAATAAGTCTAACAACATTCAGTTCGTGCCTCAGTAGCAACGGTCCAGCCGTAGAAGGGTCAAGCCAACGCCTCACATGTGGCACGCCGTACTGCCCCAAACCCGAAGGTTCAAAGGGCAGTTCAAGACGGTCACATAATCGAGTTAAGGTTTGTTGTCTTCTAGAGGGTCCATCGCGTTACTTGCACTACTTAGAACGTCGTTAAACTTCGGAAAAATCCAACACTTGGAAATTTCCCGACAGGGGAAAAATTGGGTATTTATATCCGGTCGAACTTTTTAACATATTCAAAAATTTATCCGGAAAGCCACATAGACAAAATTTGATAATCCGATCGAACATTCGAATCCCTAAAACAACCCAGAAAATTCAACTCTTGAATAAAATTTAAAAAATACCCAGAGAACTCAGCACAGTTAAATAGGAATTACTGTGAAAATAGGAGTCAAAGAGTCAACAGTGTTGCCGCGGAACCGCCGCGCCACGTGGGCTTAGGCCGCGGTTCCGCGGCGTTATGACGGAGTTAGGTCTCCGTTTTTCACAGTATTTCATAAAACACCCTGATTGATTTTCTGGATATTTTTAATATGGAAAAATGCACTGTTTTGAAAAAAGTACAGAGAGCATGGGAAAAATGGGGTTTCGGGTTCGATCGGGATTCAAACGTCATCTAGACTTCGCCTAAGGCTCTAGCTAGGCTCTGATACCACTGTAGGTTTCCTAGGCAACCTAGTGAGGTCTCACAAGTGATCAAACATGCACAAATCAAATTTTACGGGTGCCTACAAACCCTAATACGGATCGTTTACTAGATATCTAGGCGAAACAAGCATGTAAAGGGAAATATAGAAATAGGGAAGGGGCTACAACCTTTGTAGATCCGGTCCACCACCTCCTAGGCTCCGTGATGAAGCCCCCTCGCTGTCCAAATCGTATCTTGGGCTCTAGCGTCGGCTTCATCGAAGAATAGGCGGGCTTGATCGTCGGTTCGATGCCGAAGATGATCTACGTCGAAGCATCGCTAGATCAAGCTCCAACTTCACCAAGTCTTGAAAAACTTGTGAAGGAAACACCCTATACTACTTGGCAAGAGGTAGAGGATGAAGAAATAGGAATTGGGTAGACTTTAGTTTTGGATTTCCCTCACTTTTCCATCAATCACCATTGATGGTCAAGCTTTCTCTTTCTTGCTCAAGATGAAGAAGAAGAAGAAGAAAAGATATGATAAGTTCAATTAAAATAGAAAAGAAAATATAATACTTATAATATCTTCAATCATGGTTTAGTGTAGAGACTTAACTTAGGTTAGATGAGTGGTTAGGGTTAGGCATGAGACAAGAATGGTGACTAAGTCAATGCTTCATGAATCTTCAATGTAAAACAAAGAAAGCCACCATCCTTTTCTTTTGCCAAAAAAGAATGAATAAATAAATAAATGGATAAAGAATTAAAAGAAAAGAAACCCTAACCATTCACTAATCATGGTTTAAGTTTTTACACAAACCCAAGGTTGCATGTATCATCAAACATGATACAAAAAAGTGCACAAGAATATATCACATATACAATGTGCATCATCAAGTGAGTAAATCCATTTAAAGTGAACCAATACTAGTTAATGCAAAGTAATATATCAAATATATAATTATACATTAAATCATTAAATCAACACTTGATTCAATGATCCGGTCATGTCGCATATAACCGGCCAGTATCCAATGTATCAGCTTATCGAATCAATCCTTGATTCGATAACTAGGTTATATCGCATATAACTAATCGATACATTCATCGCGAGAATAGAATACGGTATCACATACACGCATTATTCTCGGTCCCGCACATATCTCATATGCGCTCCTATTTCGTTTCGCTTGAGCCAGGAAACCTCTGTGTAGGACTCTAAAGACTCGTCAATACGCCGGCAGCAGATGTTGATCATATCAAACACCCACAAGCCGCAAGCGGTCTGCTAAACGTAACGGCCACCCGGGTATTGAGCGATCAGAAGATCGACGAGCAAGCCCGCTCACACTCCTGTGAATCCAACCAGTAACACTTACCGTACAGTCCGGTCCGTTCGTCTGATATGTCGCATATCTCGCCTAGGGGTGGTAAACGTCAGACCCCAATAGCTCGATAAGTCATGCCGACGTGAGGTCCATAACATTCGTGAAACTACTGATAACTCTTACCAGTATATCACTGCAACCCTGTCCAGGGATTTCCTGTTATGGCCAGTCGAGCATAGCACAACATCAACCCCCAATACCGGGAGAGACGAATCCCCTCCTATCGCTCATTGCCTCCATGTGAATCGGGACTGTACCCAAAAACCACCTGTTTGCACGACTCAGTAGAGCCGTGGTAGGGTGGAAATCAAAGCACAGTGGGAGACACACAAGACTCTATGACGATCTCGGGTCAACAGACTAAGCTGTACCAGTGTCACCAGAGAACCGCCATCTGACGTGAGGTATAATACCATCTGGGAGTTCTCGGCGAGTCCGTTCAGTGTACCCAGTCTCCACTGAGCACCCGCATACCATCTTCGATGTCAAACACCAATGGATATGGGATCATCCATCGCCCATCGCATGGGTCGAGAAGATATGCGCTAGTCTACTCTGGAATATCGATGCCCCGTCTCGATATTCCCACGACTAGGAACAATGAAGGATGTACTCATTGACTACCCAGGCCCCACTAGTATGATCTGCATCATAGTCCTGGAAGTCGAGTACACATCCTAAGGGCTTTATCAACATGTAATCAGAGAGACAGAAAGTATACATGTTAAGATAAAGAGCAACCAGATAGCGTACTATCATGTCGAGCAAGAAAGTCCTACCTATATATGTCCCAGCATCCATTACAATATACATCCAATGTAAAGTAATGGCCTCTAGGGCATACATATAACTAACAGTAAGGTGGAAATCAAAGCACAGTGGGAACCACACAAGACTCTTTGACGATCTCGGGTCAACAGACTACTTTGTACCAGTGTCACCAGAGATCTGCCATCTGACGTAAGGTATAATACCATCTGGGAGTTCTCGGCGAGTCCGTCCAGTGTACCCAGTATCCACTGAGCACCCGTATATCATCTCCGATGTCAAACACCAATGGATATGGGATCATCCATCGCCCATCTGTATGGGTCGAGAAGGTATACGCTAGTCTACTCTGGTATATCGATGCCCCGTCTCGATACACCCACGACTAGGGACCTTGAAGGATATACTTATGGACTACCATGTCCCCACTAGTATTATCTGCATCATAGTCCAGGTAGTCAAGTACACATCCTAAGGGCTTTACCAACATGTAACAGAGAGACAATCAGTGTACACGTTAAGGTAAAGAGCAACCAGATAGCATACTATCATGTCGAGCAAGAAAGTCCTCCCTATATATGTCCAAGCACACACTACAATATACATCCTATGTATAGTAATGGCCTCTAGGGCATACATATAACTAACAATCTCCCCCTTGCACTAGGGCCATCTGATAGCTGTGGTTGTAGTATCTCATACTCAACCATCCCATAAAAGTCTCTCTCTGGGAAAAGGCCTTTGTGAGTGGATCCGCCGTGTTGTCCTCTGCGTCTACTCTCCTAACCTCGATCCCTTGGAGATTAAGCATCTCCATGACTAGGTGATGCTGCCTCAGAATACGCCTGGGTCACTGATGGGACGGGCGTTCCTTGGCATAAGCCACAACTCCATTGTCTCACAATGGTAGGAACGAAGTTCATCTCATGAACTAATATACACCCAAACAGCCTCTTTGGTAGCATCTTAAGTAGCGATGTATCCAGCCTTTATCGTCTAGTATGCCACGGTATCTAGCTTGGAACTCTTCCAACATACCGTCCCATTACTGAGGGTAAAGACAATGCCTGTGACTGACTTTCAGTCGTCCTTATCACCCTGGAACCTTTCCAGTGATTTTCCCAGGATCGATTGATACCATCTCACTGCAACTAGTGAGAATCCTAACATCCATTTAGATCTATCTCATAGATCCAAAACCCAGGATTTAGTAGGTATCTCTTTGATCCTATATGGAGAATCATTGTGATAAGCGGAGATTGACCGAGCGTAGCATAGGAAACTCCTTCCCTATCAAGAGCATGGCATCCACGTACTCTACGAGGATCGCCACCATACTCCCTACTACCTTTTTGTATATACAAGGTTCATCTACCATTTTGATGATGTCAAACTCTTTGACTGTCTCATCAAAACAGATGTTCCAACTCCGCGATGCCTGCTTTAATCTTATAAAGTATCTTGTACACGTTTCCGCTGCTCCCACTGTCTACGAAGCTCTCTGGCTGTGTACTTACAGACGCTCTCTTCTAAAACATCATTTTAGAAAAGCAGTCATGGCACCCAACCGCCAGATATCGTAGTCATGGTATGTAGCCGTGGCAAGTAGGATCTGGATGGACTTAAGCATAGCCACTGAAAAAGGTTTCATCATTATCCACGCCTGGTCGATAATGAAAACCTTTAACATGTCTAGCTTTGAAAGTCTCAACTTTTCCATCTACACCAAGTAATCTTCTCAATATATACTTGCTCCTGATGGGGATTTAACCCTTCAGATATAGCAACCAAAGTCCATACTTTGTTGGTGTATAAAGATTCCATCTCAGATCGCTAAGCATCCAGCCATTCTTACAGAGTCGCACTCCTGATGGCCTGCTCGAAACTAGTTGGGTCATCATCTTATGATGCAATCCTCACTCCCACTGTCATAGAGAAACCAAAGTATCTCTCAGGTGGGTGAGGAACCCTACTAGATCGGCGAAGAGGCTGAGGTTCGTTGGTTACTATTGAATCCTTCGGTTCTACCAAATCATCTGCTGTAGTTTATATAGCTGAAACACTTCCAGTTCTACATAACTGATCTTACCTCGAGCTTGTCCGGATTTTGCTTTCAGACATAGCCCGGACAACCCCAAATCTTAACCAACTTAAGATATGGGCTCTTCCCTTATCATATCACATATGAAATGGTAGGCAAGTGATTTGATTTGAACCCTATTCAATAGGTATGCAGCTTCTCAAGTGCATAACTCCCAAAAAGAAATAGGAAACACAGTAGTACTCATCATAGAGCACACCTTATCTCATAGGGTGCTATTGCTCCGCCCCGATATACCATCGTGCTATGGTGTATATGGAGGAGTAATGCTGAGAGAGAATCTCATTCTCGTTTAGAAAAGTCCAGGAATTCCATGCACAAGTATTCTCCTCCCTGATCTCATCATAGGACATAATACTTATACCCGTATTTTGGTTCTCTACTTCTAACTTATATTCTGTGAATATCTCAAAAGGTTCGGACTTGTGTTTCAACAGGAAAATAGGTCTGAATCTCGAAAGATCATCAAAGAATGTAATGAAGTAAAAAGAACCGGTCTTGGTATGTGCAGACAGGGGGCCTTCATACATCAACATGTATCATCCCAAGAGTTCAACTAACTCTTTCTCTGTTTCCAATAAACAGAGCTGTGGTCATCTTATCTCTGTGACATGACTGGCAAGTTTCACAAGATGTAAATTCAAACTGATTTAAATATGCATCTAAAATGTAACTTCAGCCAGTCGGATCGCATTGATATGACCTAGTCTACAATGCCTTAAGAAGAATTCGTTCATTTCTAAACTCTTCCACTTATGTGTGTTCCGTATACTAAGAACTGTAGTTTTATTTAGAACATCAATGCTTTTAGATAACGTGCCTGAACCGATCAACTTTTGATATAGGAAATGTTCAAAACATAATCCAACAATACAAAATTTTATCATTTCTTTACTTATAAAAAGACTGATATGATTTTGTATATCAGATTCGGTATCTAATAACATTCGTTCAGAATCAATGTATTTGTAATACAGGGTGACAGTGACCAACAGACTTGGCTACAACACTTGCCCCGTTTTCTGCCTCATGAAAATTATCACCCGTTCTCAGTTCTCTACCTAGCTGTAGCCCTATGTAACAGATTACATATCTGGGATCCTGATCTGGTATCACATACCCAGGACGTAGAGGATACAGAGAAACAGTTCTTTATAACGAACACACCCGAAGATGATGCATCAGCATGCACTCTCTTCGTTTGGGCGGCATGGGAATTCTGGTAATCCCCAATTTCCTGCTCTGTCTTATAATAATTATAAGTTGGAGCGGGACCAACGTTCCCCAGCTCAGTATAACAAGCGGGTTCGATCAATATTCCGTATTATTATCTTGATTAAGGCGTGATATGGTCGCTACCTGGAGAGAGAGAGAAGAAAACACTCAGCGTGCGCTCTTGCAAGAATAGATTGGTTATTATTTTATCTAATCAGGATGGCTCCCACTGTTTTTATCAAATCTTCCTTCAAACCCTAAAAGGAAAGACTAGCCGGGATTAATTACACGCTATAAGTTCGCCAATCTTTCAGCCAGACCAGTGTCAGTACTTTAAGGGAGGTCCCCCGTGCTTTCGCATGAACCTAATTAATGTAAACCTCGTTTTCCCATAGGCGTAACCCCATTGACACCTTTCTAGACACCTACTTGATCGGCTAATTGTAATGTGTAAAACTCTCCCAGGAGTAACTCTTACTCGCAGCGGGTATCGGGATCCAACTATCTCATAGAAGGTATGCAATCTCATTGCAAATTTCAACACTTGAAATTCCCGATAATTTTGCCCCTAGCACCCTATGACCTTGACGGAGGTCAACAAACCATAGGCTACTAGTCAAGTTCAACCCGTCATTTCTTGATCGAATTAAACCCAGCCGCACGACCCTTGACGGAGGTCAACAAGGCCGCACGACTACTCTAATCCAATCTGCATCATATGCATAAACAGATAAATACTAGTTAGCTACCGCACACTACGCCTTGACGGAGGTCAACAAACGTAGCACGAATACTAAATAGGACTTATTTGAAATGACGGAGGGCTACGACAGGTTTTTCTGAAAACCTATTGCGTAATGAACTTGATATCGTTGTAGAATCAAATGATTTTAAAATGGAGTGCTTTTGAGGCTTTTCTAGTTTTGCTAAAGGAGTCACTCCCGGTGAAGGGATCGTCGGTCCTTTCCTCATCGAATAAGGTGCTGGATATATCATATATATCACTGTGCAAAGCAGAAACTATAGAAGCTATCAAAAGACAAACCGAGTGTGTAGCATTTACCAGTTTTTGCTAAAGGAGTCACTCCCGGTAAAGGGATCTCGGTCCTTTCCTCATCGAATAAGGTGCAGGATATATCATATATACCGCTGTGCAAAGCAAGAACTGTAGCTACCTGTTTTATTTTGAAATTCGATTCTACAACATCATTAGGTTTTTTTTATTTCATTAATCACATTAATGAAGTCCCATCATTTAAGTACCTAAACATCACAGATAAATACGACGTACACTTATGCCATCCGCATTCGCCTCGATGTCCCCTCGTGCACCGTTAGGTTAGGTGACTAACGGCAGAGCGGGACAGGGCTAGCGCGGGTGTAAAACATAAGTAACATCTATATAATATATCATATATACTATATACAGTATCTATCACAGAACATATCACATGATCACATCACAGATATCGCAGCAGAAGAAACATATGAAATATTGGATATACTAGGACGTCCGTGTTTTCAATACGAACCAGTATAAAACACGGATTCCACGGTCGCGATGAATAGCCAAACCCATACCCCTAGACCCCTACGAGAGCGGCAAGCAACCCTACCAATTCTAGAGTTAGGAGACCCGGACTCGACTCCTCGAGTTGGTCTCCCACTGGACTCCAGAACCCGGTTACTTGTGCTCCCCTCCTTGGGTCTATCCTAGTGCGGAAAAGTAAATAATATACAAAAGGTGACATCTTCCGTAACCTGGAAGTGCCCCAATAAAAGAATATTACATACAAGTTTTTACATGAATGAAAATGAAAAACACTTATCTCACATAAAAAACCCCGGGCTATTCAAACACGACGATCCAATATAACATATCCAGCAACACATAACATCACATGTCATCAACGTAAGTAAATATGCGCATCCCAATTGTCGTTGACATATAGCAACGAAACCGGCGATATCACATATTACACTTACGGTCATAGAAAAGAAACTGTAAAACTACAACAGTTGGAATCCGCAACCTACATAGACGTCGCATGCCTAATCAAATGAATTCCTTAGATATCGCATGCCTAACAATTATAAACCCCGCATTTTAGTCTCATTATCGAAAACACTTTTCAATATCAAGTCGGGCAATTCAACAAGATTCCCGACATCCTGATCGAATGCTCGTCGCAAACTTTAGTAGACGGCCGCACCCCCGATACCGTCGACGAAGTGCACCAAGGCAGAACACCGCTACCGCGAGCACCCGAACGGATGCTTTCGGCGACGGGGTTCTCCTACAGTCACTTGGTCGGGGCTATGGGGTGAGGCTGTCTATTAAGTTTACCCGGCGAGTATCCGCGTACGCTACGTGATTGCGACGGACTTTTGATCGCATCAAAATTCCGTGGCAACCGATCAAGTGAGACTAAAGTGCTATGTTTATAACATTCAAATCAGTTATCTCATAACTGCTTGTGAATTCCAATTATTGTATCACATTCCAGATAAATAGAAAATGTTAAACTTTCCGATCGAACAAACGAACACCCAAGTTTTCCCGAAACAGATCAACACATGAAACAAGTTTAAAAACATCCAGTTCATGCCTCAGTACCAACGGTCCAGCCGTAGAAGGGTCAAGCCAATGCCTCACATGTGGCACGCCGTACTGCCCCAAACCCTAAGGTTCAAAGGGCAGTTCAAGACGGTCACATAATCGAGTTAAGGTTTGTTATCTTCTAGAGGGACCATCGCGTTACTTGCACTACTTAGAACGTCATTAAACTACGGAAAAATCCAACAATTGGAAATTTCCCGACAGGGGAAAAAGTGGGTATTTATATCCGGTCGAACTTTTTAACATATTCTAAAATTATCCGGAAAAGAACACAGACAAAATTAGACAATCTGATCGAAACACCGAGTCCCCAATACAACCCAGAAAACTCAACTCTTGAGTCAGATTTTAAAATTCCCAGAAAATATAGTAACAAAATATAAGAATTACTGTGCAGAAATAATTGTCTGAAGAGACCAAGTGGCCGCGGAACCGCCGCATTAGGCATGCTAATGCCGCGGTTCCGCCGTGCTATTATTGATTCAGGTGCTCGGGCTTCACAGCGATTCTTAGAAATTCCTGCTTAGTTTTCTGAATATTTTTAATTCTAAAAAATCCCCGTTTTCAAAAAATGTACAGAGAGCAACTTTGAATTAGGGTTTCGGTTCGATCGGACTTCTAACTCCGTCTGTGCAACGCCTAAGGCTCTAGCTAGGCTCTGATACCACTGTAGGGTTCCTAGACACACTAATGAGGTCTCACAAGGCATCAGCCATGCCAATTTCTAATTTTACAAGTGCCGAGAAACCCTAATACGGATCGTTAACTAGACTTTTAGGCGAAAAAGGAAACTAGTTAACAACTTAACTAAAAGAAAGAGGCTACAACCTTTGTAGATCCGGTTCTCCACTTCCTTAGCTCTCCGTAGACGTCCCTCCGCTGTACAAATCGGATCTTGGACTCTAGTGTCGGCTTCATCGGAGAAATGGGCGGGCTAGGTCATCGACTACGATGCCGAAGATGATCTACGTCGAGGCATCACAAGATCAAGCTCCCACTTCACCAAGTCATGAAACTTGTGAAGAAAACACCCTATACTACTTGGCAAGAGGTAGAGGATGAAGAAATAGGAAGTGGGTTCACTTTAGAATTGGATTTCTCACTCTTTTCATCAAGTTGCCATTAATGGAGGCAAGCTTTTCTTCTTGAAGAAGAAGAAGAAGAAGAAGAAGATAATATGATAAGTTAATTAAAAATGGAAAAGAAAAAGAATACTTATCATAATATCAACCATGGTCAAGTGTAGAGAGTAAACTAGGGTTAGGTGAATGGTTAGGGTTAAGCATGAAGACAAAAATGGTCACTAAGTCAAAGCTTCATGAAACTTCAACATCAAACAAAGAAAGCCACCATTTTCTCTTTTATGCCAAATAAATAAATAAATAAATAAATGAATAAATAAAAACAAAACCCTAACCATTACATAACCATGGTTTAATCTAAACATACACCCAAACATGCATGTATCATCAAACATGGTACAAGCAAGTGCACAAAAATATATCACATATACAATATGCACATCAAGTGAGAAAATCCATTTAAAGTGAACAAATATTAGTTAATGCAAAGTAATATATCAAATATATAATTATACATTAAATCATTAAATCAACACTTGATTTAACGATCCGGTCATATCGCATATAACCGACTAATATCCAATGTATCGGCTTATCGAATCAATCGTTGATTCGATAACTAGGTTATATCACATACAACCATTCGATACATTCATCGCGAGAATGGAATACGGTATCACATACACGCATTATTCTCGGTCCCGCACATATCTCATATGCGCTCCTATTTCGTTTCGCTTGAGCCAGAAAACCTCTGTGTAGGACTCTAAAGACTCATCAATACGCCGGCAGCAGATGATGATCATATCAAACACCCACAATCCGCAAGCGGTCTGCTAAACGTAACGGCCACCCGGGTATTGAGCGATCAGAAGATCGACGAGCAAGCCCGCTCATACTCCTGTGAATCCAACCAGTAACACTTACCGTACAGTCCGGTCTCGTCGTCTGATATGTCGCATATCTCGCCTAGGGGTGGTAAACGTCAGACCCCAATAGCTCGATAAGTCGTGTCAATATGAGGTCTATAACAGTTCGAGAAACTACAGGTAACACTTACCAGTAAATCTCAGCAACCCTGGCCAGGGATTTCCGGTTATAGCCAATCGAACACAGCGCAACATCAACTCCCTATACCGGGAGAGACGAATCCCCTCCTATCGCTCATTGCCTCCATATGACTCGGGACTGTACCCAAAAACCACCGTTTTGCACGCCCTCTTGGACGTGGTAAGGTGGAAATCAAAGCACAGTGGGAACCACACAAGACTCTATGACGATCTCGGGTCAACAGACTACTCTGTACCAGTGTCACCAGAGAACTGCCATCTGACGTAAGGTATAATACCATCTGGGAGTTATCGGCGAGTCCGTCCAGTGTACCCAGTCTCCACTGAGCACCCGTATATCATCTCCGATGTCAAACACCAATGGATATGGGATCATCCATCGCCCATCTGTATGGGTCGAGAAGGTATACGCTAGTCTACTCTGGTATATCGATGCCCCGTCTCGATACACCCACGACTAGGGACCTTGAAGGATATACTTATGGACTACCATGTCCCCACTAGTATAATCCGCATCATAGTCCAGGTAGTCAAGTACACATCCTAAGGGCTTTACCAACATGTAACAGAGAGACAATCAGTGTACACGTCAAGGTAAAGAGCAACCAGATAGCATACTATCATGTCGAGCAAGAAAGTCCTCCCTATATATGTCCAAGCACCCACTACAATATACATCCTATGTATAGTAATAGCCTCTAGGGCATACATATAACTAACAGATTCCTCTATTGCGGATAAGGAGATCCGCAAGACATAGGATATTGATTGTGCCACAGCCAAATGCCTCATGTTAGCTTCGATGAACAATGTATATCAAAAGCAGCATAAGAAGATGGACGTTCAATCCATCTTTCTCCATACAAAGGAGTTGTATGGGGAGCAATCTCATATCCTACGTTATGAGGCATCTAGAAAGTTGTTTCTGATGAGGATGGCTGGTGGCACGTCGGTAGGTGGTCATGTCTTGAAGATGATAGCTCTTATTGAAGAACTTGAGGGCCTGGGATGGACCATGGAGAATGAACAATATGTTGATATTATTCTACAGTCTCTCCCCCCTGTCTTTGCTCAGTTTATAGTGAACTTCAACATGCACAGCATGGAGAAGTCACTTCCTGAACTTCTCAATATGTTGAGAAGTGCAGAGAGCACGCTCAAGTCAGCGAAAACTCCCGCTGTGCTTACTGGGCCATCTTCCTCTTCTATCTCAAAATCTAAGACCAAGGGAAAGGAGAAGAAGAAACCTACTAAACTGAGAGGTGGAGTTAAAAAGGCAAAAGGGAAAGACAAATCCAGGGCTGAGGGATCGGGAAAGGGAGAATATTTCTACTGCCATAAGTCGGGACACTGGAAGTGAAATTGTATTGAGTACCTCGCGATCTCAAGAAGAAGAAGCATGATGATGCTTCCGCTTCAGGTGTGTTCGTGACTGAAAATTGTTTTTCTATAAACTCTGCTTCCTAAGTATTAGATACCGGTTCGGTTTCTCACATCTGCAATTATGTGTAGGGATTGAGAAATAGCAAAGTTTTGAAGACTGGTGATCACACTCTCCAGGTTGGAAATGGTTCCAATGTACATGTTGTATCAGTGGGAGAATATCACCTGGGGTTGCCTTCGGAATGTATATTGGTTTTGAACCCTTGTTATTTTGTACCAAGCATGCTATGTAATATAATATTTGTTTCTTTGTTAGACAATGAAGGATATAATTTTGTGTTGCAAAACAATGTTATGAACATTAACCTGAATCAACAGTTGATTGGGTATGGTACACTAAATAACAGTATTTACGTCCTGAATCAACACACGGTTTTCAACATACAACACACAAACAAAATAAAATTCAGATATAAATGAAGATTTTCTATGGCATCGTAGACTTGGTCATATTAACGAAACAAGACTAAACAAGCTACATAAAGATGGATATTTAAATCCTTTTGAATATAAATCTTATTCGACTTGTCAGTCTTGTATCAAGGGTAAAATGACCAAAACTCCGTTTACTGAACACGGAGAGAGAGCTACTGAACTCTTAGGCCTCATACATAGTGATGTATGCGGATCAATGTCTACACATGCTAGAGGCGGTTTTTCATACTTCATAACTTTTACTGATGATTTCTCAAAGATTCGGACACGTATTCTTGTTAAAGTATAGGTCTGAAGCTTTCGAGAAATTTAAGGAGTACAAACTTGAAGTAGAAAAACAAACGGGTTTGGGCATCAAGAAACTTCGATCGGATCGAGGAGGAGAGTATTTAAGTACAGAGTTTTTAGACTTCCTAAAAGAGAATGGGATTCTCTCATCCCACTCCCCCTTACACACCACAGCACAACGATGTATCAGAACGGCGGAATCGTACCCTATTAGATATGGTACGTTCCATGATGAGTGATGCTGAGTTACCACTTTCCTTTTGGGGGCATGCATTAGAGACTGCAGCATATCTATTGAACAGGGTTCCAACCAAGATCGTGCCTACCACTCCATATGAAATATGGTATGGGAAGAGACCATCTCTTAAACGAGTTAGGATATGGGGTTGTCCTGCTTTTATTAAAAAGCAGAATCCAGACAAACTCGAGACACGGTCATTTTTGTGTACATTTGTGGGATATCCAAAACATTCATATGAATATCTTTTCTACCACAAGAAGGAACAAAGAGTGTTTGTTTCTCAGTATGCCACATTTTTAGAAAATGAACTTTTTACAAATAATACTGATGGCAATGTGGTAGAACTAGAAGATGTTCTAGAGACACAAATTACTGATGAAAATTTGGTTGAACCTGATGTTGCAATAGAACCTTATGAAGCTCAGCCACTCCGTAGATCTAGTTGGACTTCTCGTCCACCGGAGAGATACTATGGTTTCCTCATTGATGGTGATAGAGAAGATTGCATCATGGATGATGATGACCCTACTAGTTTTTAGCAAGCTATCACGAGTGGTGACTCAGTGAAATAGCTGGATGCCATGAGATCCGAAATGGAGTCTATGTACACCAACAAAGTATGGACTTTGGAAGTTGCACCTTCTGGGATAAAACCCGTAGGGTGCAAATGGATCTTTAAGAGAAAGATCGGTGTAGATGGACAGGTAGAGACCTATAAAACAAGGCTTGTAGCGAAAGGATCTCGTCAAAGACCAGAACTGGACTATGATGAGACTTTCTCTCCAGTAGCAATGGTTTAATCCTTTCGGATCCTACTTACTATTGCTGCTCACTATGACTATGAAATCTGGTAGATAGACGTTAAAACTGCATTTCTAAATAGTGATTTAGAAGAGTGCGTTTTTATGGATCAGCCAGAAGGCTTCATTGATAGTGGGAGCAGCGGAAAAGCATGTAGGTTGCTTAAATCCATTTATGGATTAAAGCAGGAATCACGAAGTTGGAACATCTGTTTTGATGATGCAATCAAAGAGTTTGATTTTATCAAAAATCCAGATGAACCTTGTATTTATAAGAAAATTGTAGGGAGTACTGTCGCATTCCTCGTATTGTACGTGGATGACATTCTCTTGATAGGAAACGACGTTCCTATGCTACAATCGGTCAAACTGTTCTTATCTCAAAGGTTCTCCATGAAGGACCTGTGTTATGCCTCGTACATTTTGGGCATTAAGATCTATAGAGATAGATCTAAAAGGTTGTTGGGATTGTCCCAATCAAGGTACATTAACACCATCCTAAATAGATTTAGTCTGGAAGATTCCAAGCGAGGTGCTTTACCCGCTTGTCACGGAATCACTCTCTCCAAGTACTTTTGTCCAAAGTCTGATAAAGAGAGAGCTCGCATGAGTATTATACCCTATGCTTCTGCCGTAGGATCTATAATGTATGCGATGTTATGTACTCGCCCTGATGTAGCTTATGCACTAGGTGTAGTAAGCAGGTATCAGTCCAATCCAGAGGAGAAATACTGGACAGCAGTGAAGAACATTCTTAAGTACTTGTGAAAGACTAAAGAAATGTTCTTGGTATATGGTAACAAGGATCTCCAGATGGAGGCCTTTACCGATTCGAGCTTCCAGAGTGATAAGGATGACATCAAATATATCTTGAGGTTTGTATTTACCCTCAATGGAGGGGCGGTTTGTTGGAAGAGTTCCAAATAGGATACTGTTGCAGACTCAACGATAGAAACTGAGTATATTGCTGCAAATGATGCTGCCAAGAAAGCCGTCTGGATGAGAAAGTTCATCTCGGAACTAGGAGTAGTTCCCACCATTATTGATCCAATACATTATATTGTGATAATAATGGGGCTATGGCATTGGCCAAAAGAGCCCATATCCCATCAGCGATCCAGACACATCCTGAGATGATATCATTTAATCCGGGAGATAGTTGGTCGCCGCGAGATCGTGATTCGGAAAGTAGACACAAAGAATAACACCGCGGATCCATTCACCAAGGCCCTTTCACAGCCGCAACATGAGCGAATTTTTGAGATGTTGGGTATGAGATACGCCAATAATTGGCCTTAGTGCAAGTGGGAGATTGTTGGATATATGTATGCCCTAGAGGCCATTATTTGATAGTGGATGCTTGGACATGTATATATACAGAGGACTTTCTTGCTCGACATGATAGTATGCTATCTAGTTACTCTTTATCTTAACATGTTCACTTGATTGTGTATATTGTTCATTTGATACATGTTGATAAAGCCCTTAGGATATCAGCTTGACTACTATGATTATGATGCAGATCATACTAGTGGGGCATAAGCAGTCTATAAGCGTATCCTTAAATATTCCTAGTCGTGGGTGTATCGAGACGGGGCATCGATATTCCAGAGTAGACTAGCATATACGTTTCTTTACCCAGTTGAGGGGGCGATGGATGATCCCATATCAATTGGTGTTTGACACCAAAGATTGTATACGGGTGCTCATTGGAGACTGAGTACACTGCACCGAGAACTCCTATATGGTATTATATCTAACGTCGGATAGGAGTTCTCAGGTGACACTTGTACAGGTTAGTCTATAGACCCGAGATCGTCATAGAGTCTTATGTGTTCTCCCACTGTGCTTTGATTTCCACCCTACCACGGCTCTACTAAGTCGTGCAAATAGATGGATTTTGGGTACAGTCCTGAGACACAAGGAGGCAATGAGCGATAGGAGGGGTTTCATCTCTCCCGGTATTGGGAATTGATGTTGTACCATGCGCGATTGGCTATAACTGGAAGCCCCTGACTAGGGCTGATGAGATTTAATGATAAGTGTTATCAGTAGTTTCTCGACCTGTTATAGGCCACACATCGGCATGACTTATTGAGTTATTGTGGTCGACGACACCATCCCTAGACTCAATATGCAACATATCAGACAAAGAGATCGGACTGTACGGTAAGTGTTGCTGGTTGGCTCTACGGGAGTTTGGACAAGTTCGCTTGTTGTTCTTCTATTCGCTCAATACCTGGGTAGCCGTTATGTGCAGCTAGTACCGCTGACGGTTTATGGGTATTTGATATGATCACTACCTCCTGCTAGCGTATTGACGAGTCTTAGAGTCTCACATAGTAGTTTCCGAGCTCAGACGAAACGAAATGGGGCACATATGGAGACATGTGCGGGAGCTTGATTAATACAAGTATATGATACCGTATTTTAATCTGGCGTTTGCTATTAGTCGAGTTATATGTGATATGACCGGATTATTAAATCAAGTGTTGATTTAATATGATAACTAATTGCTCATTAGTAATTCCTTTCTTTATGTGTGCATGTATGTATGTATGTTTATATGGATTTATATGCATATATACATATGTGCATGTATCATGGTGGATGATACATTGGACATGGCTATGCTAGACTCACATTGAAATATATTAGATGGTTTATTGATTTTGAGTAAATGGAAATTAAATAATGAAGCCATGGTTCTACACTCTTCTTAAAAGATCCCACTAATCATGGTTCATTATCTAATCCTCCACTAAATCACTCTCAAAATATCTGAGATATTTTCATGGCTCATATTTATTAGATGGTGAGTGTGACTCTCTCTAATAAAATTCATTTTTCTCATTCTCTTAAGCTTAGCCATTCCTCCATCTTCTTCCTCCAAGCTCTCTACATTTTTCTAATGAGTGAAAGAGAAAGACAAAGAAAGGATCTTTAGTGAGAAAAATACCCACTTCATCAATCTATATTAGTCTAGCACACTTGTATAGGTTGTTTGTCTCACTTTTACTTAGGTTAAGTGAAGCAAGAGCTTGAGTGTAAGGAACTCCGGGTGGATCATCGTGGACAACGAAGGCTACAAGTGGACGTGTTCCAAGCTTCAGATGGAACCAAGGAGTCCAAGGACATCTACACGGAGATATAGAAGAGAATGAGAGGTCTACAAAGGTTGTAGTTCTTTTTCTCTTAGTGTTAGACACTATTTTGTATATGATACTTAGCATGTTAACTTATTTTAACCATAATCCTCTATTTCGATTCTAGGTTTGCATTCCTTGGCACTCTAGATTTTTTAAAATTGCATACTTGATGCTTGTTAAAACCTAGTGAGGGTGCTAAGAAACTCTAACACTTATCAGTTTATCTCCACTGCGGTGGCCACCAACTTGTGATTGTAGTCATGTCCTTCACAGCGCGACATCGACTCCCTACACCGGCAGAGATAAATCCCCTTGACCACTCACTGCCTCCACGTGCTTCGGGACTATACCCAACAAAAACCTATTTGCATGATTCCTTTGAGTCGTGGTAAGATAGAAGTCTAAGTATAGTGACACATGAGACACTATGGCAATCTCAGGTTGTAGGGACTGCCCTGTACTCATATCACCAGAGAACTGCTACCTGATATTGGTATATTACCAACTAAGAGTTCTCGGTGAGTCTGTCCAGTGTAACTCATTAATGAGCACCTGTATAAAATCTCGGTGTCAAACACCAATAGATATAGGACCTGCTATCACCCTCCAACCGGGCCAGGAAATGTACACCCTAGTCTAAACTGGAGTACCAATGCCCAGTCTCGATACTCCTACACGAGTAGGGACATTTAAAGATGTGTTTATCGACTACCCAGGCCTCACTGGTATGATCTCCATCATCGTCCTGGTAGTCAAGCAAAATACTAAGGGCTTTATCTCATATCTTAACGATACGTGATAATGAATAAAACGTATCACATGTAAGATAAAGACAAACCAGATATCATCATCTCGAGTAAGATTGTTCTCTCATATAGATCTTCCTTCAATTACAATAATTGCCTTGGGGCATCTATATCCAACAGATGATGGGTGTCAATCGTCCAAAAAAATCATGGAGGATATAGATGTTTGATGTCACCTAACGAAAAAGCCTCCTAAGGCCTCTTTTGTTCATTATTCTCTCTCTAGAGAAAGAATAATTGAAGAAAGATACCCTAGGAGGCTTTTTTCTTTAGGTGACGTTAAAAAGTACACCCTCCATCAATTTATTTGACGATTGGCACCATTCATCTTGATCTTCATCGTCTAATATATCGATACACCAAATTTCATATAATTATAACACTTTTTCACCGTTGATTTAGTGGTGCAAAATCAATGATTTACAGACAATAGAACTTTGTACATTGCTAAATCAACGGTGAAAAGATGTTAGAATCAAATAAAATTTGGTTTATCGACATATTGGACCATGAAGATCAAGATGGAAGGTGTTGATCGTCGAATAAAATGGAGAGTGTACTTTTTTGACGCCGTCTGACGAAAAACCCTCCTAAGGCATCTTTCCTCCATTACTTATATACAAGAATAATGAAGAAAAAAGGCCATATGTGGGAATTCTCTCCTATGGCGTCGAAAAAATACAAGCTCCACCATTTTTTCCCACGATCAGCACCCACCATCATCTTTATCATCTAATATGTGGATACACTAAATTTTATGTAATTCTACCACTTCTTCACCGTTGATTTGATGGATGCAAAATTAACGGTTTACCAACAATAGAATTTCTTATTTTGCTAACTCAACGGTGAGAAAATGGTAGAATCTCATGAAATTTAGTATAGCCACATCTTAGATGATAAACATAGAGGTGATAAATGGCGATCGTCGAAGAAAATCACGGAGGATGTATTTTTTCAACGTTATAGGAAGAAATCCCCTCCAATGGCACGTATTCTCATTCTCTCTATATATATATAAATATACACACAGAGAGAGAGAGAGTGTGTGTGTGTGTGTGTAGAGAGAGAGAGGAATAATTGAAGAAAGATACCCTATGGCTTCGAAAAAATATACCCTTCCTGATTTTTTCCGACGATCGGTATCCATCATCTTCATCGTTATCATCTAAAATGTGGGCACACCAAATTCCACGTGACTACTGCTTTTTCACCTTTGCTTTAGTGGCTCTTTCGTCCATTACACACACGCGCGCGTGAGAATAATGGAGGAAGCGTGCCATAGGAGTCTTATAGCGTCGAAAACATAACCCTCCACAAAATTTTCGAACGATCGACATCAATCATCTTCATCTTCATCATGTAAGATACGGATACACCAAATTTCATGTGATTCCATCACTTTTTCACTGTTGATTTAGTGGGTGCAAAGTTAACGGTTTAACGACAATAGAACATTTTACATTGCTAATCCAACGGTGAAAATGTGGTGGAATCACATGAAATTTGGTGCAGCCACTTCTTACATGATAAAGATGATGGGTGCCATAAAGATGATGGATGCCCATCATCGAAAAATTTCTTGAAGGATATATATATTCGCCTCCTCAGGCCTCTTTTATTCATTATTCTCTCTCTCTACACACACACAACTTAGACTTTTAAATTAGCAGCTTGTACATTATAAATAAAAATATTTCTCGGATACTTCATAGTTAATTCCACATAGGGGAGAGGCATGATTGAAAGGAAATGATAGGGAAATTTATGAATGCATGGCCTTCGAGTTGACCTAACAGAGTCTTTATTTCAGCAAGTTTAATTAGAAAAACCCAAGATAAAATTAGTAGCAGCATTGCTCCATACAACTTGGTACATCGCCAAAGAGCCTTATCCGAACAGCAAAAACACTGAAATTAAGGGAATTTTCGACCAAATATGCGAAGCAAGGGCACTATCTCAGTTTAGTTGTTACAACTTACAAGATCAGCTTTCAATCTTACTGACATAATAGCCTCACCCAGTTAAATTAACACATAATACAGCTTGATATATAAATTTGTGGCATAAAAGAAAAGACCAATTCAATCAACAATACCACCTCAATTGATATTAATTGGGCATGTAGGGATATTATGTTACAAAGCCGTCAACTAAAGTCAACTCTCTGGGGATATAATGTTACAAAGTCGTCAACTAAAGTCAGCTCTCTTGGCTCATACTTTAAATTAACTAATTAGAAAAAACCCAAAGAGCAACACTATAATTTACAGATTAGTAATAAAGGCCTGTGAGCAGAAAATGATCCTATCAGCTCATTTCGCGATTTAGCTTTTCCATGAAAAGTTGTTATGGATTCTTGGTAGATGTTTGGAGGAGATGAGCCTGCACCTTGTTCGAGAAATAGTTCTCAAGCCTAAACCGGGGGGGGGGGGGGGGGGGGTAAGAATAATAATGTGAAAAAAAAAGGGAAAGGGAGGGGGTGGGGGTTAACATATACCTTGTTGCACATTTATAATAGATCGTCTCCGGAGCATTGTATGTACGTGCGTTAGCAAGCATTCTCTTGACATCAGCAACAAACATTTCAAAAGTAATGTAATATTGGTCCGATTCTAATCTTTTTAACATGGTCTTTAGATCTGCATATAAACTATATTCAGAAACCAAATCTAAAAAGTATACTAAATATCAAGGCTTTTGAAGAAATATAGGATATAATGATATATGCTATATCGGGAGTACAATGAAATCGGGTACAAACTAATACAATTTGGATACTATTAAGAACAAAAAATTGGAAATAAGTACACTTATTTTCCACCATACCAACTAATATTTTTTTCACGTGGGTTTGACTTGAGAATTATGGGAACTTTCAACATCCAACCTCCACCCTTTAATGGATGATCTGCACAATGTTCTAAATTTTCGTATATCAGATTCAAGCAGGCCAGAAAAATTCAGTGCTGAATGGTGGATATCGAGATATAGTAAAATCATTCGGTACATAATGGATGGATATTATGTGTCCTAAATATGATTTAACAAGTTTTAGATTAATCAAATATCCTTATTCATCTAATTCGACATATACAAAAATTACTGGACAATCACACTCCTACAAAACATAAATAATTAATGATCATGTAATGTTCCCTACATAGAGATTACTGACTAAACATAAGCGCCAAAAAGAAACCAAAATATACATGAATTCTTATTTTGGAGTCCTTTTTATTTCATGTTTAAGAATTCGAGTCACAATATATGAGACAATATGTCAGATCAAACACGAGAGGACGGAACATCAACCAGGAAATGATATGGATAATATATTTGTACCTGTCATGGCATCACATGCTCAAACACGGCACTACAGACATGTCAAAGAGTGTTTTTAAAAGACGGTCGCTTAAGCGGCGGAGCGCTTTTTTACCCGCTTTTTTACGCTCATCTTTTAAGTGCTTAAATGGGGGGATGCTCTCACCCCATTAATCGGATAACTATACTCTTTCTTATTGATTGGGGTGAATTTAAAAGTTTATGGGCGTGGTTTCCGTAATTCTATTATTGCACCCTCTTTAGACTATGTATTGCATTTGGTGTGATAACAACATTTAAGTTATCCCCGGATCCCCAATTCTTTTTACATTGTATTCTTTCTCTCTCAATCTGAGATTTCGAAGTAGGGTTTGGGGACTTCGACTTGGAGGTTTCAATTTCAAGCACTTGAACTTTGGAGGCTCCGAGGTTTTAGACTTCGAGCAAGCAAGGTTTACGACTTTGAGCTCAGACGAGGTCTGATTTTGGTTTCGAAGTAAGGAATCAAATTCAAGTTTTGATTTGGTTTCAAAACTAGGGTTTTCGAGAAGCTTCAATTTTGAGCTCGCGGCTTCACTTTTGAGTTTTCAAATTTTGGCTTTGAGTAATATCGATTGTAGCTTTGATGCTCGCCTCAAGAGAAGCCAGTCAAAAGAATCAATGTTTTTAACAAACAATTTACAATACATAACAAAATGAAACCAAAATAAGACATTGTTTATTTCTCAGCGGTTAAGCGGTCAGGGACTCCAATCGCTCCAATTTTATTTCCCGCTTTTAAAACATTGCATATTTATCACGTAGCATACATTTAAAACAAAACTGACACCTTTTACGTTAATCCAATAATCTGCATATTTTTGGTCCATGGGTTTAATAAAAGCTCATTTGTTTTATTATTGAAAATGGTTAATCTTCTAAACTTGACTCATTAACTAGCTATCCATTTAAATGGGAATATGCGCTGACTACAAGGCAAAGGATGGTCAGCATAGTAAAGGGACAAAGAGGAAATAAAGAGTACATCTGATGTTTCGTCTGTTATGGAATTAAGGAATGAGATGAATATATCATATTTGAACTAAAAAGGAAAACAGGAAAAAGAAAGATTATAGCTGATGGATCATGTGATGATTCGAAACATATGGCATACTATCTCAAAAACAAGCTTACATATGATGCTGACACCAAATTAAAAGGCGTAGAACTCACTGATTACTGTAGTAATAGTAGGAAATATTTTGAGAAAAAAGAAGTATTTCCTCTACAAAACCCACACGGTCTCAGTTAAATTTTTTGAGCATTTTCTTTTTCTAGTTTATCTCTTCGAGTATAGACTGTACAACATTCTATCAGAACACATCAGCGCGAGCTTGGTCTAGGCTTATCAAGTTATCAACTTAATCTATCGGTTGTGTTTGCTCCTTAAGTTGAAGTAGACAAACAAATGTAAGAAACATTCAGTATTTCTACAAAGATGAAGGTTTGGAAAGTTTGAGTACGTGTAATTGGGATACAAAATCCCAGAAGTTTGGCCACTTACCCATTGGGTCTTTAATGACATCATAATAATCAGGCACATCACGTGCATCTACTGGCTCCTTGAATGGCCAAGCATCAGGATGATCAGTCATCAGCTGTGAAAATTGAGAAAAGCAAAATGGTAGTTATAACCACAGATACCAACAAACAATAACATAGCATTTCATAAAGATTTCCATTCCGAGCTAACTGTATTTTTCTCGTTAAAATGCTATTTTGAACATAGAGCAAGGTATACACAAGTTCCTCATGGGAATAAGTATTGCGGGTTTATTAAATAAAAAGGTAATTTTGAATATCATAACACAAAACTTGCCTTTAGAAGCCCACGCATAAAAGCATTCAACTGTACCCGGTACGCAGCACTGTCTGTAGCATTTGCTGGCTTGTATCGTGAGTGGCCATACTGATCAGGTGTCCAACCAGCCTCCCCTGTATACAAAGAAACAACTCACATAAGGAAAAGATATTAATATTAAACATAACGAAAAAATGATGTTATTATCATAATAAATCAAGTTGCAAATTTAACTTGTCATATACTATTACCTTGCCTATAGTCAAGGAAGTTGATATAAACATAGTTTCTAATTGTGTATATCTGGTTAATGTTGGCAGAAGAAATTTAGAGTATGATGGTGGATGGATATATTACAAACATTTAACAAATATCAGATGGAAGCTTAAGTCATATATGTGATTTGACGTGTTTTGCATTCAGTAAACATCCTTTATCCATCTAATTTCACATAAGCATATATTCATGGACACACTGGTATTGAACATAAATAATTGATCACATGATGATCAATGACGAAAATATAAGAGGTCTATTAAGAAGTCGTTTTTTTTAAATACATGTATACAAATTTTGAGTCCTTTAGCATCACATTAAAATTGAAAGCCCGGAGATGTCAGGCAATGTGTCGGATGAAACAGAATATACGAGACATTGACCATAAACCGCTATAAATTATATTTACCTCAATGTTATGGGACATTGTAGATGACATTTTGAAAATGTCTTGGTCATTTAAAACAATGGATGTGAACTAGTTAATTTACATTAGGCACATAAAAGGCCACAAAAGCTAGTTTTCAGATGTCATTTTTAACTACTGAATGAAGCAACTTAGTTCTACATCAATCTGGGAAATGCTAGTAGTTGGTTATCGATGCTCAAACAAACCAATACTAATTTTTAGAGAAGTCAAACTAATTTTGGCAATTTGAGACATTATGCCTAAACCCTAATCCCCTGTAGTGACAAAAGGAGCTTTCATTTTTTGCACATTTGATTGGTTAGAAAACGAAAGGATATTCATTATCTATTCCCTTTACATCAAAAATATGCTACCCGTTGAAAAGAAAGATTTACTTATAAACTTCGTATATGTTCTTTAAATGTTTGATTAGAAAGCAGAAGGATATATGTTATTTATTTTATAAACGTCACAAATGTCACACATTGAAAAGAAACCTTTACTGGGGTAAACGATGTATTGACATTGTGGCACAAGATCCAACGCAAGGGACTTTTTCAACCTTGATGTGATTTTGCCCATATAAAAACCTACGGAAAAGCAAAAATTCCAACTTAAGAAGAAATTGAAGCAATACAAAGTTGACAAGGATGACGTTCTTTTGATTCCAAGAATAAATGGTCTCGAGGTGACGAACTTTCATTGGATCTTATGGATGAAGTTGAATCGAACTAGGATCCAATGAAGAAAAGCTTTGAACTTGGCGGTAGAAAGAACAGAATAATCTCTTTCTTTCTTCAAATATGAAACTTGGTGGATATGGGTTTTGAAATAAAAAAATAACATATATATGACGATGGGCCTCACACTCAAGGAAAACACTCCTGAAAGGACTCTCTTCTCAAACCAAAACACATACATCATACCAAATGATATGACAACAACGAGAAAACCCATCTGTCAAAAATCTAAATCAACTATTCAATAATCATTCATTCATTGGTATATTCTGAAAGTAGATATTTTTCATATCATGTCTTTCTATTGTCTTTGCCACCAACCAAACCCCATTGTCATCATTTCACAAAATTCCAACCAAGTTTGGGGCTCTTTTATATTGGATTGATTCAACTCAATTCATATGAGGCAATCAAATTTGACTTCAGCCACCATATAATCCATTTATTCTTGGGATCAAAAGAACATCATCTCACTCTAGTCTGACTTGCTTCAATTTCTTGTAAAATTAATTTGCATCACCCCTTGGATTTGTATAGGTTGATTCACATGAACGCAGCAAAAAATCAATTAATCTAAGTTGGATCCTATGCTAGGGGTGAAGAAAAAGTTACATGAGGTAAAAAAGTTAAATTTGTCTCTTTGGATTAATTAGTGGAACGTTAGCTAGCTAACTATTATTGAATAGCTTTTGGAATAACTTGATTTCGGTAATTTGGATTCTAAATTTCTGATAAATAATATTTGAATATACTAGAAGATTGAATGGCTGATTTATGCTCTAGTTAAAACAACTATCACATAAAATTGAATCTTAAATAGAAATTCAATATTTGCCTAAGTTTTTAACATTTATTAATTCACATTATCAAATGTTAGATCTCTCATATGTGTCTACATATTGATAGAATTTTATACTATCAATTATTTTCAATCATCAAGAACTTTCATGCTAAATATTTAAAGCCTGCTGCTTGTTTGTAATTTGCACCCACATACATATATAGAAGCAGGGACGAAGGCAAGGAGGCTTGCAGGGATGGCCGTCCCCCCTTAAATTTCTTCGTTCTTAACCTTCTATAATTTCTGCGTTATATTTCTGCAGCAACATCAAATTAATACTGAACAATTTGAAACTTCCCTATAATTCAGTGCTTAACGTTAAAAGCAAATATCCCAACAATCAGATTATAACTACCCCGGCCTATATTTTATCGATGCCTTCGTTTAGTTGTTGAAATTTGGTACTAACCCTTGGATGCTAAATATTGATTATTATTTATGTATCATACCAAATCAAGATCATCCTCTAGAATTTAAAGCTCTTGAAATTCTTTATAAATAAATCATTTTCATAACCTATAATTTTTAGAAGTTATCAGGCATTTCTCTCCAAACTATAGCTTACTAGTATATTTCTAGATGCAAAAAATCTAAATATAGTTGTATTTGTATGAACTGCACATTTTTTTCTTTATTATAGATATATTTTTACTTATTGTTACTACGTTTTCCTTTTTATATTTATTGTGGTTGATTACAAATAAAATGGTTCTGTGTGAATCGGCATAAGCTGTTTTTAGATATATATGCTTGTAGATTTTCGATATAATAGGTGATTTAATACATATCTCATTGATCTCTTAATAATTTTATAACAATTATTTAAATTATACCTTCTCAATTAAAATGAACACCGGTTTTTTTTTCCATCAGCAGTTACTTGTATAATTTCTTAGGTTTCGCTATAGTTTTAGCTTGCCCCTGCAGGCTTGGAATCCTAGCTCTGTCCCTGTATAGAAATGCCTATCATTTACGTAATGAGTCATGTAAGGGGTGCAAGGCCCAAGCCATTTGAAAATACAATTTCAGAATTTGAAAATTCATGTTAGTCCCGAGCTATTTAAAATTGGAGTTCGCTTAATAGTGTTAGTCGAAACTCGCATTTTAGAATACGAAAAATTGGATTTTAGACTTCATCATTCAACTTATAGTACAAAAACAAAAACCAATCAATTTTCAAATCACCATGTACCCTTAGGTTTTCTAAAATGACATGCTCTACATAATAGATCAAAATTTAAATAAACCGTTCCTCCCGACATCGTCACCACCGGCTGACCGTCCCCGCCTCCGCCGGCGGTCAACCGTCCCCATCACGGTTGTCGGCCGACCGTCCCCACCACGACTGCCGGCCGACCGTCCCCACCACTAGCGCTCGCCGCCGACCGCAACCTATCGCCGTCCCCGTTCGCCACCAATTACTTCCAGTTGCCACCGCCGACCGTGGCCGCCGCCGATCGCTGTCCCTGTTCGCCGCCGCCATCACAGACCACCGCTTCCAATCGCCGTCCCCATTCGCCGCCTCCGATTGCCATCTCGTTCACCGCCACCATTTCCAATCGCCGTCCCCGTCGCCGCCTCCAATCGCCGTCCCCAACGCCATCGTCCGTCGCTGCCTCCAATTGTTGTCCCCGTTCTTCGATGCCATCGCCCGTCGCCGCCTACTATTGTCGTCCCCGTTCGCCAAAGCCGTCGCCGCCACCCGTCTCCGCCTTTAATCGACATCCCCGTCCCCTCCGCCGACCGCCGATCTCCGCCTCCGACCGACCATCGTCGGCGGGGCCGACGATCGCATTCACTGCCACCTCCTCCACCATCGATCTTCATTCGTCGAACCTCCATCGGTTGAGTATCGGCTAACATCCACTATTAAATGCATTGCCCTAAATTACATATGAACTTTGAAATCAAATGACTAATATTTTGAATACAAAAGAATTTTATCGAAATGTCAGTCATTTCATTTACAAATTCTGAATTGTAAAATTATCTAGGACCAACACCCCCATAGACGTCTAGATGTTTGCGCCTGCAGTGCACATGTCTGTATTAATAGGAGCTGTACATAAAGCATAAATGCAAACTTATATTACCAAGCGAGAAAGAGAGGATGGAGACATTTTTCTTTTTTTATTTCATGAAAAAAGGGAGAAGAAGACACACGTACCTTCTTAGGTTTAGATTATTACAGTAGAGATGCAAAATATTGGTATTCAATAAACAATCCACAACCTTTGAAATTTAATCGCATTAGTTAGTCAATTACACTCTCAAACTATATCAATATTTAGAAGGTTTGATGACCTTAATACCTTTTATAACGATCTGTAGGTTTATAAGGTTGAATGGACTTTATATAGAGAAACAGATTTAAAATCTTGATTATCGGTATTTGTATATATATGAAACCCTTTGAATAATAGAGAAAAACTCAACATGAGGGAGGAGAAAGAAATAATAGTAACTTGGTCTCGGGCATCTACCATTATATCCAAAATAATTGACCATAGGTAGATAAACATAAGAAATGGTCATTCGATACACTAATTATCGTCAATCTAGTTGTTTCGAGGGACCTTTACGTCGTCTGACAAAACAAATAAATAGTAAAACCGCCATAAGCAATTTGGCAAACTCTGTAGCAAGTAATGGTGTCTAAAATAGTTTTTAGTAATACTTGGCAAATCTATGGCAATTAATGATGTCAAATAAACCGTAACCCAATCACTTATTAATAAACCCACTAATTTATTGATAAACTTGATACAAGAAACTTGCCGATCAAATATGTAAACCGAATACAACTCGGACCGGAACTCGGATGGTCATTTTTTGGATCGGATTCGGCCATCTCGGATAGGCCGAGATTCCAAACCATGATAGAGAATAACTTACACGCAGATCTCACTGCATAAGCATCAACATTGTCTGATCCAATGGAAGTATTTAGATGGAATCAAAACGGTTTTGTTTTGTAACATAAAATACTTTAAGATATAAAACGCAAACTCATACTTTGGAAGAAACATGTTTTCTTCTTGGGCATTAAATGGATCGTTAAATTGAATTAACACCACCACCAAGGCATTGAATTAAAAATGAGGAGATGCACCAGTGGAAGCAAAAATATGATATTCAAGTAGATATATCCTTGCAAGAGGAATAAATGTGGTCATTTTCTTTAATAAGTGATGTGCCATTTATTGTAGAATGTGTTTCAAAATTTCGACCCCAAAAAAAGTTACAGAGCAACTCCAAGTAAAATAAAAAAAATTAAGGCAGTAGATTTGCTCAAAGCAAAAACAAGATATAAATGAATATTACTCACTCAAACCAGGAATATCCTCAACTTTGATAGGCTTTTTAGGAATACCGGCTTCATTCTGGAAAAAGGAAAAGAGAAAGGGTGTCATGGGGACTACATATATAAATAAGAAAGTAAAGCATCTTTAATATAATATAATGCTCTAAGAACACAAGCACACACCAGACACATGCCTACACATGTGTGTGAATAGGATAAATGAGCCTAAAGTGATGTATATTGGAGTTGAAGTGGAACTATTCTATTGGCTTTAACCAATTATTTAATTTGATATGGGTTAAATTGCGACATTTTTTTAAATTAGGAAAACTAGGAGCCAATGAGAGAATGGCTTGCCACCACCATGATAGGCATATGTACTTGTGTGTGTGTGAGAGAGAGAAAGAGATCCACTTAGAAAAAATCTTAAGTGAGAAGATGAGACAATATTTATATTACGTCTTAGAATAGTGAGTATTGGTTGTATAGTAATGATGCTAGTGCTATTGTAATCTTGGTTATATAACACATGGTGGAGAAGGGAAATTCCTAATCTAATCGACTCTCTAACATCTTTCTATTCATCCCATCTCTAAATCTTTTTCATACCCAAGTTATGTTAGCTTGATACACAGAGGGGTCATGATCAAGTCGGGTCAAGCTTGACCCGGTCATAATCGGGTACGGGTCGACTTGATTAATAAACGGGTCATTCGAGGACCCAAATCCAGCCCGCCTAATTTTGGGTCGACCGGACCCGTTTAGGGCCTCTTTAATAAACGGGTCGTGTGGACCTAAGCCAACCCGACCCAAGTTACCTTTTAATTTTGCTTTTTTTTGCTTTACTAGAGTAACTAAACCATAAGAAATTATAGCCTAAAAGGGAAAAAGCATTGATGTACTTAGTAATTTAATATAAACATAGTAAACCTATTGTTGTACTTTTTACTTTTTAGTAAGTGGGTCAAATGGGTCGACCCGAGTCATGGTTCTCGACCCGTTAATTAATTCGGTCAACCTAACCCAACCCAATTAAAAACATATCGGGTTTGGGTCGGGTTGAACCTGTTAATTTCCGGTTTGGGTTGGGGGGTTATCGGGTTTGGGTATTTTTTGATAGGTCTATATGCACATTGTTAGCCAAATAGATTCGGAGAAGTTTTGTAGGCGGTGCAGCCGAAGCCATCATAATTCCTTTCCCATTTCTCCTTATATTAACACTTATCAACCGGTGACTGTTTCTTAATTTCAATGATTCAACACTTGCCATATGTCATGCTCATCAAGTGATATTTTGTCCTACCGATACTTGGTATATTTAGGCCTCGCACCTTCCCCTCCTCTTTTCAAAGCAAGTTATTGCCTTCTTTGAAATTATAGGTTTGGGATGTTTATGATAGAATCGCAACTTGTAAGACTACCACTACTGGTAGTAGTAGTAGTAGTAGTAATAATAATAATAATAAGGCTAACTTTCAACTTGCTACCATGAACTATAGGCAGTTTCCCCAAATGATACCATAAACTTTCAAAATGATGAATTGATACCATAAACTTTCAAAACTATCCAAAAACTCCCCCGACGATGTTAACGGAAAATTACAAAATTACCAAAATACCACTCATAATAAAAAAGAGTGTATTTGCAAAAAAGGGAGGGTTATTTTGGCAAAATACCCCTCATATAATTAAAAAGAGTGTATTTGCAAAAAAGGGAGGGTTATTTTGGCAAAATACCCCTCATATAATAAAAAAGACTATGCTATATGTGCAAAAAAAGAAGGGTATTTTGGCAAAATACCCCTCATAGAATAAAAAAGACTATATGTGCAAAAAAAGAAGGGTATTTTGGCAAAATAGCCCTCATAGAATAAAAAAGACTATCTCTGCAAAAAAAAGACGGGTATTTTGGTAATTTTGAAATTTTCCGTGAACGCCGTTTTTTTTATACTTTTGAAAGTTTATGGTATCAATCCATCATTTTGAAAGTTCATGATATCATGTGGGGAAAGTGCATATAGTTCATGATAGCAAGTTGAAATTTAGCCTAATAATAATAATACCTTATAAGATTAATAATTATAATGTGTTCAGACTAGCTAATAGATGATATTAGCTGTTAGCTGATATTGTTTAAATAATATAAATGATTCTGTAACAACTAAAGTTTTGATTAGAATGAATTATAAAAGTTTGCTTAACTGCGAGTCTTTACAATTTCAGTTAGAGATGAACAAGTAAATAGCATATAACTATAAGAGCTTGGAGCTGAACCTTCTGAAAGTCGATTCCAGCATAAACAATATGGCAGTTAGAGAGTTCTCTAATTTTCTCATCGATTGCCTGTAAATTAAAGAAAAGAAGCACATATCTGATCAAGCTACTTGTGAATTGCGATATAAAATTAGAATGACTTGAGAAATATGCCCATGAGTCACAACAAGAGTTGAAGATCATAAAAGATGAATCGATCAAAGAGGACCAAAATTGTGGAACAGTAGTTCCAGACAAAAGCAGATCCAATAGCAAGAAGATGTTAACATCTCTCATTATCTACACCCTTTAACAAGTTTCCAATTGAAAGAAGGAAAATATGCATATACATTCTATACACTAAATTATACATGCTAATTCATGTCATAATTTCTTTCCATTTACAAATATTGAGGTAGTGGTTTTCCTAAATCAGTGAAACCGTGAAATAAACACCTAACCAACCAAGTATACCTAAAAAATAATAATAACAAATTGGTTAATATGGAAAAAAAGAATAAAAAGTACAGGTTACCGCCACATCATGGACATTATTACAGCACTTCTAAACCTAGAACCAAGGTACAAAAATACCTTAAGAGTTGATCCAGATCGATCCTATCGATCCATGAGACAACAGAACGTCTATTAGGGTTTTAAAGCATAGATCTTGAACAGATGTTTTGTTGTCTCGTGGATCAAATCTTGAGAGGTAGACCTTAAATGGATCGACGACGTTAGCTCATGAGCAGATCAGCGGCAGTAGATCTGGAGCAGTCGGTGGTGGAACTTGACAAACAGATAAGGCGGAACCTCTTGAGCAGATCCATGGCGGCTATCCATCACAGAAGTGTGATTCTTTTACCCTTTTTTCGTTTTTTTGGGTTTTGCGGGGTATGGGGGTTGGTTGGGTTTGGGTTAAGTTGATTTGTCTATGGATTTACTTTGGTTTTGTTTTGGGTTTACTTTGGTTAGGATTTGATTTTGGGTTTGGGTTTAATTTGATTGGATTTAAATTTAAACTAATTGGATATTTAACCTATTACGACGTTCACTTCCTTGTCTAAAGACAATTACTTGTTTGTTTTTGGCAAAATAATATAATTTCATGTTCATATTTATTGCATATCCTAAATGAAGGTCAAAAGATCACTTTTAATGTATAGTTGCCGTTCTTTAATTGCTAAAGTTTGAAAGACGCTCTTCTAATTCAAAAATGCCCAAAAATGATATTTGTGCAATGCAATTTTTATTTAATATTAATCTTTTCATCAAAAATCTATTCAAATATTTTGTTGTAAAAATGAGTATAATTACCCATTAAGGCATATACGGAAAAAGTTTGACATGATTAAGAAATCTAATTTAGTATGTAAATTATGATGCCAACTTTACCATACAAAGAAACCCATTAGATTTTCAGAAAATTATATTTGATTATTTGAATATATGATTGTAATTAATCTCTACTATTTTAATACAAAAGAAAAGAATGTCTAGAATTGGAATCTCAATTTAATTCTTAGCATGACATATGACAAGTAATAAATTTGAGAACAATAACATCTAAAATTTCTATTTTCAACTATTCAAATCTTTAAAATTTATATTACTAATTTTCAAGAACGTATAGAGTTGTAACTAAATATATTAGATATCATCTTTATTTACAACTATTTAATTTTAAAAAAATATGTTAAAAAAATTCTTCTAAACACTTCTCCCATATTTTAAAGAATTTTGATATTTTTTATCGCAACCGGCAAAATCAATTCAATATTTTTGATCCTAGATGGCCAATATAACCGAAATTGAAAAATGAAGGTCCGATCCCGATCCCGAGATTTTAAACCTTGCCTATTGTTACGAATATAATTAGTTATTAGCTATTAGTTATTAGGTTTAGTCCCACGTCGGCTATAACAAGAAAGGTGGTCCATGACCCTCCATATATGTTCATATATGTTTATATGTAGGAACTCATGATTTAATAAGCCAATAAATTATTTCCTCTTGTTCTTTTCATGGCATCAGAGCCTTGAAAAGAATTGAGCGAAACCCTAACCCTAATCACCAAAACCCTAATCTCCCAAACACTAACCCTGCGTTCCATATTTGTCCCCTTCCTCTGCCTTCAGCCATCGCCAATGCTGCCCTAGACGCCCCCTCCTCTGCCCCCCCCCCACTCATACGGTCCTCGCAGCACAACCCTCATCGCACCATGCTCCTCTAGGCACCGCACCACGCACCTATCCTCACCGCACCCTGCTGCACCCACTTGGACCAGCACCTGCATCAACACCGGTACTCACTCCAGCACCAGCACCCAACCGCATCAACACCAGCACCCGCACCACCTGCATCCATACCAGCACCACGCACCAACCCTCACTACACCGCAGCCTCCATGGCCGCTGCCCTCTGTTTGTAGACAACCACCTCCTCCAATGATGTCACCTCCTCCATACCAATCGCTGCCTTCAAACCCTAGTCCTAGCCTTCGCCAACAGCCGCATGGTAACAGTCGTCTCCGCTCCTCTCGGTTAATGACGATGATCTATTCGATCTTGCTCTGACTTCTTTATGTTTGTACTCGCTTGGATGTTAAACAGCCTTATTCCCGCTCGCTTGTGATTTACCTCTGCGCCATTCATCATGGATTCTGATTCGGTCTCAATTACTGCTCGTGGACGTGCTTCTATTACTGCTCGTGTTTGTGAATCCCGTGGATGTGGTCGTAGCCATGCCGGACTTTACTGTGCTTATCGCAGCGACAATAATCATCATAAAGACAGGTGTTGGGAGAAACATGGCTACCTGATGATACACCTACAGCTCACCAGACATTCACAGCAGTTGCTACTGACCGACCTTCCTCTTCTGCTGGCCATTTACCTTTATCCAGTGCTGAGTGAGGCCAGTTGCGTCGTCTCTTCTCTTTTATAACCCCTGCCAACATTTCTACTCCGTCAGGTATATCGTTCCTTTCTCATTCTAATTCGTGAGTCGCTGATTCCGACGCCTCACATCGCATGTCTCGTGATGGACCGTCTGATCTTTCTTCTAGTCCTCACAAGTTTATTTCCATAGCTATGGTGATGCCACACCTGTCTCTGGCTCTACTGATTTATCACTTTATCTTACACCTGAAAAATGCTTTAATTGTGTCATCTTTAAAACAAAACTTTCTATTCGTCAACTTACAAATGATTCTAGCTGCTCTGTAAAATTTTATCCATCTCACTTTGTGATACGAGACCTTCTGACGAAATAGCGGATTGGTGGGGCATGAACAGAATGGACTGTACTACGTTGATCACCTTCTCAGTAAATCTGCAGCTGTCTCTACTATCCAGTGGTATCAAAGACTTGGTCACCCTCTTCTTTCTTCTTTACGTACTATACTGCCTTCTCTTGATTTATCAGAGTTCAATTATGAATCTTGTATTCTTTGTAAACACCATCGCTCATTTTATCCTCCAGTTAATAAAAAACATGATTTACCTTTTGCGTTAGTTCACTCCGATATTTAAGGTCCCTTTAAATTTCCGAGTGTTTGGTTATAAATATTTATCGATGATTATTCACATATGACTTGGTTGTATCTTCTGCGTAATAGGTCTGAACTTTTGTCTACCTTTAAAATCATCGTAAATAAAATTACTAATCAATTTGAAGTTTCGGTAAAGATTCTTCGTTCAGATAATACTAAACAGTATATTAGCACAGAGTTACTGCATTTTGTCAGACCCATAATATATTGCATCAAACTTCATGTTCTTATACTCCCCAGCAAAATGGGATTGTTGAACAGAAGAACCATTTACTTAAGATACCTCGTTCTCTTATTTTACATATGCATATTCCTAAACGATTGTGAAATTTTACGGTCTTAGCTGCCTTGTTTTATATCAATCGGCATGCCTTCTCCGGTCCTAGACAACCATTCCCCTTTCTCTATTTCGTTTCCACATGGCAAGCATTTTACTGTTTCTCCTAAGTATTTGGTTGTCTATGATATCCTCTTATTCTAGATTCTCATGTAGATAAACTTAATCCTTGAACTACCCGTATAGTGTTTGTAAGTTACTCACGATCTCAGAAAAGATGTGTTTGTTTTAACCCTGCCACTTCTAAAGTTTGTACTTCATGTGATGTGACATTCTTAGAAGATCAAGCATATTTTCCACCACCTGTTAAATACCCCACTTCTATAATCCATGTTCCTCACCTATCTTCCTCGAAGCTTGATTCATCTGTTCGATCTATGTATTTTAGTTTAAGCATGTGTCCTCCTATCCATAGGTGTATCACCATCGTGACCCAAAAACACCACCACTTCCCAACATTTCTACTCGTAACGATTCTTCTACAAATACTCCGATACAGTCCACTGTTCCTGGTTCTCCACCACTGCTGCCTTCAGATGATCTCTCTTTCTATTGTCTTACGCAAGGATAAACGTTCATGTACCACAACACATCCGGTTTCTAACTTTGTTCTTATGATAGACTGACACCGTCTACTCCTCAGTTTGTTTCTTCCTTGTCTGCCATCAACTTTCCTTCCTCTGTTCAAGAAGCACTTCTGCACCTAGATTGGCATGCCGTTATATTAAAGGAGTTTGCCGCACTGCGCTCTAATCATATGAAATTTATACCTCCGCTTTCAAATAAGAAGGTTTTCGGTTGTCGCGGAGTCTTTATTGTCAAGCAAAATCCAAATGGGACGATTGAACATCTCAAAACTCGATTGGTGGCCAAAACTTTACTCAGCAGTATGGTTTGGATTATGTTGAGGCTTTTTCGCCAGTTGCCAAATTGATCTCGGTTTGTGTTCTTATATTATTAGTTGTCTCTAAGGTATGACTCTTTCATCGGCTTGATATGAAGAATGTCTTTCTTAATAGCGATCTTTCGAAAACTATTTACATGTAGCAGCCTCCTGGGTTTGAGCGACCGAGCGACTTTATGGTTTGTCTCCTACATAAATCTTTATATGGATTAAAGCGGTCACCGCATGCCTGATTTGAAAAGTTTGGTACGATTCTACGACAGATTGGCTTCAAACGCAGTCGCGCCAACACATCTCTCTTTACACAGTCATCCTCAGGGCATGGTGATTGTGCCAGTGTATATTGATGATATTATCATTACTGGAGATAATTCTGCCGGCATCTCCAAGGTGAAAAAACATTTGACTTCACACTTCCATACCAAGAACCTTGGGCCACTTAGATACTTTTTTGGAATTGAAGTATCATGGAATTCTGGTAGATTACATCTCTCTCAATGCAAGTATACACTCGATCTTTTATCTGAGACAGGATTTCTGGAATGTAAACCAACAGACACCCCTATGAATTCCATGGTCAAGCTATCTCGATTGAGCACTCCCTCATATCCTCCACTGCCTGATTCAGGACGATATCGACGTCTGATTAGGAAGCTTATTTACCTTACTGTCACTCATACTGACATTGCCTTGTTGTTAATAAAAAGAGTCATAATATACAGAATCCTTGACCTCACCTCAAGGCAGTTGAGCATATTCTTAGATATATCAAAAGTTCTCCAGGACAGGGTCTTCTCTACAAACCATCATCTACGTTGTCGCTCAAAGCCTTTGCAGATGCTGACTTTGCTTGGATCTATTGATGATTGTCGTTCCAATAGTAACTACTTTGTATTCTTAGAAAGAAACTTGGTTATGTGGAGAAGAAAGAAGCAGAATATAGTGGTTTGTTATTGTTAGTGTATATGCCCTAGAGGCCATTACTGTATCATACTACTTTGTATATTACTTGATGGAAGCTTGGGATATTCACCTTGTATTGACAATCTTGCTCAAAATAGTAGTATGCTACTTGGTTTGTTTCTGCTTTAATGTGTGCATGTGTTTCTTATAGCATATCGCCTTTACACATTAGTGGAGCCCTTAGGATCTTTGCTTGATTACCAGCGTTGTGATGGCAGTCACACTCGTGGGGGCTGGGTAATCTACAAGCACATCATTATGCAGGTCCCTAGTCGTAGGACTATCGAGACAGAGCATCGATACTCCGGAGTAGACTAGCGTATGCGCTTCTCATCCCAGCTTGGGAGACGGTCTGTCCCACAGCCGCCAGTACGTCGTACTTGAGATAGTATGCGGGTGCTCGTTAGGTTACGAGTACACTGGACAGGACTCGTCGGGAATTGTTGGTTGGTATTATACCTATCGTCAGTTATCAGTTCCTAGGTGACATGAGTACAGCTTAGTCCGTTGACTTGACACTGTCACTTCGCCTCGAGTGTGATCCCACTGTACTTTGATTACTACCCTACCACGGCTCAAAGGAGTCGTGCAAACAGGTAGTTTTTGGGTGCAGTCCCGAAGCACTTGGAGGCAGTGACGGTTAGACAGGATTCGTCTCTCCCGGTATTGGGGGTTGATATCGCGCTGTGTCTAGGAGAGCCATTACACAAAGTCCCTGGCCAGGGCAAGCGAGATAGACTAGTAGGTTTCTAGTGTTATCTCAGGTGTTCTGGGCTACACTCCGGCACGAATTGTACCGCTATTAGGGGACTGACGTTTACCGCCTCCGTAGGCCCGCCATGCGATGTTCTTAGACGAACAGACCGGACTGTACGGAGACTGTCACAGTCAGGCTCAGTAGGAGTTCATATGGGTTTACCTCGTCAGTCTTCTTATCGGCATCTACCTAGGGACCGTTACGTACAGCTAGTGCCGCTTGCGGTCTGTGGTTAAACCCACTGCCAGCGTAGTGTCGAGTCTTTAGAGTCCCACACATAGGGTTATTCGCCTTTAGGCAAAATGAGTAGAGGTCGCATGGTTTTGCGACGGGGTTCGTTCACATCCGCGCACTTGTGCACGTTTGGTGTTCGGACAGCTTATACTAGCGGGCTTTGGTTTAAGCCGGATCCTAGTATATGATTTGGGATTGGTTTTATCTCATTGTATTCGTGTTCCTCGGAACACGGATACGGGTGTGTATGCACAGTTGACTGAGGCAGAGGACTTTCATTAGGGTTGATGACCATTGTCATTTTCTTAACCCTAATGTTTATGTGTGAAATATGATTTATTAATATTAGTTAATTATAATTGTGTATGGTTAGGGTTGTTGACCATTTGACTTTGCTTGACTTGTTGACCTAGGTTGACAAGTCGACCATCATCATTTCATATGGAAGATGCTCTTTGATCCTTGCAAAAGCATTTAATGTGAAATGATAATGGTCATTTCTTGATTAACCATCACAATTATCTTTAGCTATTATTAATTTATCATGATTCACATATATGTGAGAAGGGTGGTTTATTCTTCTCACTTTATCATTCTCATTCTCTCTCATCCTCTTCCTCTCTCTAGCTCTCCCCTCTCATGAGTTGAGAACCATTTGAGCTTGAGATAATCCCTTCAAAAATACGCTCTACTCTTTCTAAGGTTCTAGGTTTAGCACACCAAGCACCTTAGTTACTTCTAGTTTGAGGTTGGAGCCAAAGGTCTGCCCTCGGGTGGATCTTTCTTTGGCAAGAGAAGGCGACAAGGAGAACCCGTTCTTTCACTCCAAGGAGCAAGAAGAGAAGGACTTGAAGACCTAGGTATAACCCCTTTTCCGAGTAGCTAACTCTTTTAGCTTGTTAGTTAGTTTTTGTTTAGCAAAGATCCCTCCTTTACATAGTCCCTAGTGTTGTAAAAATCCGATTTTTCATAACGTTTCCGCCTCCCCGTAAGCACCGGGGTAGGCAACGTGGACTTACAGTGGTATCAGAACCTAGCTAAACACAAACTAACTAGTTAGCAAAGTATCTAGAACTTCGATCGGAAAAAATCGCAAAACACTTTTCAAAAACCCAAAGTTTCTGCCGATTTTTATTTCTGCTCAAAAAGTAATAAATTATACACTAAAAATTGGCTCAGGGTTTTTATAGAACACCCAAGAAAAACGAACCAGCGAGTTGACTAACTCACCGTGGAACCGCGGCAAGAGCATGCTCTTGCCGCGGATCCGCGGCCGAGTTTACTCGACCGTGGGTCATTTTTCCTGCAGTGTTCTTCTGTTGCTGTTTTGGGATTTTTAGGATGGTTTGTTTCTGCCCAGATTTTCCAGAGAACAAGTTAGTTTTTGGGATGGTCACAAATCCGTATTTTTAATCGAACTTCTTTACACTTTGGCTAATGGGTTATATCTGTGATGTGATATATGTATTGAACGTCTGCTAATCGCTATACGTCGATTAGTGGGGGTTATACATTTCTGTGATCTGTAATGTTGATGGTTTGTGTATATGAATTCGTTGGATTGTCGCGGATGAATAGCCGGGGGTTGTGAGATGAGAGTTTTCTTATTCTTTCAATTCTTGTAATATGTAAATTGATGTAATATTATTTGTATGGCCGCACAACCGGGTTGGGGTTGTAGCCGCCATTGTATAATTTCTTTTTACTGTTTTTGCTCCTAGGATAGACCCAAGGTGGGGTGCACAAACTACCGGATACCTCGAAGTGCCGAGTGGCCTACTCACGTTGTTGAGGGAGGTTGCTTCACTTCGGATACTTGGCGGGTAGTTTGCCGCACCCGTAAGGGTCTAGGGTGGGGTTTGGCTATTCATCGCGACCGTGTAATCCGCTCTTCGTTACAAGCTCGTACGAAATGCGGAGTCCTAGTATATCCAATGTGTTCATCTGTAATCTGGAATGGCTATCATTGCATGTGACGAATGTTTATATATATCTATATGATATATATTTAGGCGTTGCTTATGTTTTGCATCCGCGCTAGTCCAGCCCTCGCTCTGCCGTTAGTTAAGTAACCTAACGGGTGATGACGGGACCCCGTGGCGAATGCGGATGGCATAAGCGTACGTCATATTTTCGTTGTTTTCTGCAATGGTAGGATTTAATGATGGGACGCATTGGAATTAATGCAAGAAAAATAAACCAAGTAAAAGTCGTTGAAACACTTTCAAAACCACTCGGTTCTTTTTCAAAACCAACTTTTAAATGCGGAGCTTGAACCACTCCTTTTGAAAGCTATCTCGTTCCTTCGATTATATCAAGTTCACTACATTCGCGGTTTCGCCAAAACCATTCGTAGCCCTCCGTCGTTTCACATGAATGGTCAATAAGTATTCAAGCTATGTATGTTGGCCAAAGTCAAGGCATAGTGATCGGTAGCTATTGGGTATTCATGTGCAGCATAGATAGATGTGTTGGTTTGGGGCAGTCGTTCTACCATGTTGGCCAAAGTTAAGGGTATGTGCGGGTGGGCTCAAATTAACCTGGAGAATGACGAGTAGAACTTGACATGTGACTTCTGATATTTTGGCCAAAGTCAAGGTCATAAGAGCATAGGGCAAAAATCCACATCGAGAGTTTCTAAAGAAACTGAAACTTGCTAGCGCTGCATACCATTTGGAGTGTGAAGATTCTGGTAGGATTCCTTCAGTTTTGTCACGCGATGATATTTAGATCCCGATCCTACTGTGAGTATATGCTACTCCTCCGGAACTCTCACTTAACGATCAATGCTATAAACCAAGTAGGTGTCTAGAAAGATGTTAGCGGGGCTACGCCCACAGGGAAAAGAGGTTACTTAATTAAGGAACTTCGCGAAAGCGTTGGAAAACTTCCCTCGAAGTACCGACACTGGCCTGGCTGAACGGTTAAGCAAGTATTGTACGGTGAGATTGATCCCGACTAGTTCTTCCTTTATGGTTTGAGGAGGGATTCGAAGACAGTGGGAGCCATCCTGTTTAGACAAATTAAAAACCACTCTAAACTTGCAAGAGCATCATGCTAAAGTGTTTTTTCTCTCTCTTAATTGCAGCGACCAATTATCATGACTGGACTTAAGTTACTTCTAGATAAAAACATACTGACAGGGTCAAACTACAAAGATTGGCTCAGGAATGTCAAAATGGCAATCACTTATGACAAGTTGGGGTATCTTCTTACCACCAAAGCTCCCCCTGTCCCAGGTCCCAAAACCTGCGTCGTGGATAGGGAAATCGGCAAGACCTGGGAAATCGACTGCGCGAAGGACAAGTGCCTCGTGCTTGCCTCTATGGACAATGAACATCAGAGGAGGCACGAGAATATGGACCTCGAATCCATATTTCTCCATACAAAAGAACTGTATGGAGAGCAATCCCGTATCGCCAGATACGAAGTGTCGAAGAAGTTTTCGGCGAGATTGGCAGTCGGATCATCGGTAGCGGAACACGTGCTTAAGATGATTGGCTACATAGAGGAGCTCGCGGACCTTGGGACCACGTTGGAGAATGAGCTCTATACGGGCTTGATTCTCCAGTCCCTTCCTTCCACTTACGCCCAGTTCATCCTAAACTTCAACTTGCAAGAAAAGGAAGTTGAACTTTCAGAGCTCCTCAACATGCTGAGGAGTGCAGAGGGCACCCTACAGAAAGGTAGGGAAACATCCACTTTGTTTGTAGGAGGATCTTCCTCTTCTAGGTCCAAGGCGAAAGCCAAGGGAAAGAAGAAAACCCCCGCCAAACCAAGGGACGGTGTTAGTAAAGTGGATACGACGGGAAAGGCAAAGGCAACAAAGATAGCGGGAAAGCTTGTGGATAAGGAAGAGTGCTTTTACTGTCACAAGAGTGGACACTGGAAGAAAGATTGCAGGGCTTAGAAGGCCAGAACACAGGATCTAAAGCAAGTTGCGGCTTCAGCTTCAGGTGTGTATGTTATTGAAAACTGTCTATCAATAAACTCTACTTCCTGGGTATTGGATACCGGATCAAGATCTCATATCTGTAATTCTTTGCAGGTATTGAGAAAGCGTAGGTTTTTGAAGGCAGGTGACATGACCCTCAAAGTTGCAAACGGAGCTAGCATGGATGCTGAGGCCGTGGGGGACTTATCACCTGGGAATGTCAGATGGACATGTTTTGGTTTTACGTAATTGCTTTTTTTGTATCCAATGCAACCTGTAATATCATTTCTGTATCTTTAATTTCTAAAGAAGATCATGAATTTGCGTTTGTAAGTAATGTTGTAAACATTCACCTTAATCAAGTTCTGATTGGATCAGGTACATTAAGCAATGGTATATACGTATTAAACCAACCACAGATTTTCAATGTCCAGAACACACACAAAAGAAAGTCTCCGGAAACATATCAGACTTTCTTATGGCATTGTAGACTGGGTCACATCAATGAGAGAAGGTTGACGAAGTTACATACAGAAGGATATTTGGATCCGTTCGAATATCAATAATATGCAACTTGTCAATCCTGTCTCAAAGGAAAGATGACAAAGACTCCGTTCACTAGACACGGAGTAAGAGCGAGCGAGCTCTTGGGGCTCGTACACAGCGACGTGTGCGGTCCAATGTCTACGCATGCACGAAGCGGTTATTCTTACTTCATTACTTTTACGGATGACTTTTCAAGGTACGGATATGTCTTCTTGATGAAACATAAATCGGAAGCCTTTCGAAAATTCCAGGAATACAAGAATGAAGTAGAAAAACAAACAGGCAAAAGTATCAAGACACTGAGATCTGATCGAGGTGGTGAATACTTGAGTGCCGAGTTCCTGAATTACTTAAAAGAGAATGGAATTCTCTCTCAGCTTACTCCTCCATACACTCTGCAACATAACGGTGTATCGGAGAGACGGAACCGCACCCTATTCGATATGGTACGTTCCATGATGAGTAACGCTGAGTTACCGCGATCATTCTGGGGATATGCACTAGAATCAGCTGCATACCTTTTGAACCGAGTTCCAACTAAAACTGTGCCTACTACACCATATCAGATGTGGTGTGGGAAGAGACCCTATCTTGGGGATGTCCAGCTTTTGTCAAAAAGCAGCATACGGACAAACTCGAGGCACGCTCAGTACAGTGCAAGTTTGTGGGATATCCAAAGAACTCTAAGGGATATTTCTTCTATTGCGAAGAGGAACAAAAGGTTTTTTCTCGTCATGCCCACTTCTTGAAAACTCAGTTTTTGGAAAAACAGATAAGTGGAAGCGCAATAGAACTAGAAGAAATTCCAGAACCACGAGCTATTACTGAAAGCTTAATAGAACCAGAGGATTCGAAAGATCAGGACATTCCTGCGCCGCTCCGCAGAAGTAGTAGACAGTCTCATCCGCCCGAGAGATACTACGGTTTTCTCATAGACTGGGATAGAGAGGATTGCATCATTGATAGTGATGAGCCGACTAGCTTCTAGTAGGCCATTCAGAGCGTTGACTCGGTAAAATGGCTGGATGCAATGCGGACCGAAATGGAGTCCATGTACACCAACAAAGTATGGACGTTGGACGTTGCTCTAGATGGGGTAAAACCCGTAGGATGCAAATGGATCTTCAAAAGGAAGATTGGTGTAGATGGACAGGTTGAGACCTATAAAGCTAGACTTGTTGCAAAGGGTTTCCGTCAAAGACCTGGCTTGGACTATAACGAAACCTTTTCTCCAGTGGCTATGCCGAAATCCATCGAATCCTTCTTGCCATTGCTGCCTTCCACGATTATGAGATCTGGCAGATAGACGTAAAAACCGCTTTTCTAAATGGAAATTTAGAGGAGTGTGTCTATATGGACCAGCCAGAGGGTTTCATTCAGAGCGGAAGCAGCGGAAAGGTGTGCAAGTTGCTTAAATCCATCTATGGACTAAAGCAGGCATCGCGGAGTTGGAACATCTGTTTTGATGAGACGGTCAAAGAATTTGTCTTTATCAAAAATCTAGATGAACCAAGCATCTACAGTAGATTTATAGCAAGAACTGTTGTATTCCTCGTATTATACGTGGACGACATTCTCTTGATAGGAAATGACATTCCTATGCTACAATCTGTCAAAGGGTTCTTGTCACACAGGTTCTCCATGAAAGACCTGGGTGATGCCTCATACATTCTGGGGATCCGAATCTATCGTGACAGATCCAAGAGGATATTAGGACTCACAGTCCAGGTACATCGACACCATACTGAAAAGATTCAGTATGGAAGATTCCAAGCGCGGTAATCTACCGGCTTGTCACGGGATCACCCTAGAGATGTCTCCCAAGACTGATTTGGAAAGGGATCGCATGTCTATTATACCCTACGCTTCTGCGGTAGGCTCTATAATGTATGTGATGTTGTGTACCAGACCAGATGTAGCTTATGCACTGAGTGTGGTAAGCCGGTATCAGGCAAACCCTGGGGAGAAACACTGGATAGCAGTAAAGAACATTCTCAAGTACCTGAAAAGGACTAAGGAGATGTTCTTGATGTTTGGCGGAAAAGACCTCCAAATCGAGGCCTTTGCTGACTCTAGCTTCCAGAGTGACAAGGATGATTCCAAGTCCATATCGGGTTATGTCTTTACCCTCTATTGAGGGGCGGTGTGTTGGAAGAGTTCCAAACAGGAAACTGTTGCTGACTCGACGATGGAAGCGGAATACATCGCTGCATCTGATGCCGCAAAAGAAGCTGTCTGGATGAGGAAGTTCTTGAAAGAGCTTCAGGTGGTTCCGTCCATTGTTGATCCAATACCTCTGTATTGCGACAACAACAGGGCTATAGCTTTAGCGAAGGAACCCAGGTCCCATCAGAAGTCCAGGCACATCTTGAGGCGGTATCACCTGATCAGGGAGATCGTGGGTCGCCAGGAGATCGAGGTTCGGAGAGTTGCTACGGAAGATAACACTGCTGATCCATTCACGAAGGCCTTACCACAGACTCAGTTCGAGCGGCTGATCGAGATGATAGGTCTTCGATACGCCAGTACATGGCCTTAGTGCAAGTGGGAGATTGTTAGTGTATATGCCCTAGAGGCCATTACCGTATCATACTAGTTTGTATATTACTTGATGGAAGCTTGGGATATTCACCTTGTATTGACAATCTTGCTCAAAATAGTAGTATGCTACTTGGTTTGTTTCTGCTTTAATGTGTGCATGTGTTTCTTATAGCATATCGCCTTTACACATTAGTGGAGCCCTTAGGATCTTTGCTTGATTACCAGCGTTGTGATGGCAGTCACACTCGTGGGGGCTGGGTAATCTACAAGCACATCCTTATGCAGGTCCCTAGTCGTAGGACTATCGAGACAGGGCATCGATATTCCGGAGTAGACTAGCGTATACGCTTCTCATCCCAGCTTGGGAGACGGTCTGTCCCACAGCAGCCAGTACGTCGTACTTGAGATAGTATGCGGGTGCTCGTTAGGTTACGAGTACACTGGACAGGACTCGTCGGGAACTGTTGGTTGGTATTATACCTATCGTCAGTTATCAGTTCTCAGGTGACATGAGTACAGCTTAGTCCGTTGACTTGACACTGTCACTTCGCCTCGAGTGTGTTCCCACTGTACTTTGATTACTACCCTACCACGGCTCAAAGGAGTCGTGCAAACAGGTAGTTTTTGGGTGCAGTCCCGAAGCACTTGGAGGCAGTGACGGTTAGACAGGATTCGTCTCCCGGTATTGGGGGTTGATATCGCGCTGTGTTTAGGAGAGCCATTACACAAAGTCCCTGGCCAGGGCAAACGAGATAGACTGGTAGGTTTCCAGTGTTATCTCAAGTGTTCTGGGCTACACTCCGGCACGACTTGTACCGCTGTTAGGGGACTGACGTTTACCGCCTCCGTAGGCCCGCCATGCGATGTTCTTAGACGAATAGACCGGACTGTACGGAGACTGTCACAGTCAGGCTCAGCAGGAGTTCAGATGGGTTTACCTCGTCGGTCTTCTTATCGGCATCTACCTAGGGACCGTTACGTACAGCTAGTGCCGCTTGTGGTCTGTGGTTAAACCCACTGTCAGCGTAGTGTCGAGTCTTTAGAGTCCCACACAGAGGGTTATTCGCCTTTAGGCAAAATGAGTAGAGGTCGCATGGTTTTGCGACGGGGTTCGTTCACATCCGCGCACTTGTGCACGTTTGGTGTTCGGACATCTTATACTAGCGGGGCTTTGGTTTAAGCCGGATCCTAGTATATGATTTGGGATTGGTTTTATCTCATTGTATTCGTGTTTCTCGGAACGCGGAAACGGGTGTGTATGCACAGTTGACTGAGGCAGAGGCAGAGGACTTTTATTAGGGTTGATGACCATTGTCATTTTCTTAACCCTAATGTTTATGTGTGAAATATGATTTATTAATATTAGTTAATTATAATTGTGTATGGTTAGGGTTGTTGACCATTTGACTTTGCTTGACTTGTTGACCTAGGTTGACAAGTCGACCATCATCATTTCATATGGAAGATGCTCTTTGATCCTTGCAAAAGCATTTAATGTGAAATGATAATGGTCATTTCTTGATTAACCATCACAATTATCTTTAGCTAATTATTAATTTATCATGATTCACATATATGTGAGAAGGGTGGTTTATTCTTCTCACTTTATCATTCTCATTCTCTCTCATCCTCTTCCTCTCTCTCTAGCTCTCCCCTCTCATGAGTTGAGAACCATTTGAGCTTGAGATAATCCCTTCAAAAATAATCTCTACTCTTTCTAAGGTTCTAGGTTTAGCACACCAAGCACCTTAGTTACTTTTAGTTTGAGGTTGGAGCCAAAGGTAGAGGCCCTCGGGTGGATCTTTCTTCGGCAAGAGAAGGCGACAAGGAGGACTCGTTCTTTCACTCCAAGGAGGAAGAAGAGAAGGACTTGAATACCTAGGTATAACCCCTTTTCCGAGTAGCTAACTCTTTTAGCTTGTTGGTTAGTTTTTGTTTAGCAAAGATCCCTTCTTTACATAGTCCATGTTGCCTAGTGTTGTAAAAATCCGATTTTTCATAACGTTTCCGCCTCCCCGCAAGCACCGGAGTGGGCAACGTGGACTTACAGTTATTCTGCTGAGACTGAGTATAAATCCACGACATATACAGTTGCTGAGTTGGTATGGCTTACCTCCCTCTTAACAGATCTTGGGGTTCTCTCTTCTCTTCCAACTACACTTTCTGCGATAACAAGGCCGCAATCCACATTGCTGAGAATCCATTTTTTTCATGAGGGCCAAGCATATCGAGATGGATTGCCACTTTACTCGTGACGAGGTGCGGATAAGGTTGTTGCACTCCAACATGTTTCCTCTTCGGCTCAACGGGCAAATATCCTTACCAAATCTCTTTCTCGACCGATTTTCACTCGTCTTGTGTCCAAGCTTAGCAAGATTGATATCTACGCTCCAGTTAGCGGGAAGTGTTATGAATATAATTAGTTATTAGTTATTAGCTTTAGTCCCACATCGGTTATAATAGAAGAGGTGGTCTACGACGCTTCCTATATATTTGTATGTAGAAACTCATAATTTAATAAGCCAATAAATTATTTTCTCTTGTTCTTTTCACCTACAACCATGTCAATGGCTAAGACAGGCCAACGAAATTGGTCTCTAGGGTTAAAAGGGTTGGGGTACCAAAGGAGTACATCACCAAGATAGCTAAAAAAATATAACTGAAATTGTCGATTCCGACCTGAAAAATGAGGGTCTCCCGATCCCAAGATTTCAAACCTTGCCTACAAAAATGTCGTGACTAAGACAGGTCGATGAAATTGGTCTTTGGGTTAAAAAAGGATAGGGGTTGGGGGTACCAAAGGCTGACATTAGCACATCACCAAGATAGCTAAAAAAATTGTTACAGAAAGGGTATATAAAGAGAAACTACATAGAAAAAAAGGGTGTTTCTCAATTAATTTGTATAAACGATATTTGAATATCTGAGCTGGATGAGAACAAGGTGACGAATTTAAAGGGTCAAGCACAATAAACAAGAAAGATTATAATGACATGAAAATGTCAAAGATGAGACTTAATTGGACTTTAATTTATGAAAACGCTTTCCAATTTTTAATATTAAGCTTACAGTAAGTCGGTATAACAAGGATTTACCATTCGGCACATGCAATATGTAACTTAACTAGAAAATTAATTGTTTACCTGTCTTTGTCGGCGAATCATCGTAGACAGATCAGTGTAAGGAAGCTTCGGATCTATTTTGCATTCCATGAGTATGCCCCCATCATAATCTTTAATATATCTAAAAGGTTAATAAAAGAAAATTACCGACGAGCAGTAAAACAGTGTTTTGGTTTGGGTGTGGATTGCATTAAATAATAGTGGCATTTAAAATAATAAATTTAACAGCTCTGGGATTTGCAGCCTTGCATAAATTCGTGTCATATAGAGGCATGGAATTTAAAGAGAACTGGTTAAGGTTCAGGACAGAACTTATGAAAGCCAAAAACTACTGCCATAATGCTTAAATCTCAAGGAATAAAAGGACTACTCATTTACACATAAAATACGATTAATCACTCCTGTTCAGGTGTATAGAGATAGCAAATTCAATGACCATACCCATGCCATCTTTCTTTGTCCAATGTTATCTCCTTTGTAAAGCCCTATGAACATGTATTCAACCCAATGTCAGTATAATATGGGATTAAAATAGTAATTCTACTATGAATATATAAAAGCATATAGTAACCTTTAATTATCATGTAAGATGCTATATTCCGAAGACCAGGATAAAAGATATATAACAAAACAGAAAAGGATTTTATGCTACAACTATAAAGTATTAATATGACAGTTTGGGCAACATATATATTGATAACCAAGTTCCACAAATACAATAGGGAAAATACTTTTCCTACCCACCCTGGCATCCCACCCTCATCATACCCAAGAGAATGAGATACGTCAACATAGAGCCCACATGAATCTTGGTTGGACTCCACATTGTCTAAAAAGTTGCGCCATCTCTTGGGTAGCATGAGGGTGAGATGAGTGTTGGTAGGAAAATTATTTTCCAATACAATTATCTTAACTGCTTTATCTACAAATGCAAAGAACAAATAAACAGCAGTAACTCGAAGAAAAATACGGTCCTTTGCAATATCATTCAAAAATTACAAATATTATAAGAATCAATGCACTCATAAAATGTTATGAAGGAATTGAAAATAAAATGGATAGACTGCTGAATAAGTATATTCGCTCTCTTTCATTTTCCAGAGTGATTAATGTCTCTGAATGTGTGTTTTCCCCCTTCCAAAAAGAAAAAGGCTAATAAGATGGCATGATACTCAAGCACGTTCAATTATTGAAATGAGCTTAAAAGTATATGCAAGCTCAGCTAGCTTTAGGTTAACAAACAAGTCCAAACGAGCTTTCAACAAGCTGAGCTTCAAGCTATGCGAGCACATTTACGGCCCTTAGACACGAGATCGGTTGGTCTAATAAAAAATAGTAAACGTGAAAACATGCTTAGTCAAAGAAAAAAACATTTAATAAAAGTAACTATGACAAATCACACCTGCTTATTAAAATAACCAACAGCATTATTGTCTGCATAAGTTAAAAAATGAGTGAGCCCATCAACATCATGAGCATGCTGTTTTAAGTGATTCATCAGTCTTGTTCCATAGCCTTTGACTTGTTCATCTGCTGTGATAGCACAGAAAGCAATCTCACCAAACTTCTGACTGTAAGCAATCAAGGGAAACATGTTCAGAGACAAACCAGTGATTATATATATATATATATATATATATATATATATATATATATATATATATATATATATATATATATATGTTTATTCTTTTATAAGGGGGGAAGTGGAAATGAAAGAAAAAATATCCAGACGTCAAAGTAAAACAGTATAATGCATAGTATAACAATAATGATAAACCCAATATTAAGATTATCAGTGTGTCTGTAAACTAGATTCTCCCACTTAGGTAAATGAAGCCCATAGATCATATATTGGCAAAGAATATACTTCCTCAAAGATGAATATCTTGCAAATTTAATCATTTCTTCATACACATTGAAAGAGAGTGAAAATATGCATATAGAGAATTAGCTATGAACAAAACAGGAGGGTGCCAGGGGAAGCCAAATGTAACATGTGACATGAACGATGAAACAAGATGCTCCCCCTATAAGTGACTTTCATAAATTTCAGATATTGAAAATAGTTACTAGTATTTTATCTAGCATTCAGTCAAACTTAACCTTTGGACATCAAAAGCGTTGTTGCATGGGTTATAGTAGGTGTCAATGTGATCTATCTAAATGAACCAAGCAGACAACAACACAAGGTATCCGTACAAATACCGATGAACACGAACCAAAATAACTCCACAACCACTGCTTTATGAATTACATAGGAGAGAGATATTGTACTTAATCCTATTAAGCTAATAGTTACTAGCTTTTTCCAGTTATTACTATCTACAAAGTACTTAAAGTTATACCCTTGTAGATCGCAAGTGTTAACTAGTCGCAAAACCATTGCGAGACGGAGAGCTTAAGAAAATTGCCACGGAGATACTTGAGCAGTATTGTCACCTCCATTCCCCATCGGGTGAATTCTTTTCAGTAGAGAAAAGTTATGTGGATCAGCCATGCACCTATGATAGAAAGCAATTGATCGAGATTAAGTTTCTACCAGCATATATAGCTGCGCAGCCGGGTCTAGACTAGCAATTGGAGGTTGGATTAATGCAGGAGTAGTTAACTCTAGATAAGGGGAACAGTTTAAACTCAAATGTTGGTTTATATTTTTATATTTTTTTATGTCAGAATATTTTATAGTTTATCTTAAATTGTATCAGGGCTTCCTATATAAAGGACCCTAAACTCCCCAATTTACTTAAGTAGTTAATTGCTAATTTATTTTTATTTTGTTTTGCAAATAGTCGTCTTCTGCAGGGTGTGAGATCCTAGCCGTTAGATCTTGCACGCTTTAATCTCCAACACTTAAAACAAGCCTTATTCCCGAACATAATTTAGCTCTACAAGCTTCCACCGCCTACAACCTTGCTTCCCAAAAAAACTACACAGCGATCAGCACCCTTAGATTGCCTCCACTACCATAGATAAACCCCAACAACACCATCAACCATACTCAATCAACAACAAAAAATATATTCCCTTTATAACCACCAATTAATCAATACCACAGCTTTCTACTTGTCATCCTCGCTTAGCCCCAACAGTTAACATCACTCAATGCCTCCTTGCATCCAAACCGGCCCCTCAGAATCCCTAACTTCATTAAATCAGCCATTAACAACCTATTAATTCAAAAGCACCCCACCAGAAAGCATCCAAAAGAGATGAAGACTAATTGAGTAACAAGACAGAAATAACAAAAAGGCCAGGTCTTTGTCAAATAAAGGAATAATTTTGATCTTGGGTCGAGATAAAGATGAAATCTTGGATATATAGGCATAGAGCTTCAACGGTTTGTGACTAGTTACGGACTTGTACAATCTACAAGGGTACAACTCTAAATTCTCTAAACAGTAGAAATTAAACAAAGCTAATAATTGATTAGGGTGAAAAAGAACAGCCTCAATATTTTCTGCTTACATCCCATATATTCGCATCATTAATCTTTTCATCGGTTCGATACCATACATGCAAGGGACATTGAACGAATTTACACTCTTTAGATTTACTCACATTAATATCTATAATGTTTCGCTAGTTCTCTTCCTCTGGAATGTGAGCACTTGTTGTGGAGTTATTCTGATTCATTGCATATTGGTAGATTATTTCTACGGATATCTTGTGTGCTTGGTTAATCTAGATGAATTGCAGTGACACAGTATGTGGTCAGACTATGCCAAGTTCTTATCAGAACTCAGGTTTGTTGATCTTATCATAGTAGGAATTTTGGGGCTAAAGCTTAAAGCATGACATTTTTTTATCACCAAGCTCTTTGTTAAGACAATAGGGATACCATTGATGACTCGTATGATGATTATGGTCAGTATGAATATTCTTTTACGTGAGAAAACCATGTGCACAATAACTATGAGAGGGAAAGATAAGATAGTCTTAGAGTTGGGGTCCTATGACTTCTATGGTTAAAAAAACATGTAATCTGTCTGTAACTGGTTTGACATGGATGAATTTTGTAACATGATTTTCTGATTAGAGTAGTTTAGGCTTACAAATGGAAATCAAAAGAGAAAGCTAGAACTTATTGGTAAATGGTAGGGCATATACAGCATGTTGAGTTCTGTGACGAAATGATTGACTATCCGATGAAATAGTACCCTCCAACTCTATGCAAGACTAGTTTGACTCCTAGAGTTGGGCCTATAGTCATTCTGCACAAGATATATCTAGAGTTTCCCTTGGGGCTCCAGTTAGGAGAAGGGTGCCTTCGTGATTGTACCCGCAATTAACATGATCATGATCATTATGGGTTTTAATGATCAGTAAAATTATGCACCAAGACTACAAAAATAATGTTTCGATTCAACACCCTTGCTGCCTAGGACAGTGTCTTAAGGAGCCCGCTATGACTATCAGTTAATTAGCGAACAGTTGGATCCGTATTGTGCTCATATAGATACCTTTGTTCCTAGACTTCCACCATTAAAGGTTCCACTTTAAGCAATCTGCTGCCGTATCCCACTACTAGGGACACTTTTGGATGTCCCCAAGCCAGTTAGAGAGTAGTCAGAAGTGTACAGATCATCTTGTAGAAGTATATCAGGTTACAGTTGAGTCTAGTGTCAGAGTCTATTAGTATTATAGACCCTTTCTTAGCAATGACCTACCTACAGAGATCCCAGAGATAGTCAGATGGCATTTTGAGTTGATTAAATGGTTGAAAACCTAAGTTTTCCCATGTGAGATGGTATTCCGCCATGAGAACTGGTGAGGAGTGGGACCTTTGGAGAGTGAATCTTCACAATTATCTTCAACACTATTTTCTAATCATCACAAAATTCTAATTCCAAAAGCAGCACATGAAATGGAACCCAGCAAATATTATACAAAGTTATAATGGAAGGACATCAAGAACAAGAACTACGAATGTACGCTGACACATGAATTGTGAGTCTGTAAAGAATGTATGAAACAAAATAATTTTCCATTTGATGTGTGAAATGCAAAATTAAGTAGTTAACAAAGTTGTCATCTCAATGTTTAACTGTTTTTGCTTATTTTTGCTTATTTTTGCTCAGTTATGTCAGCTATAAATAAGTTATAGCATTAAAATAGTACAACAAAAATTTGTAAATCATGATCTGTCCAATATCAATAAAAATGTTATATTAAGATAAATCATAGGAACAGCTTAATACCTGATGTAGGGGCGGTATGTGATCCCACCAACCACTATATTATTCCTAATAACCATCATGGATTTGTGGCTTCTGCAAAAGTTATAACATAAAAACAGCGGAACAATGAGTAACATACACACATAAAATGTTTTCGTGGGTTCATGTAAAACAGCTTTTTGAGAAGCCAACTTAACTTCAAGGATTAGACTGCTGCAAACAGTTCTACGTCTCATCAGTTGTATAAAATTGAGCTCATAATGAAAGGTGAAAACAAGTGTATACATCAAGATAAATACTTCAATATTCTTAAAGCTTTGTCAATTATTTTTTGTAATCAAAGTGAGTTATTTACAATAGCCATCCCAATTTCTATTAGATAATGACGATAGCAATATTAATTTTTTTAATTAAATAAATTTAAATTTAGGAATAGATGAGATAACTATACTACCCCTTGTATCGAAGATCATGATGGGAGATACTATAGTTTTGTCCCTTATATGTTTAATTTTATTAAGGGTGGCAATTGTACACGTGCAATCCTATGCCTCCTCCCCCATCCTTTCCCAAGTGCTTATATTATCATGTTCTTAGCCCATACATATTGTGTTCCAAGTTTTCTTGTTTGTGACCCATATTGACCTCTAGAAGCTAAATTTTAATGGACCGAGTTACGTTGATTTTCGGTCAAATTAGATATATAGAGCCCTTAATTGAAGTGACGGTAAACAAAAAGCAAAGCCATAACAAAATTTGTCAACGCTATCAAAAGAACCTTGTTGCCAAGGAACACTCAAATTTCAATTTCACAACTTTTCCTCAAGAGGAAGGGAAATAGCAGAACAATTGTGTATGAAAGGTAATCTTATACATTCCATAAACATTTTGGCTTATAAAGAAAAAATTTATTCTTTCTTTCAAATGATTTTCTAAGTACCACTTGAAATAGATATTTAGCTCACAACTTTAACCCTTTAAAACCAACAGAAAACAATTGATATGTTCAGATTCCACAGGAAATTTACAGCTATGATGCAAAGCTAGTTTACCATTAAAACTCAAAGTTCTTAAGGAAACACCAATGCTTCATTTAGAATAAAGTGGATAAGTATACTTATATTCACATTGATTCATTGCTTGCTGCTTAACGTTCAATTAAAAATTGAAAAATAACTCTGAAACAAAAGTAACAAACTTTATGCCAACAATCCGGGGTGCCAAACTATATGTTCTGGTCCTACAAATAGTGAAAGAAAAGAAAAACTGGACAAATAAATAAAGTATTAAGATAATAGATAATCTTTATTACTAGTAACCATATAGTGTTTGAGTAATGCAACTAATTTGGCAGGAGAAATCCGCAAACAGCAGTGAAGTAAGTTATATCAGCAATCTAAATTTGTATCCAAAGAAAACCCAAGGCAGTACCTATCCATGAGAAGACGCACAATATACTCCTTGGGCATATTAGGAAGCTGCCTAGCAAATATATTTTTCAATCCTATCAACCTGAAGAAGCCAAAAACGGAAATGAATATTAAAAAGTTAGATTTCAAAGCTGTAAAAAATCATTTATCATGACCTTTATAGGGAGCATAAATGAATAACATTACATACCAAATCATATGTTCATCAATCCCATCATTTGCACAGCACATGAATTTGAGCTTTCCAGCATCTTCCTGAAAAATGAATAAATAAATTCAATGACATTATTGCCTGTATTTTTTTCAGCTGGAACTTTACTTGGACCCAATAAAACCTGTTAGAGTTTTATGATCAGAGAAAACAAGTGCATTGAGTAAGGAGTACTACTACTTTAGTAGAAAAAGGTTTTACTATCATCTAATTCTGCATCTAGATGAAGTCATGTTAAATACAGATAACTAATAAATTGTCGAACACAGGGTACAATAGGGATGGCTGAAAACTTTATTGAGCATTTATGACTGTTCAACACTTCAACCCATCAGCAATATCCCCACCCCCTTTAAGTACAGAATATACGGACTGTGGTGTCTTTAATTTAATGCAAAAGCCTAGAAGGAAATTATGAATCTTTTTATCGAAGGATCAGAAAAAAAATCGGTCCGGATCTGTTACAGGAATTATTTGGAAGATCCAAAACTAAAAACAGCGGTATTTGCTAGCAACAACATCATGGAGGCAATCAATCAATATAGATTGATCCGAAATCTGATTCAAATCCAATATAGCACCTATGGGTACATAAGAAATGTATCGAATCGATTTTTTTTCATGAATAGATCCGATCGCAACTTCAAATATGGAATTCAAACAGATCAAATAGGAAATGATACTCTGAATCACATAACTATAATGAAATATACGATCAACCAATATTTATCGAATTTGAAAAAGAGTCGGAAGAAATGGTTTGATCCTCTTATTTCTCGAACTGAGAGATCCATGAATCGGGATCCGGATGCATGTAGATACAAATGGTCCAATGGGAGCAAGAATTTCCATGAACATTTAGAACATTTCATTTCTGAACCGAGGAACCTTTTTCTAAGTAGTGTTCGATCGATTACGTATTAATCAATATTCGATTGATTGGTCCGAGGCTATCGACAAACAAGATTTGTCCAAGTCACCTCTCTTTTTCTTTGTGTGTATCGGAAATACCCCCATTCATAGGTCTGAAATTCACATCTATGAATTGAAAGGTCCGAATGATCAACCCTGCAATCAGTTGTTAGAATCAATAGGTGTTCAAATCATTCATTTGAATAAATTGAAACCCTTCTTATTGGATGATCATGATACTTCCCAAAGACCGAAATTCTTGATCAATGGAGGAACTATTACCATTTTTGTTCAAAAAGATACCAAAGTGGATGATTGACTCTATCCCTTGACTTCCAATACATGCAGTTTGAATTTTAAGTTATTTAAAGAACTGAGAACCAAATAATCTGAATCAAACACCGAATCGAAAAAATAAATCCTTGATACAGGATGTAATGGCATTACTAATAGCATATACCTCAGCCTCTAAACTATTTGAAGGTCCATAAAATATAGCTTCAGGATGCACTCTAGGGCTGGTGCTATTCCTTGAAACAAACCTACCTCAAGTACACAAAGGTAATAAGACCAGAGACATAAAAGATTGAACCTTTTTTCTTTAATTAAGCATAAAGCAAAATAAGCACTATGCCGATCCTCTAGGCAAACCAACAACTGCATAAGAGATGGCTATATTAAGAAGTGGCCCAGTTTCTACAAGATCCAGTAATTCAAAACATATTAATTCCACCAAAGCCATCCTCCATTGATTCATAAAAATCAAACCATTGTCAACCATGAATTGTCAAAAGATAAACAAAACCCACAATGCAACGAACTTAAAGAACTAAGTTTGAAATTAACTCCATTTAAGCATAATGATCATTAACCAGCAACGCACAACTATTGCACCTACATTAAAACAACCTTAAAGATCGGCCTCTAGGTATATTTGCATAGAAAATTTGAATCTTTTCTTTTCCTAAATTTAATTCCCAAACCGCATAAGGAATAACTATATTAGGAACCACCTGCTGATCTGATTTTCACTAAACGCACATGAAATAAAAAAGAAGAAGAAGAAACAAAACTGATTCCACCTAAGCAGTCCTCCTCTAAAGTATCATAAAGACCAAAATTTTGTTCTACTAACCATAAATTAACACCCAATAACCATAATTCACCAGATGACTGAAAAAAAAATTGAACTCTTTTCTTGAATGAAACGTAAAGAACATCACAATAACATAATTACATTGAGCAAAACCTTAAAGTTTGGCCTATTGCTGTACTCAACCATAAAAATTGAACCTTTTTTCCTCAATCTAAACCTAAGCTACATTGTGTTTTTGTAATCAAACTAAAGCTGCACTACCAGCAAATAAACAAAACGAAGAATGTAACCAACAAAATTCTCTAAAAATCTGAACTTTTATTTCGATTTTAATCATCACAACCATCAAAAATCGAATCTTTTTATCAACTAAGCCCTGGATATCAAAAATTTGAATCAAGTTAGGGGAGAAAAAGAAAAACCTAACCTCTCTCTTAAGACCTTCTTCTCTGGCGCTATAAGCCCCACTGGTCTGGATATTATCCGTGAAGATCCCCTTCGCGGGATCGTCCTTCACCACCATCAGAGGACCACCCTGAGCAGTAGCGGGCCCCACACAACCCCCTGGCCCCACCTCCGCCTTCACCTCGCTCTTCGGCGGCTTCGCGTTGTTCTTAGGGTTCGGCTGCTGCTGCTCCAATCTCGACGCGGTGAAGGCCCTGATCGAGGACGAATTGTCGATCTTGTCCTCGTCGTCCTCGTCGATGTCGGGGTCGTCGTCGTCTAGATCGGGGTCCTCGGTGTCGTCCTCTTCCTCGAAAGGCTCCTCGGCTGTGTCTTCGTCGTCGTTGGGGGGAGGCGGCGGGAACTTGGGGGTGGAGCGCTTGTGGTGGTGGTGGTGGTGGGCGGAGGCGGCGGAGGCGGTGGAGTGGGAGGAGGGGGAGGGGGAGGGGGTTTGCGAGCTCCGGGATCGAACTCCGGCGCCTTCCATCGCTCTCTCCCTCTCTCGAACTTAGAAGGAGAGGGGAGATATGATTGAGCCCTTGTTTGGCTGGACAATTTTTGGGAATAAACTCATGGTGTCTATCGGGCTGGGCGGTCTTCGGGCCGGCCTGGCCCGGGTTGGCCAGGCTTCAGGCCGGACCTAAAGCCTCCAAACCTGTTCCAGCCCAGCTTGGGTCGGACCGGGCGGGTCGGGCTCAGGCCGGTTTAAATTTTTGAATATTTTTAAAAAAACTTAAAGTAAACTTTTAATTTTATGAAAAAGTTTTAGACATTTTTTTAATTCTTATTTCGTGTAGGTCCCGAGGCATAACCTAAATATTTTATTAATTAAAAAATATTTTGATAGGGCACATAAGTTGGCAAATCTTTACCCCTCATACAATTGCCAAAAATATTAAAAATACAATTTAATAAAAAAAACTAATTGATTAGCTTCTATCGGTCTTTACTCTTCATCGGTGTCGGAGTCTTCAATACTCTTAACGTGTTGTTGTCCAGCTTATGTATCGAACCAATCTTAAGCAAACTTCGAAGATACTGTGGACACGGGAGTTGTTAGTAAATCACGAGCCATGGCATAAAGCACATGATACATGTGTCCATTGTTTTCCACCAATCCAAAATACTAAAATTATCTATTTGGTCCGCGGTAAGAAAATTACTGAAATAAGTTTGTAAATACATTGTAAGCTCATTATAAGTAGAAGAAGTAGAAACGGTTGTTCTTTGTTTTTTCTGCTACAAAAACTGAAATATTCCTTTTTTAGAAATTTGCTGTGAAGAAAAAGATAAAGAAAAAATTCTGTTTTGATCATACTGTGCATCGTATATGGCATATAATTCATACAAATAAGAATCTAAAATATTTTTATAATCTCCTATATCAGTGCCTAAGTTTTCATGGTATCTATCTAATAAAAAAATAAATTATCTTTTTTAAGTTTAGGATTAAAAACAGATGCTAAACAAAACAATGCATAAACTTTTCGCCAATATTTATTCAATTTCGTAAGCATTCTCTGTAACATTCCAGCAAATGCACTTTCAGGATCAATTACATTCTCATTAATAATCTTACTAATATAAAATAACGGTTCTGCTGCTGAACATATAGTAGGATAATAAACACCAGATAAACATTTAATTGCATTGTAAAATATTTCTAAAAATTTCAAAACATATTCACAAATAAACCAATCATAATTCTCTAAATTATTATTGGGTATTTGTTCCTCATAAAATAAAGTAATGGACTCCCGATATTTTAAAGCGCATTTCAGCATCTCATAAGTGGAATTCCATCTATTTGGAATGTTGAATTTGAAATATCTAAATTTTAAATTTAACTGTGTACAAGTTTGTTTAAAAATCTGTTTTCGGGATCCAGAGTTTTGAATAAACATCATTGCATCTTTAAGTTTCACTAAATGAGAATCAATTATAGTAAGACCATTATGCGCAATTAAATTTAAAATATGGCATGCACAACTTTGATGAAATAATTTTCCATTCAAAAAGGATTTAAATTATTTTTTAAAGTTGCTATAGCAGAATTATTATTAGTAGCATTATCAAAACTAATAGAAAATATTTTATTTTGAATATTATATTCACGTACATTAGTCAAAATATAATTGCTTATATTATTTTCACTATGTAGATACTCCATTTTTAAAAAACCAATAATTCTTTTATGTAAAAACCAATCATTATTAATGCAATATGCAATAACACAAATATAACTCATATCCTAATTTGTAATCCAAAGATCAGAAATTAATGCAATTTTACTCTTGAGATTTGCAAAAATATCAATCAAATTGGCTTTACCATCATGAAAAAATTTTAAAACATCACTTCTAAGTATTGTTCTGGGTACTCTTTGAAATGCTGGATTATATGCATTTTTACCAATCTATCAAATTTTTTGTTTTCTGCAAAACTAAATGGCTGTTCAGCATATATGATATATTGTCACGACCCGAAAGTACGAAACGTGACCGGCACTTAGATTACGAAGCGTCTAGAGGCGCCACGTGACCTAAGTAAGCCGAAGCCCAGAGATCTAAACCATAAAAGAAGAAAAAGAAGAAAAGAAAACAAGTAAAAAAAACATCAGCAAATTTTACCAAAAATTTCGGCAGAGTCTCCTCTGTAAAAACTGGCCCCCAAACGGGTACAACAAGTATAATATGAATAAACAATAAAAAGCATCCCCAAACGGGTGCTAGCATCAACGCCAACAGGCGGAAATAACCACAACAAGCACAATAATATACAACGCCAGAGGGCGAGGCTCAAAACTCAAAAGAAAGCAAAACCACCAGATCAGAATAATACAGGCGCGACTCTAAGGTCGAAGTAAAAGACTGGTCCAATAACTTATCAAGTAATACAAATATGGTTGATGGAGCTTACTAGATACAAATGAATGAATAAAAGTACAATGGTGGTTCGGATACAAGTGAACCAACCTACCGTGCCAATCGCCCTGAAGAAAAGATGTGCCAACAAGCTGCCACGGGAAACCTGTACATCGAACCTGTAAAGAATTTGGCACAACGGAGGTGAGTTGCCAACTCGTGAGTAGAAGACATCTACGAAAAGAAATCGAATGCACGACGCTATCCTAGGTCATAATAATACACTACTATATCCCAAACATCTAGTAATAGCAGGGTAATACTACGTGTAAGTGCAAATACTCCGTGTCGTGTCAGTGCCTCATATAGTACTAAGTCATATGAAATGAAATGCATGCACCATGAATGTAAAGTCACAAATCCTGAAATCCAGATATATATGTATGTGAACCTTTAGCCGTTATCATAGTAAAGTGTGTATAAGCATCTGAAATCTCAACAATGAAATCCATGGAAATCCGTGTCAAGCATCGACACAACACATGTAACCTCAAGTATCAATATGTCGGGCTCCGTCAGTCCGGATTGGCCCATATCATCAAATCCCACGACAACGGTCGGTATCCTCCGGATATCCGCCGCGCCAGACATCACCGGTAGGTAGCCTTCCCCTGCCAGGCTCATCGTCTACAACTCGATCTTCTTGCCCCGGGGTACCATACCGGGCCCACCATGTACCCGAGACGGTTCATCCACTCCTCGAATCGGGTCTCGAAATCCATCAGAAAACATGAAATCTCATGGTGGACGACACATATATCACGAGAAAACCGCATCTTATTTTAAAAAAAAGAGAAGAGGAGAGAGAGAGAAGTTTTTATATATTTTTGCGGTTTTCCCCAAAAATCCAGAAATCTCATAGAAATCCAAATCTCAAAATCATGAGTACTATATGATAAGTGTCGGCATATGCCCATAATACTGCATGATAACACGAAAATATGAATGCATGAATGTCTAAGTAATGAATGTCATGTCTTATACTTAACATCAGAGAGTGATCACAATACTACATCGGTTTAGTTGTTAACTGATTCTATCAATAAAATATAATATGATCTAAAGTGTACGTGACATAGCAATTACCGATGATGATGTGTGTGAGCCGGCAAATAAGTGTGCATGGAATATGCGCATCATCGGTAATGGTGCTGGTGTCTTAACAGGTAAGGTTTATACTATTTATAGCAACATATGTATGAACATGCAACATTATGATTATAGTGTGAAAGTAAAGACGAATGTATATTACCTACTCATTTAATATACTAATACTGCTACCACTATATGACTCGAACCTAACCTAGTGTCCATCTAACCTCCTAAGGAAAACTAAACCTAAGAACTAGTCAATAGAAATAAGAGTCTACCTAAGGTCTGAATCAATATCTCTAATAGTCGGCGATCCCGCCTCAACAGCGTCACGTACGTAGTACGGCTTCCTTGAATCAAGAGTGCGGATCAATCATCAAATCTAAGCCTCGTACGGTAAAATCCATCGTACGGCATCCCAATATCGGGGTACGGTCAAGTATCTCCTAGGTGTCTCCTCATTCGTATAATGTCATATGTATCATATTGTGATTAAGTCATACTCATATGATATCGGCATCAGGTCACACCAATATAATGTCAAAATCAAGTTATACATATATCATATCGTAATCAGTCACAAGTTACAGTCCGAGTACTATTCTAGCGTCCCATGTACATCAATATCACCACCACTCTTTGTAATTTATATATTCAAGTTCATTATCTCATTCCTGAAAGGTTCCTAGGCACCCTAGTGGGTTCTCACAAGGCATCGAACATGCCAAATTAAAATTTTTAGTGCCGAGAAACCCTAGACTACGGATCTTAACTAGATGTTTAGGCGAAAAGAAAAAGCTAGTTAACACTTAACTACTTGGATATGGAAATTACAACCTTTGTAGATCCGGATATCCACCTCCACGGCTCCGCAACTTCGTCTCCTCGTTGTCCATGTCGAACCCCGGGCTCAAGTGTCGGCTTCGTCGAAGAAACGGGTGAGCTAGGTCGCCGGCTTCGTGTCAAAGACGATCTACGTCGAGGCATCGCAAGTTCAAGCTCCGACTTCACAAAGTGATGAAACTTGTGAAGAAAACACACTCTACAACTTGGCTAGAGGTAGAGGGTGAAGAAATAGGAGGTGGGTTCTCTTTAGATTTGGATTTCTCACTCTCAAGCTCAAGTTGCCATTAATGGCCTCAAGGTATCAAGCTTGAAGATGAAGAAGAAGAAGAGCTAGAAAAATGATAAGTCTTTCTCAAAATAAAAGAAAAAGCAATACTTATCATAATTCTAACAATGGTTAAGAGTAGAGAATAGACCATGGTTAATAGATGGGTTAGGGTTAAGCATGAGTCAAAGCTTCATGAAGCTTCAACTAAAAGACAAAGAAAGCCACCATTCCTTTTTAAATCATTTCCAAATAAATAAAAAAAGAAATGAATAAATAAATGATAAAGCAAAACCCTAATTATCAATTAACCATGGTTTAATCCTTCACACTTAACCAAAAGCTCAAGTATCATCAAACATGATACAATAAAAGTGCACAAAAGTATATCACATATACAATGTGCATCAAGTGAGAAAAATCCGTTTAAAGTGAACCAATACTAGTTAATGCAATGCAATATATCAAATATATAATTATGCATTAAATCATTAAATCAACATTTGATTCAATGATCCGGTCATGTCGCACATAACCGACTAGAATCCAATGTATCGATTTATCGAATCAATGATTCGACAACTAGGTCATATCGAATATAACCAATCGAAACATAAATCGCGAGAATCAAATACGGTATCACATACACGCATTATTCTCGGTCCCTCACATATCTCATATGCACTCCTATTTCGTTTCGCTTGAACCAGGAAACCTCTGTGTAGGACTCTAAAGACTCGTCAATACGCCGGTAGCAGATGATGATCATATCAAGCACCCACAAGCCGCAAGCGGTCTGCTAAACGTAACGGCCACCCGGGTATTGAGCGATCAGAAGATCGACGAGCTAGCCCGCTCACACTCCTGCGAATCCGACCAGTAACACTTACCATACAGTCAAGTCTCTTCGTCTGATACGTCGCATATCAAGTCTAGGGGTGGTATACGTCAGACCCCAATAACCCGATAAGTCGTGCCGATGTGAGGCTCGTAACGGGTCGAGAAACTATTGGTAACACTTACCAGTAGATCTCTGATCAGCCCTGGCCAGGGACTTCCCTGCTACGGCCAATCGAGCACAGCACAACATCAACTCCCAATACCGGGAGAGACGAAACCCCTCCTATCGCTCATTGCCTCCATGTGACTCGGGACTGTACCCAAAGACCACCGTTTTGCACGCCCTCATGGACGTGGTAAGGTGGAGATCAAAGCACAGTGGGAATCACACAAGACTCTATGACGATCTCGGGTCTACAGACTAACCTGTACAAGTGTCACCTGAGAACTGCCATCTGACGTGAGGTATAATACCATCTGGGAGTTCTCGGCGAGTCCGTCCAGTGTACCCAGTCTCCACTGAGCACCCGTATACCATCTCTGATGTCAAACATCAATGGATATGGGATCATCCATCGCCCATCACATGGGTCGAGAAGCGTATACGCTAGTCTACTCTGGTATATCGATGCCCCGTCTCGATACACCCACGACTAGGGACCTTGAAGGATGTACTTATGGACTACCATGTCCCCACTAGTATGATCTGCATCATAGTCCAGGTAGTCAAGTACAAATCCTAAGGGCTTTACCAACATGTAACTATAAGACAGTATAAAGAGACTAGTGTACATGTTAAGATAAATGGCAACCAGATAGCATACTATCATGTCGAGCAAGAAAGTCATCTCTATATATGTCCAAGCATCCAATATAATATACATAATCTGTACAATACTGGCCTCTAGGGCATACATACAACTAACAATTCCCTAATGATCCGCTAACACTTTATTACGAATGTATAGTCAAAAATCACGGCATCAAGCCCAGTTATACTATTTCATCATACCTCGGATATCATATCACATCACTGAATCACCTATATGTGTTGTATATATATGTATATACCTATACCTAGTTCTATATATATACACATACACGTACCCCATGTCGATTTTCAGTGTGTGCGCTGGTGTGTTTCTATCTGAAACCTACGAACCTCTTCCAAGGTACTCATCCTCTGATATAGTTTTCCTAAATCGGTCTAGTCCAGCCTAGGGTCAATACTAGGGTCCTACTAGGGTCACGTCTGGTTTCCTAATGTCAATAAGTACTATTCCTATTCTACGTTGCGGGGGTGCTAAACGCCATCCACCCGACTTCCCCCCGTAGATATGCATCTACTCACCTGGTCCATGTCTGCCGAAGACAGTGTCGCCATCCTCCTCTTCATCGCCCGCAGTCCACGTGAGGGTACCTAGACGCAAACATATAAATAGCATCGTAAACCGAATCACATACAAAAGTCAAACGATACGAAGAGCAAGCACAGGTTAAAACCTATGTCCCGTCCACGCAAAAGAACCAAATACCGCTCGATATCAGCGTACAAACTCCGATGGATCGAGATAACATCATCAAACAACTTGTAGTTTTAAAACACATTACTTATATTGTAAAACATGATCAAATTCATCGAAACACTAAAATCGATCAAATCGTCCGTTTTCGAAAAACCCGAAAATGCCAATTTACCGTTTTTCATCGAAACTTGACATTTAAATGAAACCAATGGTCATAAAACTCATTAAATAGCATTACTAGACTATACAAACCATTACTATATTTTTATTACACAATTTTGCATTTATTTGAAATTTCTAGTTTGCAACTTTTAACAATTTTAACATTTTCCAAGCAAAATACCACAATTCCACCTCAAAACATGATTTTGCATAAATTAATCACTTAAACCACAATTTATGATGATAATGATGTAATGAAACTATAATTATATTTTTAATCACATTTATTTAGAAATTCCTAAAATCTAGTTTACAAAATAATAGCATTTTATTACTATTTTTCCAATTATCAAAATAATCTAGTGATCAAACTAGGTTTTTCATTCAATTAATATGCTAATATTCTCACTAAAATTATCATCTAATGATAACACCCTTAATAAGAATTTTATTTTACCCACAACACATTTTAGAAAAAATCTAGTTAGCTAAATAGTTTAAATTAAACAATTTCTATCAACAATTTATTATACCACCACCATGCAAGAATTTTCCACTCTAAAAGATGTTAAACTAACTATTATAACCCTAATTAATTAACAAAAACCACCTCTTGAATTTTCAAACCCTAACTTGAATTTTAGAATTTGCAACAAGAATTAATCTAATTAATCTAATTATGCTTTAAAAGAAATATCTAATAGAAATAAAACAAAAGAGAAGGATTTATACCTCCACAAGCTCATGTCCAAACTTGAAAATGAGCCTCAAAAATACATGCTTTCCCACTCCAAAATCCATGTAGAGAAGAGTAGAGAATAAAGGGTATGAAATAATTAGGTTTTTGTGGAATTTAAATTGGATTTTTGTAGTATTTTTGATGATTTTTGAATAAAAATGAGGTGGAAAATGGGGGGGGGGGGCAGCCATGGTGATGGGGAGGCCGGCCACAATAAGGGGAAGAGGGATAAACACATGAGAAATGGTGTAGAAACTTCTCCAAAATGTCATCATCTTAATGTCTTTTCATGCTTTATTCATTTTCTTTTAATTCTTTTCTAAAATAACTCAAGAAAGATCTAGAAACAAGGAAAAATTTGCAAATAAATTTTGCATGATACACACTAAATTCTAATATGCCATGGTTCATTTTTACAAATTAAAACCATTTAAATTTGTAATTTACACTAATTTAGTGTAAAAATAAAGCTTATGTTAATATTTAAAATAATTAATTTAGGAAAAATATTTTATTAAACCAAAAATTTATAAGTGGCTAAATAAACACTATTTTCTAGTAATTTCATAATTAAAATAGATATTTTTAAATTTATAGTGAAAAACAATCACGGTTTGGTTTTACGAAAAATACATTTTACTTTACCGAAAATCCTAAAATTCACTTAAACACTTTTATTCATTTAATTATTTATTTAATTATTTTTAAAATGTTACACATATCTTGCAAGTTCTCTTCTATTAGTATCTTGCGAACAAGAAAAAATAGTTAAAGAGTTAGACGACATACTTAGAGTCGTCTGCCGAGAATCAGCTTTTTCGTGTTTGATTAAATGTCTTTTTAGATGAATAGTTCCACCTGAAGTGGCACAAATAAAATTTGCTTGGTAATGAGTGCAAACGGCCCGCTCGTCTTTACCTGCAACTGTTTGTACTACAAAATGTTTCCAAACATCAGAAGTTTTAGCTCTTTTATCTTTAGGGGCAGAAACTCTTGCTTGAAGAACGATTGGAGCAGCAATTTCTTTAGGGACATTACTTTGTAAAGTGGCAAGGATCTCATAATTAAAACATTCATACTTAGGAGAATAAGAATCAAAATTAGTGTAACATTTCAGAAAATATAAAATATTATTTTTAGAATTTAAATAATAAAATAATAAATTTTATGAATATTATAAAAGTATGGAAATTAGTTTTAATGGAATGGTATAATTATATACATATAATTTGGAAAATAATTGGAATATTAATATGAATTATTATTTATGAAAGCATTTATCGGATTTGAGCTTTTATAAATTATTACGCAATTATTTACATACAAGTTTATGCTAAACTTGATTACTATTTTACTAATTATGTATTAAACCATGTTTATATATCATGACATGCTACATTCCATTTTGTAACATTTGTTCATATTTATTACCATGGTTCCATTTTAGTTTGCTTTTAGATTTGTTTGGTTTTAAAGAGAAAAGAAAATGTAAAAGAAAAACGAAAAGGAAAATGGGGGACAAGGAGGTATGGATGAGTGAGAGAGTGAGAGTGAGAGAGGGGTATGGTTACTACATCAACCATTTCTCTTTTACTTCATCCTTCTCTTCTTCACCTCCTTCCTCTTCATTTCTTTCACCTCCTCCACCACTTCTACCCCTCCACAAACACCTCCTAACCCACCTCAAAACTGTTGGAGTTTCTTAGCACCCTCACTAGGTTTTAACAAGTATCAAGTATGCAATTTTAAAAAATCTAGAGTGCTAAGCAACTCAAATCTAGAATCGAACTAGAGGATTAGGGTTTAACTAAGCAAGTATCATATACTAATAGTGTCTAACACTGAAAGAAAAAGAAATACAATATTTGTAGACCTCTCCTTCTCTTCTTTAGCTTCGTGTAGATGTCCTTGGACTCTTTGGTTCCACTCGAAGTTTGAACACGTCCGCTTGTAGCCTTCGAAGTCCACGATGATCAACCACGGAGTTCCTTGCACTCAAGCTCTTGCTTCACTTAACCTAAGTAGAAGTGAAGCAAACAACTTATACAAGTGTGCTAGACTGGTATAGATTGATGAAGTGGGTATTTTTCTCACTAATAATCTTTTCTTTTTCTTTCTCTTTCACTCACTAGAAAATGGTAGAGAGCTTGGAGGAAGAAAGAGATGGAAATGGCTAAACTTGAGCTTGTGAAAAATGATAAGCATGAGAGAGAGAGAGTCACGCTCCCACTGATAATGAGCATAGAAAAATATCTAGATATTTTTTAGAGAGTGAGTTGGTAGAGGATTAGATAATAAGTCATGGTTACTTAGATATTTTTCTAAGAAGGGTGTACAAGAAAAATCAACCATGATTATCATCTAATTTTCAATTACTCAAAATCAATAAAATATCTAAAATATTTCCATGTGAGTCTAGCATAGCCATCTCCAATGTATCATCCACCATGACATTGTTAGTTATATGTATGCCCTAGAGGCCATTACTATACGTGAGATGTATATTGTAGTGGATGCTTGGACATATATAGGGAGGACTTTCTTGCTCGACATGATAGTATGCTATCTGGTTACTCTTTACCTTAACTTGTATACTGATTGTCTCTCTGTTACATGTTGGTAAAGCCCTTAGGATGTGTACTTGACTACTTGGACTATGATGCGGATCATACTAGTGGGGACATGGTAGTCCATAAGTACATCCTTCAAGGTCCCTAGTCGTGGGTGTATCGAGACGGGGCATCGATATACCGGAGTAGACTAGCGTATACCTTCTCGACCCATACAGATGGGCGATGGATGATCCCATATCCATTAGTGTTTTACATCAGAGATGATATACGGGTGCTCAGTAGAGACTGGGTACACTGGACGGACTCGTCGAGAACTCGCAGATGGTATTATACCTTATGTCAGATGGCAGTTCTCTGGTGACACTGGTACAGGTTAGTCTGTAGACCCGAGATCGTCATAGAGTCTTGTGTGATTCCCACCGTGCTTTGATTTCCACCTTACCACGTCCAAGAAGGCATGCAAAACGGTGGTTTTTGGGTACAGTCCCGAGTCACATGGAGGCAATGAGCGATAGGAGGGGTCTCGTCTCTCCCGGTATTGGGGGTTGATGTTGCGCTATGCTCGATTGACCATAACAGGGAAGTCCCTGGCCAGGGCTGGTTTAGAGATTTACTGGTAAGTGTTACCAGTAGTTTCTCGACCCGTTATGAGCGTCATATCGGCAAGACTTATCGGTTATTGGGGTCTGACGTTTACCACCCCTAGACTTGATATGCGACATATCAGACGAGGAGACCGGACTGTACGGTAGTGTTACTGTCAGGCTTTTTGCAGGAGTTGGAGCGGGCTTGCTTGCTGATCTTCTGATCGATCAATATCCGGGTAGTCGTTACGTCCAGCTAGTACCGCTGACGGCTTGTGGGTGCTTGATATGATCATCACCTACTGCCGGCGTATTGACGAGTCTTTAGAGTCCTACATAGAGGTTTTACTGGCTTAGGCAAAACGAAATAGGAGTGCATATGTGATATGTGCGGGACCGAGAATAATGCGAGTATGTGATACCGTATTCTATTCTCGTGATATTTGTATCGATCGGTTGTATGCAATATAACCAGTTATCGAATCAAGGGTTGATTCGACAAGTCGATACATTGGATGTTAGTCGGTTATATATGATATGACAGGATTATTAAGTCAAGTGTTGATTTAATAATTTAGTGTATAATTGTATATATGATATACTAATTTACATTGACTAACATTGGTTCACTTTAAGCATTTGTTTTTCTCACTTGTGCACAAGTTAATATATATGTGATATATATTTATTTGTGTACAAATTGTATCATGGTTGTTGATATACACTACATAGGTGTATGAGACATACACCATTATAATTATATGGGTAAGGTTTTAATATACAAAGTAAATACAAAATTAGTGGATAATTGTTCAAGTGCATGAAGCTTCATGAAGCTTGTGAGTGCATTGACCAATGTCAACTAGTTTTGTTTTTACTTAGCATATTAATAAACCTAACCACTATAATTAGCCATGGTTATGTCTCTACATGAGTTAGTATATGATACTCACTCACCATGGTTAGCTCTCTCACTCTCTTGATTAGTTTCATTCTCATCTTTGAGCTCATCTTCTTCCTCCTTCATATTCTTGCTAGGGTTTGAAAAAGAGAGAGAGAACAAAAGTGAGAAATCAAATTCTAAAGAGTACCCATTTCCTATTTCATCATTCTCTACTAGACTAGCACTTTAGTTTAGGGTGTTTGCTTCACTAATTCTTTAGTTGGTGAAGTAGAAGCTTGAGTCCGTATTCCCTCGACGTAGATCATCTTCGGCCTCGAAGACTTCAAGTAATACCGTTATAACTTTCTCATGGAGCCGTCCGAGAGTCCGGGAGCACGTGATCGCAGCGAAGGGACTACAACAAGGAGCTTTAGAAGTGAAGGACCGATCTACAAAGGTTGTATTTCGTATTCACTTAGTGTTAAAGAGTTTAACTTGCATAGTTTTCGCCTAATCTTTAGTTAAAGATCTTGTTTGGGGTTATTCGGCACGGCTAAAATTTTAATCCGGCATGGTTGATGCCTTGTAGAACCTTATTAGAGTGTCTAGTAACCCTACAGTGGTATCAGAGCCTAGTTAGAGTATTAGACGATGTGTTTACGAAGTTAAAACCCCGATCGAACCCGGAATCGACGAAATAACCCCTTCTCTGGAAATTTTTTCAAAACTGGGATTTTTCTGCATTAAAAATAACTAAAAAATTCAGCAGGGAATCCTAAGGATTATGGTAAAATACGAACCTCTAATTCGATTGAATAGCCGCGGAACCGCGGCAAGACCCCTGCTTGTGCCGCGGTTCCGCGGCCTTCTGAGTGAATTAGGGTTTTAGTTTTATACAGTTTGATCCGTAGGTGTTCATGTTATTTTCTGGGTATGTTTTTATCTGACTCAAGAGTTGAGTGTTCTGGAGTTTATTTTGTATTCGTAGATTCGGTCGGAATATTTAATTTCGTTGTGTTTTCCGGATATTTAGAAAGTATTAAGAAGTTCGAACTGATATCAATAACTCACTTTTTCCTGACCCGGAAAATTTCCATGTGTTGGATTTTTCCATTTGTTTAAGAACGTCTAGATCGTGCAAGTTACGCGATGGACCCTCTAGAAGACAACAAACCTTAACTCGATTATGTGACCGTCTTGAACTGCCTTTTGAACCTTAGGGTTTGGGGCAGTACGGCGTGCCACATGTGAGGCGTTAGCTTGACCCTTCTATGGTTGGACCATTGGTACTGTGGCATGTGATGGATGTTTTTAAACTCCCCTCAAGTGTTGAGAACTATTTGGGAAAACTTGGGCGTTTGATTATTCAATCGGAAAATTTAACATTGTCTTATCTGGAATGTGATACAATATTTGAAATGCTCAAGTAGTTATGAGATAACTAATTTGGATGTTATAAACATAGCAGTTTAGTCTCAAATGATCGGTTGCCACGGAATTTTGATCCGATCAAAAGTCCGTCGCAATGACGTTGCGTACGCGGATACTCGCCGGATAAACTTAATAGACAGCCATGCCCCAAAGCCTCGACCAAGTGACTGTAGGAGAACCCCGTCGCCAAAAGCATCCGTTTGGGTGCTCGCGGCAGCGGTGTTCCGCCTTAGTGCACTTCGTCGACGGCGTCCGGGGGTGCGGCTGTCTACTAAAGTTTGCGACGAGCATTCGATCACTTATCGGGAATCTTGTTGAATTTCCCGACTACATATTGAAAAGTGTTTTCGATATAGAGACTAAAATGCGGGGTTTATAATTGTTAGGCATGCGATGTCTAAGGATGGTTGCGGATTTCAACTGTTGTAGTTTTACACTTTCTTTTCTGCGACCGTAAGTGTAATATGTGATATCGCCGGTTTCGTTGCTATATGTCAACGACAATTGCGATGCGCATATTTACTTACGTTGATGACATGTGATGTTATGTGTTGCTGGATATGTTATATTGGATCGTCGCGTTTTGAATAGCCGGGGGTTTTATGTGAGATGAGGGTTTTTATTTTCATTCATGTAAAATTAAATGTATGTAATATTCTTTTATTGGGGCACTTCCGGGTTGAGGTTGATGTCACCATTTGTATATTATTTACTTTTCTGCACTAGGATAGACCCAAGGAAGAGAGCACAAGTAACTGGGTTCTGGAGTCCAGTAGGAGACCAACTCGAGGAGTCGAGTCCGGGTCTCCTAACTCTAGAATTGGTAGGGTTGCTTGCCGCTCTCGTAGGGGTCTAGGGGTGTGGGTTTGGCTATTCATCGCGACCGTGGAATCCGTGTTTTATAGAGGCTCAAAATAAAACATGGACGTCCTAATATATCCAATGTTTCATATGTTTCTTCTGCTGCGATATCTGTGATGTGATCATTTGATATGTTGTGATAGATACTGTATATAGTATATATGATATATTATATAGACGTTACTTATGTTTTACACCCGCGCTAGCCCTGCCCCGCTCTGCCGTTAGTTACCTAACCTAACAGTGCTCGAGGGGACATCGAGGCGAATGCGGATGGCATAAGTGTACGTCGTATTTATCTGTGATGTTTAGGTGACTTAAATGATGGGACTTCATTAATATGATTAATGAAAGAAAAGAAACCTAAAAGATGTTGTGGAATCGAATTTTCAAAAACAGGTAGCTACAGTTCTTGCGTTGCATCGCTGTGTTCCTTATAGAACATCCTGCACCTTATTCGATAAGGAAAGGGCTGAGATCCCTTCACCGGGAGTGACCCTTTTAGCAATGACTGGCAGATGCTACACCCCTTGGTTTGTCTTTTGATTGCTTTTTTAGTTCTTGCTTTGCACAGTGATATATGTGATATATCCTGCACCTCATTTGACGAGGAAAGAGCCGACGATCCCTTCACCGGGAGTGACCTCTTTAGCGAAACTAGCAAAAGCCTAAAAAAACTCCATTTTAAAATCATTTGATTCTACAACGATATCAAGTTCATTATGCAATAAGTTTTCAGAAAAACCTGTCGTAGCCCTCCGTCATTTCAGATAAGTAGTAGTTAGTATTCGTGCTGCGTTTGTTGGCCTTTGTCAAGGCGTAGTGTGCGGTAGCTGACTAGTGCTTATCTGCTTATGCATATGATGCGGATTGGGTTAGGATAGTCATACGACCTTGTTGGCCTTTGTCAAGGGTCGTGCGGGTGGGTTTAATTCAATCAAGAAATGACGGGTTGAACTTGACTAGTATCCTATGGTTTGTTGGCCTTTGTCAAGGTCATAGGAGGTTAGGGGCAGAATTATCGGGAATTTTAAGTGTTGAAATTTGCAATGAGATTGCATACCTTCTATGAGATAGTTGGATCCCGATACCCACTGCGAGTAATTGTTACTCCTGGAAGAGTTTTACACATTACAATTAGCCGATCAAGTAGGTGTCTAGAAAGGTGTCAACGGGGTTACGCCTCTGGGAAAACGAGGTTTACTTCAATTAGGTCCGTGCGAAAGCACGGGGAACCTCCCTCAAAGTACCGACACTGGTCTGGCTGAAAGATTGGCGAAATTGTAGGGTGTAATTAATCCCGGCTAGTCTTTCCTTTTAGGGTTTGAAGGAAGATTTGATAAAAACAGTGGGAGCCATCCTGATTAGATAAAATAATAACCAATCTGATCTTGCAAGAGCGTACGCAGAGTGTTTTCTTCTCTCTCTCTCCAGGTAGCGACTATGTCACACCTTAATCAAGATAATAATACGGATGTATTGACCGAACCCGCTTGTTATACAGTGATGGGGAACGTTGGTCCCGCTTCTACTTATTTGTTATAAGACAGAGCAGGAAATAGGGGATTACCAGAATTCCCGTGCCGCCCAAACGAAGAAAGTGCATACTGATGCATCTTCTTCGGGTGTATTCATTACCGAGAACTGTTTCTCAGTGTCCCTTACGTCCTGGGTATTTGATACTGGATTAGGATCCCACATATGTAATATATTACATGGGCTACAGAAAGGTAGAGAACTGAGAACGGGTGATAAGTTTCATGAGACAGAAAATAGTGCAAGTGTTGCAGCCAAGTCTGTTGGTCACTGTCACCCTGTATTACCAGAATACATTGATTCTGAACGAATGTCATTAGATACCGAACCTGATATACAACATCATATCAGTCTCTTTATAAGTAAAGAAAGGATATAATTTTGTATTGTTGGATAATGTTTTGAACATTTCCTAAATCAAGAGTTGATCGGTTCAGGCACGTTATCTAAAATCATTGACGTTCTAAATCAAACTACAGTTCTTAGTGTATAGAACACACACAAGAGGAAGAGTTCAGAAATGAACGAATCCTTCTTGAGGTATTGTAGACTTGGTCATATCAATTCGACCTGACTAGCTGAAGTTACATATAGATGCATATTTAAATCAGTTTGAATTTACATCTTGTGAAACTTGCCGATCATGTCATAGAGATAAAATGACCATATCTCTGTTTATTGGAAACAAAGAAAGAGTTAGTGAACTCTTGGGATGATCCATACTGATGTATGAAGGTCCCCTGTCTATACATACCAAGACCGGTCCTTTGTACTTCATTACATTCTCTGATAATCTCTCAAGATTCAGACATATGTTCCTGTTGACACACAAGTCCGAACCTTTTCAGATATTCACAGAATATAGTAGAGAACCAAAAACGGGTATAAGTATTATGTCCTTTGATGTGATCAAGGAGGAGAATACTAGAGCACGGAATTCCTGGATTATTCTAAAGGAGAATGAGATTCTCTCTCTGCATTACTCCTCCGTATACACCACAACACGTAGGTGTATCGGGGCGGAGCAACCATACCCTATTTGATATGGTGTGCTCTATGATGAGTACTACTGAGTTACCTATTTCCTTTTGGGAGTTATGTACTGGAGAAGTTGCATACCTATTGAATAGGGTTTCGATCAAATCAGTTGCCTACCACTTCATATAAGATATGGAAAGGGAAGAGCCCATCTCTTAAGTCAGTTAAGATTTGGGGTTGTCCGGCCTATGTCTAAAAGCAAAATTCGGATAAGCTCGAGGCAAGGTCTGTTATGTAGAACTGGAAATGTTCCAGCTATACAAACTGCAGCTGATGATTTGGTAGAACCAAAGGATTCAATAGTTTCCAATGAACCTCAGCCTCTCCGCCGATCTAGTAGGGTTCTTCACCCACCTGAGAGATACTTCGGTTTCTCTATGACAGTGGGAGTGAGGATTGTATTATGAGATGATGACCCAACTAGTTTCGAGCTGGCCATCAGGAGTGGGACTCTGTAAGAATGGCTGGATGCTTATCGATCTGAGATGGAATCCTTATACACCAACAAAGTATGGACTTTGGTTGCTTTATCTGAAGGGTTAAATCCCCATCAGGAGCAAGTATATCTTGAGAAGATTGCTTGGTGTACATGGAAAAGTTGAGACTTTCAAAACTAGACTTGTTAAAAGTTTGCATCATTGACCAGGTATGGATTATGATGAAACCTTTTCTAAGTAGCTATGCTTAAGTCCATCCAGACCCTACTTGCCACGGCTATATACCATGACTACGATATCTGGCGGTTGGGTGTCATGACTGCTTTTCTAAATTATGTTTTGGAAGAAAGCGTCTATAAGTACACAGCCAGAGGGCTTCGTAGACAGTGGGAGCAGCGGAAACGTGCGCAACATGTTTTATCTGATAAAGCAGGCATCGCGGAGTTGGAACGTCTGTTTTAATATGGTAGTCAAAGAGTTTGACTTCATCAAAATGGTAGATGAACCTTGTATATACAAAAAGATAGTAAAGAGTATGGTGGTGATCCTCGTAGAGTACGTGGATGACATACTCTTGATAAGGACGACTGAATGTCAGTCACAGGCATTGTATTTACCCTCAGTAAAGGGACGGTATGTTGGAAGAGTTCCAAGGAAAATATCGTGGCATACTAGACGATAAAGGCTAGATACATCGCTACCAAAGATGCTACCAAAGAGGAAGTCTGGGTGTATATTAGTTCATGAGATGAACTTCGTTCCTACCGTTGTATGACAATGGAGTTGTGGCTTATGCCTAGGAACGCCCGTCCCATCAGTGATCCAGACATATTCTAAGGCAGTGTCACCTGATCATGGAGATAGTTGATCTCTAGGGGATCGAGGTTAGGAGAGTAGACTCAGAGGACAACACGGCGGATCCACTCACGAAGGCCTTTTCCTAGAGAGAGACTAGTTATGGGATGGTTGAGTATGAGATACTACAACCACTGTTATCAGATGACCTAGTGCAAGTGGGAGATTGTTAGTTATATGTATGCCCTAGAGGCCATTACTATACATGAGATGTATATTGTAGTGGATGCTTGGACATATATAGGGAGGACTTTCTTGCTCGACATGATAGTATGCTATCTGGTTACTCTTTACCTTAACTTGTATACTGATTGTCTCTCTGTTACATGTTGGTAAAGCCCTTAGGATGTGTACTTGACTACCTGGACTATGATGCGGATCATACTAGTGGGGACATGGTAGTCCATAAGTACATCCTTCAAGGTCCCTAGTTGGGTGTATCGAGACGGGGCATCGATATACCGGAGTAGACTAGCGTATACCTTCTCGACCCATACAGATGGGCGATGGATGATCCCATATCCATTAGTGTTTTACATCAGAGATGATATACGGGTGCTCAGTAGAGACTGGGTACACTGGACGGACTCGTCGAGAACTCGCAGATGGTATTATACCTTATGTCAGATGGCAGTTCTCTGGTGACACTGGTACAGGTTAGTCTGTAGACCCGAGATCGTCATAGAGTCTTGTGTGATTCCCACCGTGCTTTGATTTCCACCTTACCACGTCCAAGAAGGCATGCAAAACGGTGGTTTTTGGGTACAGTCCCGAGTCACATGGAGGCAATGAGCGATAGGAGGGGTCTCGTCTCTCCCGGTATTGGGGGTTGATGTTGCGCTATGCTCGATTGACCATAACAGGAAAGTCCCTGGCCAGGGCTGGTTTAGAGATTTACTGGTAAGTGTTACCAGTAGTTTCTCGACCCGTTATGAGCCTCATATCGGCATGACTTATCGGTTATTAGGGTCTGACGTTTACCACTCCTAGACTTGATATGCGACATATCAGACGAGGAGACCGGACTGTACGGTAGTGTTACTGTCAGGCTTTTTGCAGGAGTTGGAGCGGGCTTGCTTGCTGATCTTCTGATCGCTCAATACCCGGGTAGCCGTTACGTCCAGCTAGTACCGCTGACGGCTTGTGGGTGCTTGATATGATCATCACCTACTGCCGGCGTATTGACGAGTCTTTAGAGTCCTACATAGAGGTTTTACTGGCTCAGGCAAAACGAAATAGGAGCGCATATGTGATATGTGCGGGACCGAGAATAATGCGAGTATGTGATACCGTATTCTATTCTCGCGATATTTGTATCGATCGGTTGTATGCGATATAACCAGTTATCGAATCAATGGTTGATTCGATATGTCGATACATTGGATGTTAGTCGGTTATATATGATATGACCGGATTATTAAGTCAAGTGTTGATTTAATAATTTAGTGTATAATTGTATATATGATATACTAATTTACATTGACTAACATTGGTTCACTTTAAGCATTTGTTTTTCTCACTTGCGCACAAGTTAATATATATGTGATATATATTTATTTGTGTACAAATTGTATCATGGTTGTTGATACACACTACATGGGTGTATGAGACATACACCATTATAATTATATGGGTGAGGTTTTAATATACAAAGTAAATACAAAATTAGTGGATAATTGTTCAAGTGCATGAAGCTTCATGAAGCTTGTGAGTGCATTGACCAATGTCAACTAGTTTTGTTTTTACTTAGCATATTAATAAACCTAACCACTATAATTAGCCATGGTTATGTCTCTACATGAGTTAGTATATGATACTCACTCACCATGGTTAGCTCTCTCACTCTCTTGATTAGTTTCATTCTCATCTTTGAGCTCATCTTCTTCCTCCTTCATATTCTTGCTAGGGTTTGAAAAAGAGAGAGAACAAAAGTGAGAAATCAAATTCTAAAGAGTACCAATTTCCTATTTCATCATCCTCTACTAGACTAGCACTTTAGTTTAGGGTGTTTGCTTCACTAATTCTTTAGTTGGTGAAGTAAAAGCTTGAGTCCGTATTCCCTCGACGTAGATCATCTTCGGCCTCGAAGACTTCAAGCAATACCGTTGCAACTTTCTCATGGAGCCGTCCGAGAGTCCGGGAGCACGTGATCGCAGCGAAGGGACTACAACAAGGAGCTTTAGAAGTGAAGGACCGATCTACAAAGGTTGTATTTCGTATTCACTTAGTGTTAAAGAGTTTAACTTGCATAGTTTTCGCCTAATCTCTAGTTAAAGATCTTGTTTGGGGTTATTCGGCACGGCTAAAATTTTAATCCGGCATGGTTGATGCCTTGTAGAACCTTATTAGAGTGCCTAGTAACCCTACAGACACATGCACACATGTATATGTATATATAAATCCATATAAACATACATACATACATGCATACAATATAAAGAAAGGAATTAGTAATGAGCTATTAGTCATTTTATATTAAATCAATACTTGATTTAATAATCCGGTCATATCACATACAACTCGACCAATAGAAAATGCCAGATTAAAATACGGTATTAAATACTCGTATTTAATCAAGCTCCCACACATATCTCCATATGTGCCCCCACTTCATTTTGCCTGAGCTCGGAAACTCCTTTGTGGGACTCTAAGACTCGTCAATACGCTAGCAGTAGGTAGTGATCATATCAGATACCCACAAACCATCAGCGGTACTAGCTGCACGTAACGGCTCCCAGGTATTGAGCAAATATAAGAACAACAAGCGAACTTGTCCAAACTCCCGTAAAACCAACCGACAACAATTACCGTACAGTCCGATCTCTTCGTCTGATATGTTGCATATCGAGTCTAAGGATGGCATCGTCGATCCCAAAAACTCAATAAGTCATGCCAATGTGAGGCCTATCACAGGTCGAGAAACTACTGATAACACCTATCAGTAAATCTCATCAGCCCTGGTCAGGGACTTTCAGTTATAGTTAATCGCGCATAGTACAACATCAACTCCCAATACCGGGAGAGACGAAACCCCTCCTATCGCTTATTACCTCCATGTGTCTCGGGACTGTACCCAAAAACCACCTGTTTGCACGACTCAGTAAAGCCGTGGTAGGATGGAAATCAAAGCACAGTGGGAGAACACACAAGACTCTATGACGATCTCGGGTCTATAGACTAACCTATACAAGTGTCAACTGAGAACTGCTATCCGACGATAGATATAATACTATGTAGGAGTTCTCGGTGAGTCCGTTCAGTGTACCTAGTCTCCACTGAGCACCCGTATACAATCTTTGATGTCAAACACCAATGGATATGGGATCATCCATCGCCCATCCAAATGGGTCAAGAAACGTATACCCTAGTCTACTCTGGAATATCGATGTCCCGTCTCGATACACCCACGACTAGGAACATTTAAGGATACGCTTATAGACTACTCATGCCCTACTAGTATGATCTACATCATAATCATGGTAGTCAAGCTGATATCCTAAGGGCTTTATCAACATGTATCAAATGAATAGTATACACAATCAAGTGAACATGTTAAGATAAAGAGTAACCAGATAGTATACTATCATGTCGAGCAAGAAAGTCCTCTCTATATATACATATCCAAGAATCCACTATACAAATAATAGCCTCTAGGGCATACATATATCCAATAATCTCCCACTTGCACTAAGGCCAATTATTGGCGTATCTCATACCCAACATCTCAAAAAGTCGCTTATGCTATGGCTGTGGGAGGGCCTTGGTGAGTGGATCCGCGGTGTTATTTTTTGTATCTACTCTCCTAATCACGATCTCGCGGTAATCAACTATCTCCCGGATCACATGATATCGCCTCATGATGTGTTTGATCGTTGATGGGACCTTGGCACTTTGGCCAATACCATAGCCCCATTATTATCACAATACAATGGTATTGGATCAATAATGGTGGGGACTACTCCTAGCTCCGAGATGAACTTCTGCATCCAGATGGCTTCCTTGGCAGCATCATTTGCAGCAATATACTCAGCTTCCATCGTTGAGTCTGCAACGGTGTCCTGTTTGGAACTTTTCTGACAGACCGCCCCTCCATTGAGGGTAAATACAAACCCTGAGATAGATTTGCAGTCATCCTTATCACTCTGGAAGCTCGAATCGGTAACGGCCTCCATTTGGAGATCCCCATTACTATACACCAAGAACATTTCTTTAGTCCTTTGCAAGTACTTAAGAATGTTCTTCATAGCTGTCCAATGTTTCTCCCCGGAATTGGATTGATACCTGCTTACTACACCTAGTGCATAATCTACATCAGGGCGAGTACATAACATCACATACATTATAGATCTTACGGTAGAGGCGTAGGGTATAATGCTCATGCGAGCTCTCTCTTCATCAGACTTTAGACAAAAGTCCTTGGAGGGAGTGATTTCGTGACAAGCGGGTAAAGCACCTTGCTTGGAATCTTCCATACTAAACCTCTTTAGGATGGTGTTAATGTACCTTGATTGGGACAATCCCAACAATCTTTTAGATCTATCTCTATAGATTATAATGCCCAAAATATACAAGGCATCACCCAGTGTAACACCTTAGGATGTGTTTAGTGACTATTATATTTAAATAATGGGTTTTTAATAAAAAGTCTACCAAATTGGGTTTTAAATATTTTTCTAGAATTTTCCTAGGCTTGCACACACATATGCATGTAAACTAGGGTTTTTAAATGAGGTAATACCATGATTAGTAACCATGGTGGGTTAATCATGGGGATTAAGTCTTTTGGGTTTTAATTAAGTTTAATTAGTTGTTTAATGGTTGCTTTAATTTGAATTCCTTTGGGTGTTGACTTGGTGAGAATGAGAGAGAGAGAGAGGATGCATCATGGCTTAAGCCATGCTTGCATTTAATAAAGAGAGAGAATGGAGGGATTGACAATTTGGGGTTATGATTTCCTCTCATTTGTTTTGTTCCTTCTCTTAACCCCACTCTCTCACACACACACACCCTTACCTCTTCAGCTGCAGCAGCAAGCATCCACAGCAGCAGCTCCTTGCATCCACAGCAGCAGCAGCAGACTTCACAGCAGCAGCAGCAGACTTCACAGCAACAACAACAGCACCAGTAGCATCAGCTAGCAGCAGCAACAGCCACAACCCCAGCTGCAGCTCCTTCCCTTCACTTCTTCTTCTTCCTCCAGCTCCCTTGGGTCGAGTGTGGGGTATATTTCCTAAACTTACTCCCTAGTTTACTTGTTTAGTGTAGTTTTGCTTCGGTTAGTGGTTATTGATGCGATTTAGTGCGATATGAGGTGTTTAGTGAGAACCTTGGCCAAGTGATGTATGTTTTGGTGTTAGTAAATTGCTAGAGTGTTGTTAGGGCCATATTAACCCAGCTTAAACCCCAATTGCACTAAAATACCACCAGATCCCTATTTGATGCAAATTCATCGTTTTTAAGCAAACTTTGAGTTTCTGAAAACTGCTATCGACCCGGTGAGTTCAGAATAAATTTGAGAAGACTGAAGTATAGTAGTTAGGTGCTGATACCCCAGGTAGAACCCGACCCCCAAATCCCATACAGCGGCCGCCGAAAAATTCGATCTGGCCGCAATTTGCGGCCAGATGGGTAGGGTTTGGGTTGGGGTTTGGTCCTAGGGGTGTCTTCTGCTGTGTGGAGTTTTATGATATATATATTTTTGTAAAATAGGTTCTGTATAAAAATTTGGAACTATATACCTATTTCTCGTATTTTAAACCTTCGCGACACGCGTGATACGCGTGTGGGTTTGGAGTTTCTGCGTATTGCGACGCGTCAGGGTAGTTTCAGGCGCGTGATCACACGTTTTAGCGTATCGCGCACACGCGCGATTGGTTTACGACACGGGTTTCTAGTTGGACCGTAATATCACGTTTTTGTGAAATTGAGCTTATGTGTGATATATGTTATGTGATTCTAGGTTCACAGGCGAGTGAGACGGACGCTGCGAAGAAGGGCAAGCAAGTCGTCGGCTACACATAGCGCGAGACTTCGGTGAGTAGATTTAACATCTACGGGGATATCGCCCGCATGGCGTTATGCGTCAGGGCTGATAGGACCTTATTATTATTATATGTTGCATTTACCTCATGGACTGTCATTGCATATTGCATTCCCTGCTGTATGTAAACTTAGAATTGATAGAACACCGCACTATTACTAACGGTTCATGTTGCACGAGCACTAATCTGCATGCTACACACACACCGTTAGTAATTGCCATGACACACTCACTGTAGAACTGCCACGATTATATTGCTGTAGTTCATTTCATATATGATTCGATATGACTTTCATGGAAATTGGGAGCCGCATGATATTTTTAAAAACGGAAACTAATTTTAAAAGCGGCTTTCCCTTATACCTATATCATGGATTGATGTACATATCACATCGCATTGGATTTACTTCTTGGTGTTGGATTTTCATGTGATTTCTGGTTTTGAGGACCGTGGGATTTTTATGAAAATATGCACTATTTGAAAACCCGGTTCCTCGTGATATGATATTTTGGTGCGTCTACCACGCGTTTTCTCATTGCTGAGACGTGTGCTTGAAACCCAATTCGAGGAGATGGATGATCCGTTTGCGGGTTCGTGGTGGACCCGGTATGGTTCCCCGGGGCGAGAAATGTTTTTCATGGAGTAGATGATGAGCCTGGCAGGGTGGCGAGTACCTACCGGTGATTGGTTTGACCTGGCGGTTATCCGGAGGATACTGACCAGAGTCGAGAGATGGATGCGGGATGATCCGTACTGCCGGGGCCGAGGGCCGATACCGCAGACGGAGCCCGTGGGTTGATCCGGACTGACGGAGCCCGATATATGAGGATTTGCGTGTCGATGCTGGACACGAGTATTTTATGATATTTTGGGTGCCAATGTTGGGCACTCGCGATGTCTCATAGATTTACAGGATTTGAGGGCCGATGGGTGTGACGGCGCCTGAGTTATTTGGGATTTGGGTGCAGTTGTGGGCACCGATTGTTTTCCACGTTGATATTCCGTGTAGATATTGTTTATCCCATGCTCAGCATTGATTACCATATATCTCATCCTGTAGTTATTTTACCTGACAGAGCATCTGCATGATTATTGCACATACTGCTTATTACGCATTGATATCATCTGCTGGCATTTGTTTGAGTAGCGCAATACGTGCATGCTCGCGATTACCTTTATATGTTATCTCTATTCACGAGTTGGCAACTCACCCTCGTTGTGCCACAGTATTTGTAGGTTGCCCTCAGCATAGTCGCGGCAGGCTGTTTTTTGCATCTTTTGGCTACAGATACCACTACAGTTGCGGCGAGAGCTGTTTCGCATTTAGGTGGGTTGTGGTATCTGATTACTTTTATTGTATCCCTTTTTGTATCTAGTACTCTCCATCTACCATTTATGTACTGGACTTAGATACTGTGTGAGGACGATGATGTATATTTTGTATTCTGGTGTCGAGCTCGTGGGAGCCGACTATTTTTATATGCAGTTTATATTCTGTGATGTTTACTTATTGCTCATTCTTCGCCACGGCGTCGTATATTACTCTTGTGATGATGGTTTCCGCCGTTGGGCGTGATTGCTTTCGTTTGGGAATGTTTTGTTTCATTATATTTCATTTTTACTCATATCCTCTTTTATACCCGGTCTCGGGGCTACTTTTACAAAGGAAATGCTGCCAAAATTATTTAAATGATTAAGTAACTTTAAAAGAACTTATTGAACTAATTAAGGTTTTTTCTAAATGTTTTAACTAAATGTTTTCAACACTCACTATTTTTAAATGGTTTTGATTTCTGGGTTCGACTTACTTAGTCGTGTTACGCCTGTAGACGTAGCGTGGTTAAGTGCCGGTCACGAGTCGAAATATTCGGGTCGTGACACCCAGGTCCTTCATGGAGAACTTTTGTGATAAGAATAGTTTGACTGATTGTAGTATAGGAATGTCATTTCCTATCAAGAGAATGTCATCCACGTACAATACGAGAAATGTGACCAATACTCCCTACAATCTTCTTATAAATACATGGTCCATCTGATTTTTGACAAAATCAAACTCTTTGATGCGTCATAAAAGCAGATGTTCCAACTCCGTGATACTTGCTTTAATTCATAAATGGATTTAAGCAACCTACATGCTTTCTCCCTGCTCCCACTATCAACAAAGTCTTCTGGCTGATCCATAAAAACACACTCTTCTAAATCATTATTTAGAAATGCAGTTTTAACGTCCATCTGCCAGATTTCATAGTCGTAGTGAGCAGCAATAATAAGTAGGATTCGAATGGATTTAAGCATTGCTACTGGAGAGAAAGTTTCGTCATAGTCCATTCCTGGTCTTTGACGAAATTGTAACACCTTAGAATGCGATTAGTGTTAATTAAGCGATAATGCGGGTTTTTAGTAAAAAGTTAACCAAAATAGTTTTCACATATTTTATAAAAATTAATTAATATTTTATTATTATTTGTTTTGGCTTGCACACACATGTGCATGTTAACCTAGGGTTAATTAGTGTTAACCATGCTTAAGTAGCCATAGCACATTAACCCTCATTCCATTAAGTTGTATGTATTTAATTAATTATTTAGTTTTAAAATAAAGGGTTTGAATTGGGTTGACTTGAGAGAGAGAGGGAGAGGGTTGGCATGGAAATGATGAGGCACGTAAGCATGGGGTGCATTTAATGAGGAGAGAGAAGGGGGCATGACTCATTCTAACCTAACACCCTCATTTTCCATCACCACTCTCATCTTCTCATTTTTCCCTTAACATTCATACCCTCTCAATTCTTCTTCTCCTTCTCATTTTCCTCTCCCTCAAACTGAAACCTATTTTTATTCATCACTAAACCAAGCAAATCATCACTAAACCTCACTAAAACCTTTCACAAGCCTAGTTAAGCCACTAAAGATGACTTGGAGTATGGAAAGCTAGGGTTTTTGAGCAAGTGTGGAAAGGTAGTGATCCTTAACTATTAATTAGGACCTTATAATGTTGTGTTGCCTGATAGTTGCGGTTTAGAACACTAAAGTTGTAGTTTTTGTGTAATATCGTAGTTTTAGTATTATTTTGGGGTTACTGTTGTAGGGTTACTTAGCAAGGCAGTAAGGTTTCGGGAGGCATCGTCCATACCGTTTTCAAATTTTTGCTGAACTAAAGAACCCTAACCCTAGAATCTTAACTAGAGATTTAAACAAACTAACATGTTAACATCTTAACATCTAAGTGAATGCGGAATACAACCTTTGTAGACCGGTCTTTCATTTCAAATGCTCCGTGTAGAAGTCCCTTCACCGCGAGAATGATCTCCCAAACTCTTGAGAGGCCCCACAAGGTGAAAGATGCAAACTTGCTCGAAGTTTTCAAGGCCGAAGATGATCTACGTCGAGAGACTCAAGCTCATGCTATCTCTTCACTAAATTAGGGTTTAGTGAAGCAAACACCCTAAACTAAATGGCTAATAGTAGAGGATGATGAAGTAGGAAGTGGTCTCTCTTTATATTTCTTTTTCTCACAATATTTCATCACTTAGAAAAAGCTAGCAAGCTTTTTCTTATGAGGAAGAAGATGAAGTGATGAAGAGAGAATGAACTCATGAGGTGGGAATAGCAACCATGGGTGAGTTAGTGTCATACACTAACTCATGTAGAGAGTTAACCATGGTAAGGATAATGGTTAGTTCAATAAATATCTTTAGCAAAACAAAAAGAGTGACTTGGTCAATTGTTATCCACAAGCTTTCTCAAAGCTTCTAGCCATGACGAATTCCACCATCTTTGAATTACTTTGATAAATAAAAACCCTAGAATTATCCTAACTATAGTGTAAGTCTCATACACCCATGTTTCATGTATCATCAAGCATGACACAATAAAATGTACATTAATATGTATCACATATATACTATAGCACACAAGTGAGAAAAAGAATACTTAGTAAGAAAATATTAGTTAATGTAAATTAATATATCAAATATATAATTATACATTAAATTATCAAATCAACACTTGATTTAATAATTTTGCTATATCCCATACAACCGACTAATATCATATGAATCAATTTATCGAATCAACACTTGATTCGATAACCCGGCTAAATCACATATAACTGACCGATATTACATATCGCGAGAATAGAATGCGGTATCACATACGCGCATTAATCTCGGTCCCGCACATATCACATATGTGCTCCTACTTCATTTTGCATGAACCAGGAAACCTCTGTATATGACTCTAAAGACTCGTCAATACGCCGGCAGTAGGTGATGATCATATCAAACACCCACAAGCCACAAGCGGTCTGCTAAACGAAACGGCCACCCGGGTATTGAGCGATCAGAAGATCAACAAGCAAGCCTGCTCATACTCCTGCGAATCCAATCAGTAACACTACCGTACAGTCCAGTCGCTTCGTCTAATATGTCGCATATTACAGCCCGGGGGGTAGTATAACGTCAGACCCAATTACCCGATAAGTCATTGTAACATTTCAGAAAATAAAATATTATTTTTAGGAATTTAAATAATTAAAATAATAAGTTTCAGGAATATTATTAAGTACAAGGAGTTGTTTTGATGAAAGGGTATAACCATATACCAATAGATTGGAAAATATGGAAAAATTACATTTGAATGTTGATGTTGAAAGAATATTATATGATTTAGATATTTTATAAATGTTATATAATTAATTATTTTCATGTTTATGCTTAAGCTTGATTAATTATCACTAATCGTACATTAAGCTTGATTTTTGCATGTGACATGCACCATGTCATATTGCTAACACTTGTTACATTTTTTTAATTTGATTGAAAAACCATGCTTGTATCTTTCATTAATGGGTTTTTGTTTGTGTTGAAAATATAAAAGGAAAAGAAAAAGGAAAAGATTAAAGAAAAGTATGGGCAAGAGAGAGAGGGTGAGGGGTCATCTTGGACATGGCTCATTGTCTATTCATTCCATCTTCATCTTTGTTTTCTCTCATCTTCCTCCCATGGCTGCCCTCTCTCCCCCACCTCCTCTACCTCCTTACAACAACCCAAAACCACATCAAAAACCTTAAATCCCTTCACAAAAAAGGTGCACAAGCTCACTATAAGCACGGGAGGCTAAACAAGATAGGATTTTAAGCACTTGGGGCAACTCAAGAATTTTCTTGAGTTGCCAAATGAGGTAAAATTCTAGACTCCTGGTTAAAGTATTAGTGTTTAGTATGTCGTATTGTAGCTAGAGTTAAAACTTTTGCGGTTTAGTGATCTTTGAAATTCCAAGTTGAGGTTTAGGTGATACTATGATGTGTGAGGTTGTAATTGAGATGTATTAGTGACTACAAATCCCCTTTGGTGTTAAAACTTAGACCAAACCATAGCTAGAACCCCAAACTTGAACCTTTGATATCCAAATGTCGGTTTTGTGTATATCTTGAGCTTACAGAGAATCTGGAATGACCTGGTATTTTTTACTAGAAAACTAGCAAGCCCAGAGACCTAGTTAGACCAATAGGGGGCCTCCCTTTGACCGAGCAGGCCGGATTCTGAGGTGGTGTGGCCGGCCAAACTTTGGGGAATGGTGTTGGAATTAGTTCTGTAGCTTACATACCCTATATACTACACCCCTGTACTGCTAGTTTAGCCTGATTTTAGCTGAACCAAAATCTGGGACCATTTTCTTTAGTTGCTGTTTTGAATTGTGGCTTTTGCATGTCTTGAAACTTTGGATATTTCGTTTTGTCTCGGCCACGTTGACGTTTGTATGTCGATATCGGGTGTGGTTTGGTTATTCTTGCATGCGTAGGCCATATGTTTTAACCTATGTGCGATTCGTGTGCCGTTTTGGTTTTCGTGCGCGATTCTGTTTACGATCTGTATGTTTATATATGTAGGTCACTCTCACGTGGACTTCGATAACAAGGAGGAGCATGGCGACATCGACTTTGGCAGCAACGATCAAGGTGAGTAGATATATTTTTACGGGGGAAGTCGGGTGGATGGCGTATAGCACCCCGCAGTTTCGCAGTGTATATGTGTGTGTGTGTGTGTGTGTGTTTGTGAGACATGTATAATTAGCAAGGAAGACTTTAAGAGATCATAGATTTATGTTAGCGAAATTTGAAGATAGTGCTTTTAGTTTAGTTTCTTAGTCGCGAACCCTAGATTAAGGGCGCGCACGCGCACACATGTGACATGATTGTGGGTGTATTTGTTTATATGTATATAAATATGTGTGTGTGCGCGCGCGCGCAGCTGTGTGTGTGTATGCGATGTGTTAGTGTACACACACACACATACATGGATGATGATGATAGTATATAATACTTGGAGATGAGTCGATATGATCGGGCATGATGCCGTGAGATCGATTATGTGATTTGGATCGTGTTATGAGATACGACATGATTTTATAGCGATCGATGGGCGATGTGATTTATTCATATGCGGATATATATTTGATGGTATCGGTATGTACCAGACTTTAGAATGGTACCCCGAATTCAGGATATTATGATAATGATCCCATATGAAATATGAGATATCTATGATATTTGACCCGTACCCCGATTTGGGATGCCGTACGATGGATTTTACCGTACGAAGTATAAATATGATGATTGATCTGCACTCTTGATTTGAGGATGTCGTATTATATATTTTATCGTACGGACACTATTGAGGCGGGATCATCGATTACTAGATATATCGACTCGGATTTAGGTGGATTTCCTTACCCCTTTCGATTAGTCTCTTAGTTTAGTCCTGTAATTATCAGGTATATGTTAGACTAGGCTCGAGTTATACTATTTTCAAACTAACGAATCGTGAGTGTTTTAAAGATAGGCCGAGGGATACTACGGATATTTCGAAGGACGTACCTTTTCTTAAAAACATCGTAGCTCCTATTTTCTAAAAACCACGATTCGTGATATTTCAAATGCCAAAATTGTATGACTCGTATATATAAATGTATATTCTTATATATTGCATTTACTATTCATTTTCCGTATATTCTTGCTGTTCGCATCGCATTGCATGCTTAAATGTGTTTTCATTAGTTATTATGAACCCATGTTGTCAGGACACCAGCACCATTACCGATGATGCGTATGCTCCACGTACACCTGCTTGCCGGCTCACACACATCATCATCGGTAATTTCCATGTCACGTACACACTAGAAATAGTACTTCATTGATATAATCTGCTAGCTGGTAGCTTCAACATATTATTAGTATTCTTGCTTTCATGTGCTAAATTAGATATTGCATTCTTTTAATTAGATATCCATGCATGTGTATATTCATTTGTCATGCAATATTATGGGGCTTTATGCCTGTAATTCACTGTCTATTTATTCTCGAGTTTGAGATTTCGGATTTTCCATGAGATTTCTTGATTTGGAGAAACCGTAAGAATTTTATAATTCGTTTTCATTTCAAAAGATAGAAAATTGCGGTTTCTCGTATTATGATGTGAGAGGTGTCCACCATGAGTTTTCTCGGCTCTTAAGTAGTATCAGACACCCGATTCGAGGAGGAGGATGAACCGTCTACAGGTGCATGGTGGACCCGGTGCGGTACCCCGGGGCAAGATGGTCGCAGATGATGGCGTTGAGCCTGGTAAGGGAGCACTACCGATCGGTTATTGGTGACGTGGTGGATATCTGGAGGATACCGACGTAGTCATGTGATTTGATGATATAGGCCAATCCGGATTGCCGGAGCCCAAGATATTGAGATTTGATGATATGGGCCGGTCCGGATTGCCGGAGCCCGAGATATTAAGATATTGGGATATATATTTTGTGTCGATGCTTGAAACGGATTCTCTGTTGATTTCATTGACGATACTTCGATTTTTTATATAGAAATATCACTGAGATAAGAAAACAGCTTTCTCATTCAAAATGTATTCTATTTTCATGCATTCATACATCATATATGTGATACGTTGCTACCTGAGCCACTAACACGAGCACTTGGTATCATACTCATGTTTAGATGATTACCCTTGCCACTATTAGATGTTTCAGGGTATATATTATGAGAATATTATTGTATAACCTAGGAGAGAGTCATACATGCTATTTCTTCTCGGTGATATTTTCTACTCACGAGTTGGCAACTCACCCCCGTTGTGCCACAGTTTCTTGCAGGTTTTGCCGTACAGGTTTTGTTGCGGGTTGCCGGCACACTACTTCCTTCCGGGTGATTGCTTTGGTAGGTGGGTTCACCTGTATCGTGACCACCGTAGTATTTTTATTTATTTCAGTTGTATCTAGTAACTCTATCAACCAGACTTGTATATTTTGATACACTTAGAAAACCAGTTGTGTATTATTTCGACCTTAGAGTCGCACGCTTGTATTATTATGATTTTTCTCTAGTTTTCTTGAGGATGTTGGTTTCCTTGCTGAGTTTTGATCCTCGCTCTTCGGCGTTGTATATTATATTGCATTGCGTGGTTGTTTCTGCCATTTGGCGAAGAGCTAGCTCCCGCCTGGGGATGCCTTTGTTCATTATGTATATTATGCATGTTTGTACCCGTTTGGGGTCAGTATTTACAAAGGTAACCCTGTCGAAATTTTTGGAAAAGACTTGATGCTTTTAAAAATGCTTACTACGACTTTCAAAGTGATTTTTATGTTAACTTTCAAAAAGCATTCCTTCACTCTCTTTTTAATTGGTTTAGATTTTTGGGCTTTTGGCTTACTTGAATTAGGTGGGGTCCTATAGACTTCACATGATTCAAGTGCCAGTCACGTTCCATTTCGGGTCGTGACAAAGTTGGTATCAGAGCGCTAGGTTTAACTTTGGTTCGAGTCTAGGTTTGACTATGCGGAGTCTAGGGCGCGCGCGCGCGTGTGTATATATATATTCGAAACCTAGGCTTGACCTTACGGAACTTAGACTTGGTCGAGGGGGTATTAGACCCGAACTTTCGTCACGTAGGTTGACCTTGATTGATGGAGTAGGTGACTTAAGTAGAGTGACGCACTGTATCTATGTTCCGCGGCATACTTACGATACGTTACTCCGCTTAAGAAGCCTTAGGATGTACATTTCTTTGCACCGTATTCTATTCGTTCATATGATCTATCCTCATCAATATCGGTTTGTGGTTTCTGTTACCACGGTTGCACGGGCAGAGAGCGCTGCGGCTAGAGTTGCGGTCAGCACGAGCTCGTCATGGACGAGGACTGACCAGGGCGTAATTCCGGTGACACACGATTGCATAGATGTGTCGTTTTATTGTGTTTTTTGGTGACACGAGCGTTTCGATATGTCGTTTCACTATATTTTCTTATGGACGCGAGCGTTTGATATCTACACCAGATGATCGGGCTACCGCTAGAGGCCAGCCAGAATGTGATGACCGTCAATGCACCGTTTATTCTTGATGATTGAGGCATTGTTTACCGTGCGGACGGATGAGCTAGATGTTGCTGCAACTGACAAGATATCGCCCAGATGTTTGAAGCTATTGCAACACGAGTTGTACTTAGGGATATGATAAAAGATCGCTAGTCACCCATGGAGGAATGACTAGGGCATGTGGTTCATTTGGATACCCCGATGCGAGATCGCTGGATTTGCTAGCTTTAGCTGGAAGAGGACCTCACACATGCATGTTGTGAGTCGATCGAGAGAGGATGAGCGTAAGCGCATTATTTTGATAATTTGAACGAGTTCCCGAGAAGGTAATTGGCAAGATTCCTACTACAAGATATTTGAGCTGCCGAGTACGTAGCTTCATTAGGGAGACTCCAGATATGAATATAGCCGTTTGTAGTGCAGTCCATACAGCTACGAGGAGACGAGTCTGAATCAGTCGACATTAGAGAAAAATGGAGTAAGAGGTTCGTACGAGATTTGACGAGATGGCGTTCCACTCCGTTGACATCAGAGATATGATATGCATGCAGAGGTGTTGAATATGGATATATCTTTTAGAAGAAGTCGTGACGAGTTTGCAGCTGTTCCGGAATAAGAAATAGATTTAGTAAAGGGTGATAACTTCCAGGCAGTTCGGCAGGAACCGGATTTGGGAGAGACCCCGACAAAATCTTTCTGGAATACTACACGAGAAGACTTGGACCCAGGATCGGTCGTATTACACACACCCAGTAGGCCAGAGTTTGGCATCATCGATGAGACATGTTATGAGTGACCATGATAGCTGGCAAGAGATCTTTTAGAGGATGTGCCAGAGCGGAACTGCTCCCGTCATCATTCCATATTGGGCCGTTGAGCGAGGAGTTATGTAACTAGCAATCCGCAGTGAGAGACGAGAGCCTAAGGGCACAAGGCGCCGGACCTAGAACAGGAGGCAAGTAGAATATCTTACTCTGCTAGCTTTGGATGCACCGACACCTTCTCGACTTTGAAGGAGGGACACATCGATGACAGTGTTTACGATTTGCGACTTGGTGATTCGAATATCATGTGTCCATCATTTTGGATTTCGGTATTTTGGGCGATTTATTTACATGATTGAGTTTCCGTGCACCACAGTTGCACTCGATTTCGATTTGATGTCGTTCGAGATGTTTGATTTTGACTTCATGCCTATTGCATGTATGTGATTTGACTTGTGCCTTCAGTGTAGTTTTCATGCACTTTTAGTACTTCGATTCGACTTTTGTGCATGCTGATGCACGTGGTTATGAGATTTTGTACCATGGTATATCTGATTTGGATTGAGGTATGTTGTATACCGTCGATTTAGATTGTGATATTCGACATTGGTTTTCGTGCACTTTGTGCATGTGATTTGGATTCTTGCACATACTTGGCGCGCTTGATGCGATTTTGGTGCACACCGATGTACTAAATCGGGATTCTTTGTGCATATCAGATGCACCTGATATTGTTGTCAGGCACACTCGTTGCCCTTGACAGGTGTTTTCGTGCATACCCGTTGCACTTAGATTTTGTTTCCGTGCACATGTATAGCACATTCATTTATTTCGATTTCTGTGCGCACCAGACGCACGTGGCATTCTTATACACATTTTGGGATTGATTTCTGTTGGAGCAGTATATTTTATGATATTCACTATTTGGTATAATAGCTGAGCAGGACTAGTCCGAGAACAGTACTTGAATATGTTTTTGCATGCATCAATAGTTACCGAAGGGATTTCCAAAAAGGAGCTATAGTCTCAGTATTTTTCCTATATGTCCGAGATGACACGAAACACCTTACAAAGGAAACCCTTCTAAATTATTTCAAAACAGCGGGACGTGTATGTTAAACAAAGAATATATATATATATAGTTAATTTTCTTATAATAAACGTCCGCTACTTATGCCGTGTTACGCGCATCGCACAACGACTTAAAAAAAAAGGGCTTGGCATGCATTTCTTTTCAGATGTTTTGACGAAGTTACAACGATGCGTACTTTGTACACGTTATAGTTTTGATGTATATCATGTTGGTTTTCGTATTAGACTTTTATATTAGTATCTTCACCATAACTCCGATGATTGCGCGATGCATGACGGAGTTTTGATTTTAAGTTATATACTCGTTTTTCATGCGCATGCATTGCGCTAAGATGTGTTTTAAGTATTGTTGGCTTCGGAGCCCCGACGACTTGATAGTTTTGCTGAAATGTTTTAGTATTTGGGGGGATTAAATTTAAATTCGGGGACCAAATTTATTTAAGGGTGGAAGACTGTAACATTTCAGAAAAATAAAATATTATTTTTAGGAATTTAAATAATTAAAATAATAAGTTTCAGGAATATTATTAAGTACAAGGAATTGTTTTGATGAAAGGGTATAACCATATACCAATAGATTGGAAAATATAGGAAAATTACATTTGAATGTTGATGTTGAAAGAATATTATATGATTTAGACATTTTATAAATCTTATACAATTAATTATTTTCAAGTTTATGCTTAAGCTTGATTAATTATCACTAATCGTGCATTAAGCTTGATTTTTGCATGTGACATGCACCATGTCATATTGCTAACACTTGTTATATTTTTTTTAATTTGATTGAAAAACCATGCTTGTATCTTTCATTAATGGGTTTTTGTTTGTGTTGAAAATATAAAAGGAAAAGAAAAAGGAAAAGATTAAAGAAAGAGGTATGGATAAGAGAGAGAGGGTGAGGGGTCATCTTGGCCATGGCTCATTGTTTATTCATTCCATCTTCATCTTTGTTTTCTCTCTTCTTCCTCCCATGGCTGTCCTCTCTCCACCACCTCCTCTATCTCCTCACAACAACCCCAAAACCACATCAAAAACCTTAAATCCCTTCACAAAAAAGGTGCACAAGCTCACTACAAGCACGGGAGGGTAAACAAGATAGGATTTTGAGCACTTGGGTCAACTCAAGAATTTTCTTGAGTTGCCAAATGAGTTAAAATTCTAGACTCCTAGTTAAAGTATTAGTGTTTAGTATGTCGTATTGTAGTTAGAGTTAAAACTTTTGCGGTTTAGTGATCTTTGAAATTCCAAGTTGAGGTTTAGGTGATACTATGATGTGTGAGGTTGTAATTGAGATGTATTAGTGACTACAAACCCTCTTTGGTGTTAAAACTTAGACCAAACCAGAGCTAGAACCCCAAACTTGAACATTAGATATCCAAATGTCGGTCTTGTGTATATCTTGAGCCTACAGAGAATCTGGAATAACCTGGGATTTTTACTAGAAAAATTAGCAAGCCCAGAGACCTAGTTAGACCAATAGGGGGCCACCCTGAGAAGACGAGACCCCAAATCCTCCCTTTGGCCGAGCAGGCCGGATTCTGAGGTGGTGTGGCCGGTCAAACTTTGGGGAATGGTGTTGGAATTAGTTCTGTAGCTCACATACCCTATATACTACACCCCTGTACTGCTAGTTTAGCGTGATTTTACCTGAACCAAAATCTGGGACCATTTTCTTTAGTTGCTGTTTTGAATTATGGCTTTTGCATGACTTGAAACTTTGGATATTTCGTTTTGTCTCGGCCACTTGACGTTTGTACGTCGATATCGGGTGTGGTTTGGTTATTCTTGCATGCGTAGGCCATAGGTTTTAACCTATGTGCGATTCGTGTGCCGTTTTGGTTTTCGTACGCGATTCTGTATGTTTATATATGTAGGCACCCTCACGTGGACTTCGGATAACAAGGAGGAGCATGGTGACATCGACTTCGGCAGCAACGATCAAGGTGAGTAGATATATATCTACGGGGGAAGTCGGGTGGATGGCGTATAGCACCCCGCAGTTTCGTAATGTAGTATGCAAAATATATATGTGTGTGTGTGTGTGTGTGTGTGTGTGTGTGTGACGTGTATAATTAGTAAGGAAGACTTTAAGAGATCATGGATTTATGTTAGCGAAATTTGAAGATAGTGCTTTTAGTTTAGTTTCTTAGTCGCGAACCCTAGAGTAAGGGCGCGCACACACACGCACACACGTGACCTGATTGTGGGTGTATATGTTTATATGTATGTGTGTGTGTGTATATATATATATATATGGATGCGTTAGTGTATATATATATATATACACACACACACACATATACGTATACACGGATGATGAGAATAGTATATGATACTTGGAGATGAATCGATATGATCGGGCATGATGCCGTGAGATCGATTATGTGATTTGGGTCGTGTTATGAGATACAACATGATTTTATAGCGGATCGATGGGCGATGTGATTTTATTCACACGCGGTTATATCTTTGATGGTATCGGTATGTACTAGACTTTAGAATGGTACCCCTAATTCAGGATATTATGATAATGATACCATATGAAATATGAGATATCTGTGATATTTGACCCATATCCCGATTTGGGATGCCGTACGATGGATTTTACTGTACGAACTATAAATATGATAATTGATCCGCACTCTTGATTTGAGGATGTCGTATTATATATTTTATCGTACGTGACGCTATTGAGGCGGGATCACCGAATACTAGATATATCGACTCGTACTTAGGTGGATTTCCTTACCCCTTTCAATTAGTCTCTTAGTTTAGTCCTGTAGTTATCAGGTAGATGTTAGACTAGGCTCGAGTCATACTATTTTCAAACTAACGAATCGTGAGTGTTTTAAAGACAGGCTGATGGATACTACGGATATTTCGAAGGACGTACCTTTTCTTAAAAACATCGTAGCCCCTATTTTCTAAAAACCACGATCCGTGCTATTTCAAATGCCAAAATTGTATGACTCGTATATATAAATGTATATTCTTATATGTTGTGTTTACTATTCATTTTCCGTATATTCTTGCTGTTCGCATCGCATTGCATGCTTAAATGTGTTTTCATTAGTTATTATGAACCCATGCTGTCAGGACACCAGCACCATTACCGATGATGCGTATGCTCCACGTACACCTGCTTGCCGGCTCACACACATCATCATCGGTAATTTCCATGTCACGTACACACTAGAAATAAAACTTCATTGATATAACCTGCTAGCTGGTAGCTTCAACATATTATTAGTATGCTTGCTTTCATGTGCTAAATTAGATATTGCATTCTTTTACTTAGATATCCATGCATGTGTATATTCATTTGTCATGCAATATTATGAGGCTTTATGCCGGTAATTCACTGCCTATTTATTCTTGAGTTTGGGATTTCGGATTTTTCGTGAGATTTCTGGATTTGGAGAAACCGCAAGAATTTTATAACTCATTTTCATTTCAAAAGATAGAAAATTACGGTTTCTCGTATTATGATGTGAGAGGTGTCCACCATGAGTTTTCTCGGCTCTTGAGCAGTATCATACACCCAATTCGAGGAGGAGGATGAACTGTCTGCGGGTGCATAGTGGACCCAGTGCGGTACCCCGGGGCAAGATGGTCGCAGATGATGGCGTTGAGCCTGGCAGGGGAGCACTACCAATCGGTTATTGGTGATGCGATGGATATCCAGAGGATACCGACGTAGTCGTGTGATTTGATGATATGGGCCAGTCCGGATTGCCGGAGCCCGGGGCCAGTCGGGATTGCCGGAGCCCGAGATATTGAGATTTGATGATATGGGCCAATCCGGATTGCCGGAGCCTGAGATATTGAAATATCGGGATATATATTTTGTGTTGATGCTGTAAGTCGATGTACAACACCCCACGACTTGCGGGGAGGCGGAAATATGAAAAACGATCTTGTTTATATGCTAAACATCGACTAACCGCATGAATCGAAGCTAAACGATAACTAACAACAAACATAGAAGTTAGCAACTACTATGTAAAGGGATTATACCTAAAGAATCGTGTCCTTCGTCTTTGCGAACTCCACCTCCTCCTCGGCCTTCTCGAAGTAGTAGACGATCCACCCGAGAGCTTTACTCCAAGCTTAGCCTCTAAACTTGAGGCAACTAGCTTTCTTTAAGTGCTAATCAAAGAAGCTAAGTGATATAGAGTGAGGGTTATGGTTTAATAAGTCTAACTAATCCTTGTACTCAACACATGAGAGGGGAGGATTAGGGTTTGAAGAGGGAGAGCTTGAGGAGAGAGAAGGTGAAGATAATAAATGAAGTGTGAATAATGAGTTATGATAATATATATCAAGCATTTTTTTTTATCAAGAAAAGAAAATAAATCATTTAACAACCATGCTTGATAATATCTAGTGATGATTCATCTCCATGAGTCATTAAGCAATTATGAAGCATTAATGACATGGATGAATCATCCATATGACTCACTAATCACATTCATTGTATATGCCACCTAAACCTCCTTAGTCACCACCTTCTAGAAGCTTCTCGCGCAATTACGAGAACGCCCCTCCTTTCCGCAGAAATACGGAAAAACTTTAGACTGAATAAATCCAATAACCGGATACCAGTAACTGGCTTAAACCAAAGCCGACTGGTAAAAACTGTCCGAAAGTCGTACGTGCGTAAACACACGTATGCGTCCGAACCCTTGTCGTAAAACCATACGACCTCTATATCGTTTCGCCTGGAGTAGGGAAACTCTCTGTGTGGGACTCTAGAGACTCGACTACTACGCTGGCAGTGGGTTTAACCACAGACCGCAAGCGGCACTAGCTGTACGTAACGGTCCCCAGGTAGATGTCGATAAGAAGGCCGATGAGGAAACCCATCCGAACTCCTACTGAGTCTGATGTGACAATCTCCGTACAGTCCGGTCCGTTCGTCTAAGACTATCGCATATCGGGCCTAGGGGGGCGGCAAGCGTCAGTCCCCTAATAGCGGTATAAGTCATGTCGGAGGGAAGCCCATTACACCCTGAGAAACTACTGGAACCTACCAGTAAATCTCGCTTGCCCTGGCCAGGGACTTTGCGTAATGGCTCTCTGACACAGCGCGATATCAACCACCAATACCGGGAGAGACGAATCCTGTCTAACCGCCACTGCCTCCAAGTGCTCGGGACTGCACCCAACTGCTACCTGTTTGCACGACTCCTTTGAGCCGTGGTAGGGTAGCAATCTAAGAACAGTGGGACACACTCGAGGCGAAGTGCAGTGTCAAGTCTGCGGACTATGCTGTACTCATGTCACCTGGGAACTGTTCACTGACGACTGGTATAAAACCATCCAACAGTTCCCTGTGAGTCCTGTCCGGTGTACCCGTAACCTAACGAGCACCTGCATACTATCTCCAGTACGACGTACTGACGGCTGTGGGATAGACCATCTCCCCAACTGGGATGAGAAGCGTACACACTAGTCTACTCCGGAGTATCGATGCCCTGTCTCGATAATCCAATGACTAGGGACCTGAATAAGGATGTGCTTGTAGACTACCCAGCCCCCACTAGTGTGACTGCCATCACAACGCTGGTAGTCAAGCAAGATCCTAAGAGCTCTATCAATACGTATACTCACATATTAAGATAGAAAAACCAAGTAGCATACTACCATATTTAGCAAGACTGTTATATACATGTGAATATCCCAAGCTTTCATTAAGTAATATACAAACTAGTATGATACAATAATGGCCCCTAGGGCATATACACTAACAATCTCCCACTTGCACTAGGGCCATGTACTGGCATATCGAAGACCGATGATCTCGAGTAGCCTCTTGAACTGAATCTGAGGTAGGGCCTTCGTGAATGGATCAGCAATGTTCTCTTCAGAAGCAACTCTCCGAACCTCGATCTCCTGAGGATCAATGATCTCCCTGATCAGGTGATACCGCCTTAAGATGTGTCTGGACTTCTGATGGGACCTTGGTTCCTTCGCTAAAGCTATAGCTCCGTTGTTGTCGCAATACAGAGGTATTGGATCAACTATGGTAGGAACCACCTGAAGTTCTGTTAGGAACTTCTTCATCCAGACTGCTTCTTTTGCGGCATCGCTAGCAGCTATATACTCCGCTTCCATCGTTGAGTCAGCAACGGTGTCCTGTTTGGAGCTCTTCCAGCACACCGCCCCTCCATTGAGGGTAAAGACATAACCCGACATGGACTTGGAATCGTCCTTATCACTCTGGAAGCCGGAATCAGCAAAGGCCTCCAACCTGAGGTCTTTTCCGCCGTAAACCAAGAACATCTCCTTAGTCCTTCTCAGGTACTTGAGAATGTTCTTTACTGCTATCCAGTGCTTCTCCCCTGGGTCTGACTGATACCGGCTTACCACGCTCAGTGCGTAAGCTACATCTGGTCTGGTGCACAACATCGCATACATTATAGAGCCCACCGCAGAAACGTAGGGTATAATAGACATGCGTTCCCTTTCCAAATCAGTCTTGGGAGACATCTCTTTGGAGAGGGTGATTCCGTGACAAGCCGATAGATTACCGCGCTTAGAATCTTCCATACTGAATCTTTTCAGTACAGTGTCGATATACCTGGACTGCAAAAGTCCCAACATCCTCTTAGATCTATCACGATAGATACGGATCCCCAGAATGTAAGAGGCATCACCCAGGTCTTTCATGGAGAACCTGTGTGACAAGAATCCTTTGACAGATTGTAGCATCGGAATGTCATTTCCTATCAATAGAATGTCATCCACGTACAAGACGAGGAATACGACGCTTCTTGCTACAACTTTACTATATATGCACGGTTCATCTGGATTTTTGATAAAGTCATATTCTTTGACTGTCTCATCAAAACAGATGTTCCAACTCCGCGATGCCTGCTTTAGTCCATAAATGGATTTAAGCAGCTTGCATACTTTCCCGCTGCTCCCACTCTGATTGAAACCCTCTGGCTGATCCATATAGACGCATTCTTCTAAATTTCCATTCAGAAAAGCCGTCTTTACGTCCATCTGCCAGATTTCATAATCATGGAAGGCAGCAATAGCAAGAAGGACCCGAATGGATTTGAGCATATCCACTGGAGAAAAAGTTTCGTCATAGTCCAAACCAGGTCTTTGACGAAAACCCTTTGCAACAAGTCTAGCCTTATAGGTTTCCACCTGTCCATCTACACCAATCTTTTTCTTGAAGATCCATTTGCATCCTATGGGTTTTACCCCATCTGGAGCAAAGTCCAAAGTCCATACTTTGTTGGTGTACATGGACTCCATTTCGGTCCGCATTGCATCTAGCCATCGTACCGAGTCGCCGCTCTGGATGGCCTGCTGGAAGTCAGTAGGTTCATCATCACCTATGATGCAATCCTCTCTATCCCCATCTATGAGAAAACCGTAGTATCTCTCAGGCGGATGAGACGGCCTACTACTCCTGCGGAGGGGTGTGGGAATGTCCTGTTCTTCTTGAACTACCGGTTCTACCAAACTTTCAGTATTAATTTGTGGTTCTGGAATTTCTTCCAGTTCTATTTCGCTCCCACTTGATTCCTTTTCTAAAAACTGATGTTCTAGAAAATGGGCATTACGAGAAACAAATACCTTTTGTTCCTCTGCGTAATAGAATAGATATCCCCTGGAGTTCTTTGGATATCCCACAAACTTACACTTTACTGATCGTGCCTCGAGCTTGTCCACATACTGCTTTTTAACAAAAGCTGGACATCCCCAAATCTTTATATACTGTAGATGGGGGTTTCTTCCCGCTCCACATCTGATATGGAGTGGTAGGAACAGTCTTAGTAGGAACCATGTTCAAAAGATATGCCGCTGATTCTAGCGCATAACCCCAGAAAGATCGTGGTAACTCAGCATACTCATCATGGATCGTACCATATCCAATAGGGTTCGATTCCGTCTCTCCGATACACCGTTATGCTGTGGAGTGTATGGAGGAGTAAGCTGAGAGAGAATTCCTTTCTCTTTTAGGTAACCTAGGAACTCGGCACTCAAGTATTCACCACCTCGATCAGATCTAAGTGTCTTGATACTTTTGCCGGTTTGGTTTTCTACTTCATTCTTATACTCTTGGAATTTCTCAAAAGCCTCGGATTTATGTTTCATCAGATAAATGAATCCGTATCTTGAGTAATCATCCATGAAAGTAATGAAATAGGAAAAACCACCTCTTGCATGTGTAGACAATGGACCACATACATCGCTGTGTATGAGTCCTAAGAGCTCGCTCGCTCTTACTCCTTGTCTAGTAAATGGAGTCTTTGTCATCTTTCCTTTGAGACAAGATTGACAAGTGTCATAAGTTTGATATTCGAACGAGTCCAAATATCCTTCTCTATGCAACTTAGTCAACCTTCTCTTATTGATGTGACCCAGTCTACAATGCCATAAGAAAGTTTTATTTAAATCTGGAGAGTTTCTTTTAAGTGTGTTCTGGACATTGAAAATTTGGAGTTGGTTTAAAACATATATACCGTTATTTAGTGTACCGGACCCAATCAAACCATGATTAAGGTGGATGTTAACAACATCTCTTACAAACGTGAAATCATAACCTTTATTTGATAACAAGGAAACTGATATGATATTACACGTTAAGTTTGGTACAAAAAAACAGTTATGTAAAACCAAAATGTGTCCACTTGTCAATCCTAGGTGATAATCCCCGACGGACGCAGCTCCCACGCTAGCTCCGTTAGCAACCTTTAGGGTCATATCACCTTCCTTCAGCACTCTACGGTTTCTCAGTGCCTGCAATGAATTGCAAATATGAGATCCTGATCCGGTATCCAATACCCAGGAAGTAGAGTTGATCGACAGACAATTCTCAATTACAAACACACCTGAAGTCGAAGCCACAGCCTGCTTCGGTTCCTGGTTCTTGGCGTTCCACGCCTTGCAATCCTTCTTCCAGTGCCCTTTCCTGTGACAATGGAAGCACTCATCCTGGCCAACTACCGGTACCGCAAACTTTTTCTTTCCCTTCCTTCCTACCTTACTAACACCTCCTCTAGGTTTGGTGGCGGCCTTCTTCTTCCTTCCTTTGGCCCTTGCCTTGGACCCGGAAGAAGATGTACCGCTAACAAACATAGCGGGTGTTTCCCTTATCTTCTGCAAGGTGCCCTCTGCACTCCTTAACATGTTCAGGAGTTCCGGAAGTTTAACTTCTTTTCTTTGAATGTTGAAGTTCAGGATAAACTGGGCGTAGGTGTGAGGAAGGGACTGGAGAATAAGGTCTGTATAGAGCTCATTATCCAAAGTCGTCCCAAGGTCTGCGAGCTCTTCAATATAGCCGATCATCTTTAGGACATGTTCTCCTACCGATGACCCGACAGCCAACCTCGCTCGAAACAAGTTCTTAGAGGTCTCGTATCTTGCTATACGAGATTGCTCTCCATAAAGTTCCTTTGTATGGAGAAATATGCCATCAAGGTCCATATCCTCGTGCCTCCTCTGATGTTCATTGTTCATTGAGGCAAGCACGATGCACTTGGCTTTCGCGCAATCTAAATCCCAGGTTTTGCGGATTTCCTTATCTGCATTGCTGGATTTGGGACCAGGGACAGCAGGTGCCGTAGCGGTGAGGACGTACCCCAATTTGTCATAGGTCAAAGCCATTTTGACATTCCGCAGCCAATCTTTATAGTTTGGCCCTGTCAGTATATTTTTCTCTAAAAGTAACTTAAGTTCAGTCATTTTCAGGATCGCTGCAATTAGGAGAGAGAGAAGAAAACTCTTTAGCATGATGCTCTTGCAAGTTTAGAGTGGTTTTTAGTTTATCTAAACTAGATGGCTTCCACTGTTTCTCGAATCCTTCCTCAAACCATAAAAGAAGAATTAGCCAGGACTATTCTCACTGTACAATTCTTGCTTAACCGTTCAGCCAGGCTAGTGTCGATACTTCGAGGGAGGTTTTCCAACGCTTTCGCGAAGTTCCTTAATTAAATAACCTCTTTTCTCTGGGGGCGTAACCCCGCTGACACCTTTCTGGACACCTACTTGGTTTATAGCATTGATCGTTAAGTGACGAATCTCCTGATAAGTAGCATATACTCACAGTAGGATCGGGATCCAAATATCATTGTATGATAATGTTGAAGGAATCCTACCAACATTCATCAAACTCCAAATGGTATGCAACTCTTTGCAAATTTCAGTTTCTTTAGAAATTCCCGATATATTTTTCTGCCCCATGCTCTTATGACCTTGGCGTTAGGTCAAAATGTCATAAGTCACATGTCAAGTTCTACCCATCATTATCTTGTCAATTTGAACCCATCCGTATATATCCTTGACGTTCGGCCAAAATGATAATACGACTGTCCCAAACTAACTCATCTATCTATGCAACAAATGAATACTCAGTAGCTACCAAACACTATGCCTTGGCGTTAGGTCAAAATACATAGCTTGAATACTACTGAATACCCAGATGAAATGACGGAAGGCTACGAATGGTTTTGGAGAAACCGTGAACGTAGTGAACTTGATATAACCGAAGGAACCTGATAGCTTTTAAAAGGAGTGGTTAAAGCTCCGCATTTAAAAATATCTGTTTTTAAAATTAACCGAGTGGTTTCTTTTAAATTGTTCCAACGATTAAACTTTTTGGTTTATTTTCTTTGCATTATAAATAATGCGTCCCATCATTAACCTATCATTGCAGAAAACAACGAAAATACAACGTCCTCTTATGCCATCCGCATTCGCCACGGGGTCCCGTCATCACCCGTTAGGTTACTTAACTAACGACAGAGCGGGGGCTGGGCTAGCGCGGGTGTAAAACATAAGTGACGTCTAAATAGCTATCATATATAGATATTGTACATTCGTCAGACGCAATAATAGGCATTCCAGATCACAGATGAACTTTATTGGATTTGCAAGCAATCCGTGTTTGTTTTGAGCCTGCAACAAAAGACGGATTACACAGTTGTGATGAATAGCCATTACCCCACCCAAGACCCCAACGGATACGGCAAACTACCCGCCCGGCAGTTTGTGCACCCCACCTTGGGTCTGTCCTAGGAGCAAAAACAGTAAAATGAAATAATACAACGGTGGCTACAACCGCAACCTGGATGTGCCCCGCAAAATAATATTACAACAAATTACATTTACATCAAATGAATTAAATAATAACCCATCACATAAACCCCGGCTATACATCACAACAGTCCAACACAGTTCATATACACAAACAGATAAAATCCATTACAGAAATGTGCAACCCCCTGCCAACCGACATACTAGCAGTTAGGGGAGGTTTACGAACACATTATACAAACACAGATATAATCCAACAAGCAAATACTGTATAATTTCGACCGATTAAACACTTTTAATTTTGCTCCAATACTTCTCTGTAAATCTGAAACCTGAGCAAAAATAAAATATTCCAGAAAATACCAAATATCACAGAGAAGCAACACAGGAAAATTGGGTTCCTGAATCGCCAACTCGGCGGCGGAATCGCGGCGGATCGGTGGGATCCGCCGCGGTTCCGCGGCGCTTTAGGCGATTCAGGGGCCCAATTTTCTTGGGTGTTCTTCTACTGTCTTTTCAAGCTTTCTGAACATCCCTGAAAAATTTTTGGACTTCATTTAAAAATCGACAGAAACTTGTGATTTCGGGTTTTTCCGGTTTCGTTTTTTTCCGTTCGAAATGTTAGTTATATGTATGCCCTAGAGGCCATTACTATACATAGGATGTATATTGTAGTGGATGCTGGGACATATATAGGGAGGACTTTCTTGCTCGACATGATAGTATGCTATCTGGTTGCTCTTTACCTTAACGTGTATACTGATTGTCTCTCTGTTACATGTTGGTAAAGCCCTTAGGATCTGTACTTGACTACCTGGACTATGATGCGGATCATACTAGTGGGGACATGGTAGTCTATAAGTACATCCTTCACAGTCCCTAGTCGAGGGTGTATCGAGACGGGGCATCGATATACCAGAGTAGACTAGCGTGTACCTTCTCGACCCATACAGATGGGCGATGGATGATCCCATATCCATCGGTGTTTGACATCAGAGATGATATACGGGTGCTCAGTAGAGACTGGGTACACTGGACGGACTCGCCGAGAACTCCCAGATGGTATTATACCTCACGTCAGATGGCAGTTCTCTGGTGACACTGGTACAGAGTAGTCTGTTGACCCGAGATCGTCATAGAGTCTTGTGTGGTTCCCACTGTGCTTTGATTTCCATCTTACCACGTCCAAGAGGGCGTGCAAAACGGTGGTTTTTGGGTACAGTCCCGAGTCACATGGAGGCAATGAGCGATAGGAGGGGATTCGTCTCTCCCGGTATATGGGGGTTGATGTTGCGCTGTGTTCGATTGGCTATAACCGGAAATCCCTGGCCAGGGTTGCTGAGATTTACTGGTAAGTGTTACCAGTAGTTTCTCGAACAGTTATAGACCTCATATCGACACGACTTATTGAGCTATTGGGGTCTGACGTATACCACCCCTAGGCGAGATATGCGACATATCAGACGATCAGACCGGACTGTACGGTAGTGTTACTGGTCGGATTCACTGGAGTGTGAGCGGGCTTGCTCGTCGATCTTCAGATCGCTCAATACCCGGGTGGCCGTTACGTTTAGCAGACCGCTTGCGGCTTGTGGATGTTTGATATGATCATCATCCGCTGCCGGTGTATTGACGAGTCTTTAGAGTCCTATACAGAGGTTTCCTGGCTCAAGCGAAACGAAATAGGAGCGCATATGAGATATGTGCGGGACCGAGAATAATGCGTGTATGTGATACCGTATTCTATTCTCGCGATAAATATATCGAATGGTTGTATGCGATATAACCTAGTTATCGATTCAAGCGTTGATTCGATAAGCCGATATATTGTATACTAGTCGGTTGTGTGCGACATAACCGGGTCATTGAATCAAGTGTTGATTTAATGATTTAATGCATATTTATATATTTGATATATTACTTTGCATCAACTAGTATCGGTTTACTTAAGATGGATTTTCTCACTCGGATATGCGCATTACATATGCGATATGATTTTGTGCATTTGAATGTATCATGTTTGATGATACATGTTTACTTGGTTAAGTGCAAAGATTTAAACCATGGTTAAAAGAATGGTTAGGGTTTCTTTTCCTTTATTTATCTATTTATTTATTTATTTATTTATTGATTTTTGGAAAATAAAAGGCAAGAGAAAAGGATGGTGGCTATTTTTGTTTTAAGTTGAAGTTTCATGAAGCTTTGACTTTGTCCACCATTCTTATCTCATGCTTAACCTAACCATTTGAATTAACCCTAGTTAAATCTCTACACATAACCATGGTTATATTATGATAAGAATTGATTTTCTTTTCTTATTCTTTTTAACTTATCATAACAATGATCTTCTTCTTGCTCTTCTTCTTCTTCATGAAAAGCAAGCTCCATCAATGGTGGATTGATGGAAAGAGTGAGAAATACAATTCTAAAGTCTACCCACTTCCTATTTCTTCATCCTCTACCTCTTGCCAAGTAGTAGAGTGTGTTTCCTTCACAACTTTTCACGGTTTGGTGAAGGTGGAGCTTGATTCATCGATGCTTCGACGTAGATCATCTTCGGCATGGACATCGACGACCTAGCTTGCCCATTCTCCGACAAAGCCGATCCTAGAGCCCAGATTCGATTTGGACAGCGGAGAGGACCTCGTTGCGGAGCTATGGAGGTGGAGCACCGGATCTACAAAGGTTGTATTTCCGTATTTTATATAGTTAACTGTTAACTAGTTCTTGTTCGCCTAGAAATCTAGTTTACGATCCGTTGTTTAGGGTTTGTAGGCACCATTTTTTTTGAAATTGCCATGGTTGATGGCTTGGGAGACCTCACTAGAGTGCCTAGGAACCCTGCAGTGGTATCAGAGACTAGCTAGAGCCTTAGGCGATCCCCGGACGGAATTAGAAACCCGATCGAACCAAAATCCCATTGCAAAATTGCTCTCTGTACTTTTTTCAAAACTGTTGATTTTTTGCAATTAAAAATATCCAGAAAAACAAGCAGGCTTTTTTAAGAATTACTGTGAAATTTGGTACCCTAATTCCACAAAAGCGCGGCGGAAGCGCCGCACAAAGGGGGTTTACGCGGCGGAAGGGCCGCCAATAAGAAGCCGAAACGTGTCAAATTTCACAGTAACTCGTAAAATTCAATGCTCATTTTCCTGGAATATTTAAACTGAACTCAAGAGTTGAGTTGTTCTGAGTTGTTTTGGGAATCATTGTTTCGATCGGAAAGTCTAATTCTGTCCATGTGTTTTCCGGATAAATTTTAGAATATGTTAAAAAGTTCGACCGGATATAAATACCCGATTTTTCCCCTGTCGGGAAATTTCCAAGTGTTGGATTTTTCCGTAGTTTAACGACGTTCTAAGTAGTGCAAGTAACGCGATGGACCCTCTAGAAGACACAAACCTTAACTCGATTATGTGACCGTCTTGAACTGCCCTTTGAACCTTCGGGTTTGGGGCAGTACGGCGTGCCACATGTGAGGCGTTGGCTTGACCCTTCTACGGCTGGACCGTTGGTACTGAGGCACGAACGGAATGTTGTTATACTTGTTTCATGTGTTGATCAGTATCGGGAAAACTTGGGTGTTCGATTGTTCGATCGAAAAGTTTAACATTTTCTGTTTATCTGGAATGGGATACAATAATTGGAATTCACAATAAGTTATATGATAACTGAATGAATGTTATAAACGTAGCAGTTTAGTCTCACTTGATCGGTTGCCACGGAATTTTGATGTGATCAAAAGTCCGTTGCAATCACGTAGCGTACGCGGATACTCGCCGGGTAAACTTAATAGACAGCTTCACTCCATAGCCCCGACCAAGTGACTGTAGGAGAACCCCGTTGCCGAAAGCATCCATTCGGGTGCTCGCGGTAGCGGTGTTCCGCCTTGGTGCACTTCGTCGACGGCGTGAGGGGTGCGGCCGTCTACTGAAGTTTGCGACGAGCATTCGATCAGGATGTCGGGAATCTTGTTGAATTACCCGACTTGATATTGAAAAGTGTTTTCGATAATGAGACTAAAATGCGGGGTTTATAATTGTTAGGCATGTGATGTCTAAGGTATTCATTTGATTAGGCATGCGATGTCTATGCAGATTGCGGATTCCAACTGTTGTAGTTTTACACTTTCTTTTCTGTGACCGTAAGTGTAATATGTGATATCGCCGGTTTCGTTGCTATATGTCAACGACAATTGGGATGGATATATTTACTTACGTTGCTGACATGAGATGTTATGTGTTGCTGGATATGTTATATTGGATCGTCGTGTTTGAATAGCCGGGGGTTTTTATGTGAGATGAGTGTTTTTCATTTTCATTCATGTAAAAACTTGTATGTAATATTCTTTTATTGGGGCGCTTCCAGGTTGCGGGAGTTGTCACCTGTTGTATATTATTTACTTTTCCGCACTAGGATAGACCCAAGGAGGGGAGCACAAGTAACCGGGTTCTGGAGTCCAGTGGGAGACCAACTCGAGGAGTCGGGTCCGGGTCTCCTAACTCTAGAATTGGTAGGGTTGCTTGCCGCTCTCGTAGGGGTCTAGGGGTGTGGGTTTGGCTATTCATCACGACCGTGGAATCCGTGTTTTATACTGGCTCGTATTGAAAACACGGACGTCCTAGTATATCCAATATTTCATATGATTCTTCTGCTGTGTTTTATCTGTGATGAGATCATGTGATGTTTCTGTGATGGATATAGTATATAGTATATATGATATATTATATAGACGTTACTTATGTTTTACACCCGCGCTAGCCCTGCCCTGCTCTGCCGTTAGTTACCTAACCTAACGGTGCACGAGGGGACATCGAGGCGAATACGGATGGCATAAGTGTACGTCATATCTATCTGTGATGTTTAGGTACTTAAATGATGGGACTTCATTAATGTGATTAATGAAAATAAAAAGAAACCTAAGATGTTGTAGAATCGAATTTCAAAAATAAAACAGGTAGCTACAGTTCTTGCTTTGCACAGAGGTATATGTGATATATCCTGCACCTCATCCGACGAGGAAAGGACCGAGATCCCTTCACCGGGAGTGACTCCTTTAGCAATAACTGGCAGATGCTACACATTCGGTTTGTCTTTTGATTGCTTTTAAGTGTTTTTGCTTTGCACAGTGATATATGTGATATATCCCGCACCTCATTCGACGAGGAAAGGACCGACGATCCCTTCACCGGGAGTGACTCCTTTAGCAAAACTAGAAAAGCCTCAAAAGCACTCCATTTTAAAATCATTTGATTCTACAACGATATCAAGTTCATTACGCAATAGGTTTTCAGAAAAACCTGTCGTAGCCCTCCGTCATTTCAGATAAGTAGTAGTTAGTATTCGTGCTACGTTTGTTGACCTCTGTCAAGGCGTAGTGTGCGGTAGCTGATTAGTGCTTATCTGCATAAGCATATGATGTGATTGATTTAGGGTAGTCGTGCGACCTTGTTGACCTCTGTCAAGGGTCGTGCGGGTGGGTTTACTTCAATCAGGAAATGACGGGTTGAACTTGACTAGCAGCCTATGGTTTGTTGACCTCTGTCAAGGTCATAGGACGCTAGGGGCAAAATATTATCGGGAATTTCAAGTGTTGAAATTTGCAATGAGATTGCATACCTTCTATGAGATAGTTGGATCCCGATACCCGCTGCGAGTAAGTGTTACTCCTGGGAGAGTTTTATACATTACAATTAGCCGATCAAGTAGGTGTCTAGAAAGGTGTCAACGGGGTTACGCCTCTGGAAAAACGAGGTTTACATTAATTAGGTTCGTGCGAAAGCACGGGGGACCTCCCTCAAAGTACCGACACTGGCCTGGCTGAAAGATTGGCGAACTTGTAGTGTGTAATTAATCCCGGCTAGTCTTTCCTTTTAGGGTTTGAAGGAAGATTTGATAAAAAGCAGTGGGAGCCATCCTGATTAGATAAAATAAAACCAATCTATTCTTGACAGAGCGCACGCTGAGTGTTTTCTTCTCTCTCTCTCCTGGTAGCGACCATATCACGCCTTAATCAAGATAATAATACGGATATTTGACCGAACCCGCTTGTTATACTGAGCTGGGGAACGTTGGTCCCGCTCCAACTTATAATTGTTATAAGACAGAGCAGGAATTTGGGGATTACCAGAATTCCCGTGCCGCCCAAACGAAGAGAGTGCATGCTGATGCATCATCTTCGGGTGTGTTCATTACAAAGAACTGTTTCTCTGTATCCTTTACGTCCTGGGTATGTGATACCAGATCAGGATCCCAGATATGTAATCTGTTACATAGGGCTATGGAAAGGTAGAGAACTGAGAACGGGTGATAAGTTTCATGAGGCAGAAAACGGGGCAAGTGTTGCAGCCAAGTCTGTCGGTCACTGTCACCCTGTATTACCAATACATTGATTCTGAACGAATGTTGTTAGATACCGAACCTGATATACAAAATCATATCAGTCTCTTTATCTGTAAAGAAACGATAAAATTTTGTATTGTTGGATAATGTTTTGAACATTTCCTATATCAAAAGTTGATCGGTTCAGGCACGTTATCTAAAAGCATTGATGTTCTAAATCAAACTACAGTTCTTAGTATACGGAACACACACAAGAAGAAGAGTTCAGAAATGAACGAATCCTTCTTGAGGCATTGTAGACTAGGTCATATCAATGCGACCCGACTAGCTAGAGTTACATTTAGATGCATATTTAAATCAGTTTGAATTTACATCTTGTGAAACTCGCCAGTCATGTCACAAAGATAAGATGACCACAGCTCTGTTTATTGGAAACAGAGAAAGAGTTAGTGAACTCTTGGGATGATACATGTTGATGTATGTAGGTCCCCTGTCTACACATGCCAAGACCGGTTCTTTATACTTCATTATATTCTCTGATAATCTCTCAAGATTCAGTCATATGTTCCTGTTGAAACATGAGTCCGAACCTTTTGAGATATTCACAGAATATAAGCTAGAAGTAGAGAACCAATACGGGTATAAGTATTATGTCCTTTGATGCGATCAAGGAGGAGAATACTTGAGCACGGAATTCCTGGACTATTCTAAAGGAGAATGAGATTCTCTCTCAGCATTACTCCTCCGAATACACCATAGAACGATGGTATATCGGGGTGGAGCAATTACACCCTATGTGATAAGGTGTGCTCTATGATGAGTAATACTGAGTTACCTATTTCCTTTTGGGTGTTATGCACTTGAGAAGCTGCATACCTATTGAATAGGGTTCAAATCAAATCAGTTGCCTACCACTTCATATGTGATATGATAAGGGAAGAGCCCATCTCTTAAGTTAGTTAAGATTTAGGGTTGTCTGGCCTATGTCTAAAAGCAAAATCCGGACAAGCTCGAGGCAAGGTCTGTTATGTAGAACTGGAAAGGTTCCAGCTATACTAAATACAGCAGATGATTTGATAAAACCAAAGGATTCAGTAGATACCAACGAACCTCAGCCTCTCCGCCGATCTAGTAGGGTTCCTCACCCACCTGAGAGATACTTCGGTTTCTCTATGACAGTGGGAGCGAGGATTACATCATGAGATGATGACCCAACTAGTTTCGAACTGGCCATCGAGAGTAAGACTCCGTAAGAATGGCTGGATGTTTAGTGATCTTAGATGGAATCCTTATACACCAGCAAAGTATGGACTTTGGCTGCTAGATCTGAAGGGTTAAATCCCCATCAGGAGCAAGTATATCTTGAGAAGATTACTTGGTGTAGATGGAAAAGTTGAGACTTTCAAAGCTAGACTTGTTAAAGCTTTTCGTCATTGACCAGGCGTGGATCATGATGAAACCTTTTCAAGTGACTATGCTTAAGTCCATCCAGATCCTACTTGCCACGGCTACATACCATGACTGCGATATCTGGTGGTTGGGTGTCATGACTGCTTTTCTAAATGATGTTTTAGAAGAGTGCGTCTATAAGTACACAGCCAGAGGGCTTCGTAGACAGTGGGAGCAGCGGAAACGTGTGCAAGATGTTTTATATGATAAAGCAGGCATCGCGGAGTTGGAACGTCTGTTTTGATGAAGTAGTCAAAGAGTTTGACATCATCAAAATGGTAGATGAACCTTGTATAAACAAGAAGGTAGTAGGGAGTATGGTGACGATCCTCGTAGAGTACGTGGATGACATACTCTTGATAAGAAAGGAGTTTCTTATGCTACGCTCGATCAATCTCCGCTTATCACCATGATTCTCCATATAGGATCAAAGTGATACCTCCTAAATCCAGGGTTTTGGATCTATGAGATAGATCTAAATGGATGTTGGGATTCTCACTAGTTGTAGTGAGATGGTATCAATCGATCCTGGGGAGAATCACTTGAAGGGTTCCAGGGTGATAAAGACGACTGAATGTCAGTCGCAGGCATTGTCTTTACCCTCAGTAAAGAGACGGTATGTTGGAAGAGTTCCAAGCTGGATACCGTGACATACTAGACGATAAAGGCAGGATACATCGCTACTTAAGATGCCACCAAAGAGGCTGTTTGGGTGTATATTGGTTCATGAGATGAACTATGTTCCTACCATTGTGTGACAATGGAGTTGTGGCTTATGCCAAGGAACGCCGGTCCCATCAGTGATCCAGACATATTCTAAGGCAGCATCGCCTGATCATGGAGATGATTGATCTCCAGGGTGATCGAGGTTTGGAGAGAAGACTCAGAAGACAACACAGCGGATCCACTCACAAAGGCCTGTTCCCAGAGAGAGACTTTTATGGGATGGTTGAGTATGAGATACTTCAAACCACTGCTACAGATGGCCCTAGTGCAAGTGGGAGATTGTTAGTTATATGTATGCCCTAGAGGCCATTACTATACATAGGATGTATATTGTAGTGGATGCTGGGACATATATAGGGAGGACTTTCTTGCTCGACATGATAGTATGCTATCTGGTTGCTCTTTACCTTAACGTGTATACTGATTGTCTCTCTGTTACATGTTGGTAAAGCCCTTAGGATCTGTACTTGACTACCTGGACTATGATGCGGATCATACTAGTGGGGACATGGTAGTCTATAAGTACATCCTTCACAGTCCCTAGTCGAGGGTGTATCGAGACGGGGCATCGATATACCAGAGTAGACTAGCGTGTACCTTCTCGACCCATACAGATGGGCGATGGATGATCCCATATCCATCGGTGTTTGACATCAGAGATGATATACGGGTGCTCAGTAGAGACTGGGTACACTGGACGGACTCGCCGAGAACTCCCAGATGGTATTATACCTCACGTCAGATGGCAGTTCTCTGGTGACACTGGTACAGAGTAGTCTGTTGACCCGAGATCGTCATAGAGTCTTGTGTGGTTCCCACTGTGCTTTGATTTCCATCTTACCACGTCCAAGAGGGCGTGCAAAACGGTGGTTTTTGGGTACAGTCCCGAGTCACATGGAGGCAATGAGCGATAGGAGGGGATTCGTCTCTCCCGGTATATGGGGGTTGATGTTGCGCTGTGTTCGATTGGCTATAACCGGAAATCCCTGGCCAGGGTTGCTGAGATTTACTGGTAAGTGTTACCAGTAGTTTCTCGAACAGTTATAGACCTCATATCGACACGACTTATTGAGCTATTGGGGTCTGACGTATACCACCCCTAGGCGAGATATGCGACATATCAGACGATCAGACCGGACTGTACGGTAGTGTTACTGGTCGGATTCACTGGAGTGTGAGCGGGCTTGCTCGTCGATCTTCAGATCGCTCAATACCCGGGTGGCCGTTACGTTTAGCAGACCGCTTGCGGCTTGTGGATGTTTGATATGATCATCATCCGCTGCCGGTGTATTGACGAGTCTTTAGAGTCCTATACAGAGGTTTCCTGGCTCAAGCGAAACGAAATAGGAGCGCATATGAGATATGTGCGGGACCGAGAATAATGCGTGTATGTGATACCGTATTCTATTCTCGCGATAAATATATCGAATGGTTGTATGCGATATAACCTAGTTATCGATTCAAGCGTTGATTCGATAAGCCGATATATTGTATACTAGTCGGTTGTGTGCGACATAACCGGGTCATTGAATCAAGTGTTGATTTAATGATTTAATGCATATTTATATATTTGATATATTACTTTGCATCAACTAGTATCGGTTTACTTAAGATGGATTTTCTCACTCGGATATGCGCATTACATATGCGATATGATTTTGTGCATTTGAATGTATCATGTTTGATGATACATGTTTACTTGGTTAAGTGCAAAGATTTAAACCATGGTTAAAAGAATGGTTAGGGTTTCTTTTCCTTTATTTATCTATTTATTTATTTATTTATTTATTGATTTTTGGAAAATAAAAGGCAAGAGAAAAGGATGGTGGCTATTTTTGTTTTAAGTTGAAGTTTCATGAAGCTTTGACTTTGTCCACCATTCTTATCTCATGCTTAACCTAACCATTTGAATTAACCCTAGTTAAATCTCTACACATAACCATGGTTATATTATGATAAGAATTGATTTTCTTTTCTTATTCTTTTTAACTTATCATAACAATGATCTTCTTCTTGCTCTTCTTCTTCTTCATGAAAAGCAAGCTCCATCAATGGTGGATTGATGGAAAGAGTGAGAAATACAATTCTAAAGTCTACCCACTTCCTATTTCTTCATCCTCTACCTCTTGCCAAGTAGTAGAGTGTGTTTCCTTCACAACTTTTCACGGTTTGGTGAAGGTGGAGCTTGATTCATCGATGCTTCGACGTAGATCATCTTCGGCATGGACATCGACGACCTAGCTTGCCCATTCTCCGACAAAGCCGATCCTAGAGCCCAGATTCGATTTGGACAGCGGAGAGGACCTCGTTGCGGAGCTATGGAGGTGGAGCACCGGATCTACAAAGGTTGTATTTCCGTATTTTATATAGTTAACTGTTAACTAGTTCTTGTTCGCCTAGAAATCTAGTTTACGATCCGTTGTTTAGGGTTTGTAGGCACCATTTTTTTTGAAATTGCCATGGTTGATGGCTTGGGAGACCTCACTAGAGTGCCTAGGAACCCTGCACGAAATTCATACAAATTTGCAAGTAAGTTATTTATTGTTTAGCGAGGCTCTGATACCACTGTAAGTCGATGTACAACACCCCACGAGTTGCGGGGAGGCGGAAATATGAAAAACGATCTTGTTTATATGCTAAACATCGACTAACCGCATGAATCGAAGCTAAACGATAACTAACAACAAACATAGAAGTTAGCAACTACTATGTTAAGGGATTATACCTAAAGAATCGTGTCCTTCGTCTTTGCGAACTCCACCTCCTCCTCGGCCTTCTCGAAGTAGTAGACGATCCACCCGAGAGCTTTACTCCAAGCTTAGCCTCTAAACTTGAGGCAACTAGCTTTCTTCAAGTGCTAATCAAAGAAGCTAGGTGATATAGAGTGAGGGTTATGGTTTAATAAGTCTAACTAATCCTTGTACTCAACACATGAGAGGGGAGGATTAGGGTTTGAAGAGGGAGAGCTTGAGGAGAGAGAAGGTGAAGATAATAAATGAAGTGTGAATAATGAGTTATGATAATATATATCAAGCATTTCTTTTTATCAAGAAAAGAAAATAAATCATTTAACAACCATGCTTGATAATATCTAGTGATGATTCATCTCCATGAGTCATTAAGCAATTATGAAGCATTAATGACATGGATGAATCATCCATATGACTCACTAATCACATTCATTGTATATGCCACCTAAACCTCCTTAGTCACCACCTTCTAGAAGCTTCTCGCGCAATTACGAGAACGCCCCTCCTTTCCGCAAAAATACGGAAAAACTTTAGACTGTATAAATCCAATAACCGGATACCAGTAACTGGCTTAAACCAAAGCCGACTGGTAAAAACTGTCCGAAAGTCGTACGTGCGTAAACACACGTATGCGTCCGAACCCTTGTCGTAAAACCATACGACCTCTATATCGTTTCGCCTGGAGTAAGGAAACTCTCTGTGTGGGACTCTAGAGACTCGACTACTACGCTGGCAGTGGGTTTAACCACAGACCGCAAGCGGCACTAGCTGTACGTAACGGTCCCCAGATAGATGTCGATAAGAAGGCCGATGAGGAAACCCATCCGAACTCCTACTGAGTCTGATGTGACAATCTCCGTACAGTCCGGTCCGTTCGTCTAAGACTATCGCATATCGGGCCTAGGGGGCGGCAAGCGTCAGTCCCCTAATAGCGGTATAAGTCATGTCGGAGGGAAGCCCATTACACCCTGAGAAACTACTGGAACCTACCAGTAAATCTCGCTTGCCCTGGCCAGGGACTTTGCATAATGGCTCTCTGACACAGCGCGATATCAACCCCCAATACCGGGAGAGACGAATCCTGTCTAACCGCCACTGCCTCCAAGTGCTCGGGACTGCACCCAACTGCTACCTGTTTGCACGACTCCTTTGAGCCGTGGTAGGGTAGCAATCTAAGAACAGTGGGACACACTCGAGGCGAAGTAGCAGTGTCAAGTCTGCGGACTATGCTGTACTCATGTCACCTGGGAACTGTTCACTGACGACTGGTATAAAACCATCCAACAGTTCCCTGTGAGTCCTGTCCGGTGTACCCGTAACCTAACGAGCACCTGCATACTAACTCCAGTACGACGTACTGACGGCTGTGGGACAGACCATCTCCCCAACTGGGATGAGAAGCGTACACACTAGTCTACTCCGGAGTATTGATGCCCTGTCTCGATAATCCAACGACTAGGGACCTGAATAAGGATGTGCTTGTAGACTACCCAGCCCCCACTAGTGTGACTGCCATCACAACGCTGGTAGTCAAGCAAGATCCTAAGAGCTCTATCAATACGTATACTCACATATTAAGATAGAAAAACCAAGTAGCATACTACCATGTTTAGCAAGACTGTTATATACATGTGAATATCCCAAGCTTCCATTAAGTAATATACAAACTAGTATGATACAATAATGGCCCCTAGGGCATATACACCAACAGATGCTTGCCACGGATTCTCTGTTGATTTCATTAACGATACTTCGATTTTTTATACAGAAATCTCACTGAGATAAGAAAACAGTTTTCTCATTCAAAATGTATTCTATTTTCATGCATTCATACTTCATATATGTGATACGTTGCTACCTGAGGCACTGCCATGAGCACTTGGTATCATACTCATGTTTAGATGATTACCCTTGCTACTATTAGATGTTTCAGGGTATATATTATGAGAATATTATTGTATGACCTAGGAGAGAGTCATACGTGCTATTTCTTCTCGGTGATGTTTTCTACTCACGAGTTGGCAACTCACCCCCGTTGTGCCACAGTTTCTTGCAGGTTTTGCCGTATAGGTTTTGTTGCGGCTTGCCGGCACACTACTTCCTTCCGGGTGATTGCTTTGGTAGGTGGGTTCACCTGTATCGTGACCACCGCAGTATTTGTATTTATTTCAGTTGTATCTATTAACTCCATCAACCAGACTTGTATATTTTGATAGACTTAGAAAACCAGTTGTGTATTATTTCGATCTTAGAGTCGCGCGCTTGTATTATTATGATTTTTCTTTGGTTTTCTTAAGGATGTTGGTTTCGTTGCTGAGTTTTGATCCTCGCCCTTCGGCGTTGTATATTATATTGCATTGCTTGGTTGTTTCCACCATTTGGCGAAGAGCTAACTCCCGCTTGGGGATGCCTTAGTTCATTATGTATATTATGCATGTTTGTACCCGTTTGGGGCCAGTATTTACAAAGGAAACTCGGCCAAAATTTTTGGAAAAGACTTGATACTTTTAAAAATGCTTACTACGACTTTCAAAGTGAGTTTTATGTTAACTTTCAAAAAGCATTCCTTCACTCTCTTTTTAATTGGTTTAGATTTATGGGCTTTTGGCTTGCTTGAATTAGGTGGGGTCCTATAGACTTCACATGATTCAGGTGCCAGTCACGTGCCATTTCGGGTCACGACAGTCATGCCAATACAAAGTCCATAATGGTTCGAGAAACTACTGATAACACTTACCAGTAGATCTCAGCAACCCTGGTTAGAGATTTCCTGTTATATCCAATCAAGCAACATCAACCCCCAATACCGGGAGAGATGAATCCCCTCGCATCGCTCATTGCCTCTATGTGACTCGGGACTGTACCCAAAAACCATATTTTTGCACGATCTCTTGACCGTGGTAAGGTGGAAATCAAAACACAGTGGGAATCACATAAGACTCTATGACGATCTCGGGTCAACAAACTAACCTGTATCTGTGTCACCAGAGAACTGCTATCTGACGATAGGTATAACACCATCTAGGAGTTCTCGGCGAGTCTGTTCAGTGTACCCAATCTCTACTGAGCACCCGTATACCATCTCTGATGTCAAACACCAATGGATATGGGATCATCCATCGCCCATCATATGGGTCGAGAAGCGCATATGCTAGTCTACTCTGGAGTATCGATGCCATGTCTCGATACTCCCACGACTAGGAACATTTGAAGGATGTACTTGCCGACTACCTCCGCCCCACTAGTATGATCCGCATCATAATCCTGGTAGTCAATTACTCATCCTAAAGGCTTTATCAACATGTAATAGAGAGACAATAAGTGTACATGTTAAGATAAAGAGCAACCAGTTAGCATACTATCATGTTAAGCAAGAAAGTCCTCCCTATATATGTCCAAGCATCCACTACAATATACATCGCATGTATAGTAATGGCCTCTAGGGCATACATATAACTAACAATCTCCCACTTGCACTAAGGCCATTTGTTGCAGTATGTCATACTCAACGTCCTATAGAAGTCTCTCTAGGGGAAGGCCTTTATGAATGGATCTGCTGTGTTATCCTTCGTGTCAACTCTCCTTACCTCGATCCCTTGGAGATCAACCATCTCCATGATCAGGTGATACTGTCCTCAGAATATGTCTGGAACGCTGATGGGACCTGCGTTCCTAGGCCAAAGCCACAACTCCATTGTTGTCATAATAACAGTTATTGGATGCTCAATGGTAGGAACCTTGTTCATCTCATGAACAAGAAATGTCCAGACAGCCACTTTGGTAGTATCGTTGGTAGCAATGTATTTATCCTTTATCGTCTAGTATGTCACGGTATCTAGCTTGGAACTCTTCCAACATACCGTCCCTCCACTGAGGGTAAAGACAATGCCTGTGACTGACTTTCAGTCGTCCTTATCACTCTGGAAGCTGGAACCAAGAACTTTCTTTTAGTGCTTCTCAAGTACTTAAGAATGTCCTCCACAGCTGTCCAGTGATTCTCCCAAGATCTGATTGATTCATGATCACTACACCTAGTGAGTTAGCTACATCTAGTTTGATACATAATATTGCACACATGATAGAGCCTACTGCCGAAGTATAGGGTATCCCTTACATGCGAGCTCTCTCCAAATCATTCTTGAGAGACATCTTTTTGGAGAGAGTGATCCATGAGTAAGTGGGCGAACCACCACGCTTAGAATCTTCCATACTAAACCCCTTTAGTATGGTGTTAATGTACCTGGATTTAGGACACTCCCAACATCCACTTAGATCTATCACCATAGATTATAATCCATAAGATGCAGTAGGTATCATCCAGATCTTTCATGGAGAATCCTCGTGATAAGAGGAGCTTGACCGATTGTAGCATAGAAAACCCTTTCATATCAAGAGTATGTCATTTACGTACAATACGTGTAAGACAACCTCACTCTTTACAACCTTCTTGTATATACAAGGTTCATCTACCATTTTGATGAAGTCAAACTCTTTGACTGCCACATCAAAACAGATGTTCCAACTCCGTGATGCGTGCATTGATCCTGATGGACTTAAGCATAGCTTTGAAAGTCTCAACTTTCCATCTACACCAAGAATCTTCTCAAGATCCAATTTGCTCTTAATGGGTTTTACCCCTTTAGGTGCAACATTCAAAGTCACACTTTGTTGGTGTATATGGATTCCATCTTTGATCGCATAGCATCCAGCCTTTTCACAGAGTCGCTACTCGTGATGGCCTACTTGAACCTGGTTGGGCCATCATCTACCATGATGTAATCCTCGCTCCCACTGTCACCGAGAAGACCGTAGTATCTCTCAAGTGGATAAGGAACCCTACCGGATTCGCGGAGAGGCTGAGGTTCGTTGGAGACTATTGAATCCTTTGGTTTCACCAAATCATCAGCTGTTAGTTTGTCTAGCTGGAACACCTTCCAGTTCTACCTCATGACCACTAATTTCTTCACAAGAAATTCCTTTTCTAAAAAGGTGGCATGCTGAGAAACAAAACACCTTTTGCTCCTCGGTGTGGTAGAAGATATTCTCTCGCAAATGTTTGGGATATCCTAACAAACTTATACAGAACTGACCTTGCCTCGAGTTTGTCCGGATTTTGCTTTTCAACATAGGCCGGACAACCCCATATCTTAACTCGTTTAAGATATGGTCTCTTCCCATTACATATCTCATATGTAGTGGTAGGCACCGATTTGGACGGAACCCCATTCAATAGGTATGCAGCTTCTCAAGTGCATAACCCCCAAAAGGAAACGGGCAACTCAACAATACTCAACATAGAGCGCACCATATCTCATAGGGTGCGATACCTCCGCCCCCGATACACCGTTGTGCTGTAGTGTATACGAAGGAGTAAGCTGAGAGAGAATCTCATTCTCCTTTTAGAAACTCCAGGAACTCCATGCACAAGTATTCTCCTCCTCGATCACATCGTAGGACTTTAATACTTCTACTCCTTTGGTTTTTCAACTTCAAGCTTATATTCCTTGAATTTCTCAAAAGTTTCAGACTTGTGTTTCAACAGGAACATATGTCCGAATCCTGAGAGATAGTCGATGAATAAAACGAAGTACGAAGAACCAAGCCTGGAATTTCTAGACATTGGATTGTATACATCATCATGTATCTGTCCCAAGAGTTTACTAACTCTTTCTCTGTTTCCAGTAAACGGAGTATTGGTCATTTTATCTTTGAGATAAGACTGGCAAGTATCATAAGATGAAAATTTGAACAGATTCTTATATTTATCTTTATGTAACTTAGCTGGTCATGTCGCATTGATATGACCTAGTCTACAATGCCACAAGAAGGATTCGTTCATTTTTGAACTATTCCTCTTGTGTGTGTTCTACATACTTTGAACTGTGGTTTGATTTAGAACGTATATGCCATTTCATAACGTGCCTGATCTAATCAACTCTTGATTCAGGAAAATGTTCACAACATTTTTCTCCAATACATAATTATATTTTTCTTTAACTCATTAAAGAAACCGATGTAATGTTGTATATCAGGTTCGGTATGTAATAACATTCGTTCAGAATCAATGTATTAATACAAGATGATATTTGCCAACTGATTTGGCAGCAACACTTGCACCATTTTCTACACTTAGAGACATATCACCCATTCCCATTTCTCTATCTATCTGTAGCCAATGTAACATATTACATATGCGGGATCCTGATCCGATATCACATACCCAGGACGCAGAGAATACTGAAAAACAGTTCTCGGTAATGAACACACCCGAAGAAGATGCATCAACATGCACTTTCTTTGATCGGGTGGCATGGGAATCCTGATATTCCCCTATTTCCTGTTCGGACTTATAACGATTATAAGATAGAGCGGAACCAACGTTCTCCAGCTCAGTATAATAAGCAGGTTCGGTCAATGCATCCATATTATTATCTTGATTAAGGCGTGACATGGTCGCTACTGGGAGAGAGAGAGAGAAGAAAACACTCTGCGTGCGCTCTTGCAAGATCAGATTGGTTATTATTTTATCTAATCAGGATGGCTCCCATTGTTTTTATCAAATCTTCCTTCAAACCCTAAAAGGTAAGATTAGCCAGGATTAATTACACCCTACAAGTTCGTCAATCTTTCGGCCAGGCCAGTGTCGGTACTTTGAGGGAGGTTCCCCGTGCTTTCGCATGGACCTAATTAAAATAAACCTCATTTTCCCCGGGGCGTAACCCCGTTGACACCTTTCTAGACACCTACTTGATCGGCTAATTGTAATGTGTAAAATTCTCCCAGGAGTAACTCTTACTCGCAGTGGGTATCGGGATCCAACCATCTCATAGAAGGTATGCAATCTCATTGCAAATTTCAACACTTGAAATTCCCGATAATATTTTTCCCCTAGCGTCTTATGACCTTGACGCAGGCTAACAAACCATAGTCCGCTAGTCAAGTTCAATCCGTACATTTCATGATTGAATTAAACCCACTCGCACGACCCTTGACGCAGGCCAACAAAGTCGCACGACTACTCTAATCCAATTGCATCGTATGCAGCAGATAAGCACTAGTTAGCTACCGCACACTATGCCTTGACGCAGGCCAACAAACGTAGCACGAATACTAAGTAGTACTTATCTGAAATGACGGAGGGATACGACAGGTTTTTAAGAAAACCTTTTGCGTAATGAACTTGATCTTGTTGTAGAATCGAGTGATTTTGAAAAGGAGTATTTTTGAGGCTTTTACTAGTTTTGCTAAAGAGGTCACTCCCGGTGAAGGGATCTCGGCTATTTCCTTATCGAATAAGGTGCAGGATATTTCATAAATACCATTATGCAAAGCAAAAACTATAGAAGCAATCAAAAGACAAACCGGGTAGGTTGTAGTATCTGCTAGTTTCGCTAAAGAGGTCACTCCCGGTGAAGAGATCTCGGCTCTTTCCTTATCGAATAAGGTGCTGGATATTCTACAAGGAATACAGTTATGCAAAGCAAGAACTAGAGCTACCAGTTTTTAAAACAAGTTTCTACAACATCTTTAGGTTTCTTTTATTTCATTAATCTCATTAATGAAGTCCCATCAATTATGCTTCCTAAGCATCACAGAAGAAACGAAAGCATCAATATTTACTATATATCATCATATATATAATATAAGCATTCATCTCAACATATCAAGTGATCACATCATAGCATATCAGCAGCAGAAGATCACATATGAAATATTGGATATACTAGGAATTCCGTGTTTTAATTAAGCCAAATAAAAAACGCGGATTTCACGGTCGCGATGAATAGCCAAACCTACATCCCTAGACCCCTACGAGTGCGGAAAGTAACCCTACCAATTCTAGAGTTAGGAGACTCGGTCTCGACTCCTCAAGATGGTCTCCCACTGGACCCTAGAACCCGGTTACTTGTGCTCTCCTCCTTGGGTCTATCCTAATGCGGAAAAGTAAATAATATACATCAATGGTGACATCATCCTCAACCCAGAAGTGCCCCAATAAAAGAATATTACATACAAGCTTTTACATGAATGAAAATGAAAAACTCTCATCTCACATAAAAAACCCCGGCTATTCAAAACTCGACGATCCAATATAACATATCACAGCAACACATAACATCATATGTCATCAACGTAAATAAATATGCGTATCCCAATTGTTGTTGACATATAGCAACGAAACCGGCGATACACCACATATTACACTTACGGTCGCAGAAAAGAAAGTGAAAAACTACAACAATTGGAATCCACAACCACCTTAGACATCATAAACCCAATGTATCTCATACTTTGGATTTCATGCCTAACCAAATGAATTCCTTAGACATCACATGCCTAACAATTATAAACCCCACATTTTAGTCTCGATATTGAAAACACTTTTCAATAACCAGTCGGGTAATTCAACAAGATTCCCGATAATCTGATCGAATGCTCGTCGGAAACATTAGTAGACGGCCGCACCCCCGATGCCGTCGACGAAGTGCACTAAGGCGGAACACCGTGGCCGCGAGCACCCGAATGGATGCTTTTGGCGATGGAGTTCTCCTACAGTCACTTGGTCGGGGCTATGGGATGTGGATATCTAGTAAGGTTACCCGGCGAGTATCCGTGTACACTACGTAATTGCGACGGACTTTTGATCCACATCAAAATTCCGTGGCAACCGATCAAATGAGACCAAACTGCTAGATTTATAAAATTCAAACTAGTTATCTCATAACTAATTAAGTGGATTCCAAATATTGTATCACAATCATAGATAGATAGACGATGTTAAACTTTTCGATCGAATAAGCAAGCACCCAAAATTTCTTAACAAGCTCAACACTTGAGCGGAGTTCAAAAAGTACCCAGAAATTGCTACAGCTCCTATGAACCATCTGTAGAAGGGCCGATGTCACGACACAAAATTTGGCACGTGACCGGCACTTAAACCACGAAACGTCTACAGGCGTAACGCAATTTAAGTATGCCGAAACCCAGAAATCTAAACCATCAAAAGTAGTAAGTGATGAAAACATTTGTTAAAAACATTTGGAAATCTCAAGTAAAAATCTTTAAAGTTTAAATTATTTTCTTAAAAATTTCGGCAGCACCTCCTTTGTAAAAACTAACCCTGAAACGGGTACAAACATAAGACATAAGTAAAACAACATATGATATGAATAAAGCATCCCCAAACGGGAGCAATCACGCCCAACGGCGGAAACAACCACCATAAGAATAATATACGACAACGTAGCGAAGAAAATGGACAAAATAAATGAAAAACAACATAAAAGATAAAACTGCATAATGAAAGTCGGCTCACACGAGCTCGACACCCAGAGTCACAAAATATACAATATCGTCCTCACAACTGGTCTTTAAGTTAATACATAAATGGTAAATGGAGAGTACTAGATACAATAATAGATGTACAATGAAATATAAAGTCGGATAACCGCCACCCACCTATAGCAAAGCGGCTCACAGCCAACTGTATCGGTATCCGCAAAGTAGAGATAAAAAGCAGCCTGCCGCGACTACTCTGAGGGTCAACCTGCAAAACACTGTAGCACAACGGGGTGAGTTGCCAACTCATGAATAGTAAGTAACATCATACAGGTAATCGTAGGTATGCACGTACTACGATACCAGTATCAATATGCTAATATGGATGTGCCACAATCATGGAAGGTACTCTATCAGGTACTACAAATACATGAAATAATGCATATCGAATGAATGCTGAGTATGTGAATAAACATGTCATCATCACAAATCATAATCATGGAAAAACCCAGTGTCCATTAACGACACCCCAAATTCCAATACCTCAGGCGCCGTCACTCCGATCGGCCCTCATATCCTGTAAATCTCATGGAACCTGAGTGCCCAACATCGGCACTCAAAAACATCATGAAATACTTGTGTCCAACATCGACATGTAAATACTCATCTCTCAGGCGCCGCATACCAGATTGGCCCTCAATGTATCTCATGTTGTAACTCCCAAACGGTATCCTCCGGATATCCGTCGGACTCTATACTATCACCGGTAGATAGTACATCCCCTTCCCAGCTCATCGTCATCCCCACAAAATCTCTCTCTTGCCCCGGGGTACCATACTGGGTCCACCATGTATCTGCAGACGGTTTCTCCACTCCTCGAATCGGGTCTCGAAAACAAATCTCAGAACCGAGAAAACTCATGGTGGACGCACTGAAATATCATATCATGAGAAACCGAGTTTTCAAAATAATGCATACTTTATTGAAATACTACCACGGTTCTAAAATCCATAAATCACATGAAATCCATATCTCAATGCGTAAATCTATGAAATATGATGTATGCAACATAAAATAGTGATATGAGCACATCTAGGGAAAACCGCTCTTTTAAATGGATCCAGCTTTAAAATATATCACGTGGTTCCCAATTCTCCGAAATCCAATGCAACATCACATATGAGCATATATGTAGCTATAGCAAGGTATGTATGTACGCAAGTATGTATGTACACTAGTATGCAGGTACGCAAGTATGTAATTCACATGCGCAATAGAACAAGAATCATGTCTAATCATCAATGATAAGGTAAGCTAAACAATGTATTATCCATGGCAATTCTATAGTGTGAGTGTCATGGCAATTACTAACGGTGTGTGTGTGGCATACAGTTTAGTGCTCGTGCAAAATGAACCGTTAGTAACAGTGCTGTATCTCATTAATACTATGTCCATATGCAACAGGAAATGAGGTATGCAACAATGGTACATATGCACAATCAATGTATATGAATATAATATGCAGCTACAATATCCTATCAAGCCCTGAAGCATAACGCCATACGGGCGATTTCCCTGTAGATGTTAAATCTACTCACCGGTGATCTCGGGCTAAGTAAATCCAACCACCTGCTTCCTCTTCTTCGCGGCATCCGAAGTCCCCGCCTGCGATCCTAAAATCATACAACAACAACATAACAAGTGCACATTAGAAACCTTTTGATAACACACACAAACAACGGCAACACAAACCGACTCCCATACGCTCCCGAGTGTTCTTTTAGCGGGCCAAACGCATGCAGCAACTTTCTAGACCAGTCCTACGGCTACACATCGCATAAAACACCTAAACAATTATCGGATAATCCGCATCGCACGTTGCCGAAACGTCTAAAACTAGCTAACTGGTCCCAGATTTTTCTATACAAGGAATTGGTGAAAGTTGCAAGTTCCACGAGCCTAAAAACAATCCCAGAGACCCCTAGACCAAGACATAAATCCTAACTCACCAGTCTGGCAGCAAATTGCGGCCACAAGCAATTAAATTGCGGCCAAGAATGAAGGGAATCGTCTCGGGTTTTTAGGGTAGCTTCTAGGTCTCAAAACTAGGTCACTGTGATGGCAACTTTTCCAACAAACTCCTGGTTTGATAGCAGATTCACCCGAAACACAATTCTATACCAAAATACGATATATGCACAAAAACCAAACTTTAAGTGTTCTAAACTGAAACTAATTAGCAACACCACATAATAAGAACCTAATTAACAGTTAGGGATTTTTACCTATCCACACTTGCTCAAAATCCAAGCTTTCCTTTCTCCAAGTGATTAATTGGGGTTTAGGATCAAGTTTAATGAAGGGAGTGGTGAGTTTTGTGAAGTGTAGTGAGGATTTTTGAGGATTTGGGTTAGGGTTTAGTGAAGAACAAAGAAGTGTTTTAGTTGAGGAGTGAGGGTGAGATGAAGAGAAAAATATGAGAGTGAAAAAAAAGAATGAGAGTGAGAGTGAGGGAATGAGGGTGTATGCGTGAGGGTGAGGGGTGTGGGAATTGAGGGGTGAGTTTAGCACAAGCATGCCTCCCTCTCTTCTCTCCTTATTAAATGCATGACATGCTTTCCATGCCTCATCATGCCCCTCTCTCTCAAGTCAACCCCAAAATTCAAAAACCCTAATTATTTATTTTGAAAACTAATATAATTAACTAATTACATAATACTTAATGGAATGGGTTAATATGCCATGGTTACTTAAGCATGGTTTAACACCTAATTAACCCTAGGTTAATATGCACATGTGTGTGCGGGCCCAAAATAAATATTAATAAAATATTCATTAATTTTTATAAAATATTTGGAAACTATTTTGGTAAACTTTTTACTAAAAACCCGCATTATCGCTTAATTAACACTAATCGCATTCTAAGGTGTTACAATCTTCCCCCCTTATAGAAATTCGTCCCCGAATTAAAAAATCTTACTATGCGTACCTTCAAAGAGATGAGGGAATTTCTTTCGCATCTTGCTCTCGGCCTCCCAAGTGACCTCTTCACCATTCGGGCTACGCCAAAGAACTTTCACAGATGGCAAGACCTTTGACCGAAGTTTCTTCACCTGTCGATCCAATATCACTACTGGCTGCTCGGTGAACGAAAGATCGCGCTCTAGTTGAACGGTCTGGTGCTGAATCATGTGAGAAGGGTCATGAAGGTATCTGCGAAGTATCGACACATGGAATACAGGGTGAACATCCGAAAAACTAGGTGGAAGTGCCAAACGATAGGCAACGGTACCAACTCGCTCAAGGATCTCAAAAGGACCTACAAATCTGGGACCGAGCTTTCCTTTCTTCCCAAATCTTATCACGCCCTTCATCGGAGAAATCCATAGGAATACATGATCCCCCACTGCGAACTCGAGCCTGCGACGATGACGGTCGGCATAAGAATTCTGTCTGCACTGGGCTGCTCTCATCCTATCCTGAATCAACTGGATCTTCTTCGTAGTCTTTTGGACTAGCTGGGGTCCCAAAATCCTGCTCTCGCTAAGTTCAGTCCAACAGACCAGCGATGGACACTTTCTACCATATAAAGCCTCAAAAGGTGCCATCTGAATCGTCTCTTGATAACCGTTATTGTAGGAGAACTCTATTAACGGAAAGTGACGATCCCAACTGCCACCAAAATCAAGCACGTACGCACGAAGCATATCCTCGAGAGTCTGTATAGTCCGCTCTGACTGACCATCGGTCTGCGGATGGAAAGCGGTGCTAAAGCTCAAACGGGTACCCAAGGCTTCCTGAAGCTTCTGCCAAAGACGGCTAGTGAACTGGGTGTCTCTATCGGATACAATGCATGAAGGAACTCCGTGTAAACGCACAATCTCATCAATGTACAACTAAGTATACTGAGCATAACCGAAAGTGGTCTTCACTGGAAGGAAGTGAGCCGCTTTCGTCAACCGGTCTACAATCACCCAAATGGAGTCATACCCTCGACTAGACCTGGGTAGACCCACAACGAAGTCTATGGAAATCTGCTCCCATTTCCACTCCGGAACGGGTACAGGCTGCAAATCTCCTGCCAGTCTCTGATGCTCAGCCTTAACTTGCTGACAAGTCAGGCACCTCGAAACGAAATCCGAAACATCACTCTTCATCCCTTCCCACCAGTAGATATCTCTCAAGTCACGGTACATCTTGGTGGAACCTGGGTGAACACTAAAAGCAGAATGATGTGCCTGATCTAGGATCTTGCGCCTCAACCCATCGGTATCAGGTACACACAAACGAGTCCTAAAACGTAGCACACCCCGGTCATCAATCAAGAACTCCGAATCTCAACCCTGCCGAATATGCTCAAGAATTTCAGATAAACGGGCATCGGCGGGCTGTGCCTCACGAATATGATCTAGTAGAAGTGTACAGGCGCGGACATGAGCAAGCTGTCCCCCAGTGAAAGTGAACTCAAACTGTACTCTGCTGTCGCACAAGATCTACCAATCTGCAGAAGACTGTATCTGAACTGCGCTCAACTGGGACAAGCTACCCCGGGCCTATGACTCAAAGCATCGGCTACTACATTCGCCTTGCTTGGGTGGTAAAGGATCTCACAATCATAATCCTTCACAAGCTCCATCCAACGGCACTGTCTCAAATTCAGATCCCGCTGCTGGAAGATGTACTTTAAGCTCCGGCGGTCCGTGAAAATCTGACACGACTCCCTGTACAAGTAGTGTCTCCAAATCTTAAGCGCAAAGACCACCGCGGCCATCTCAAGATCATGAGTGGGATAATTCTTCTCGTGCCTCTTCAAATGCCGGGAAGCATAAGCGATAACTCTATCATGCTGCATCAGTACACAACCGAGCTCCACTCGAGAAGCATCACAGTAAACGACAAAGCCGCCCGATTCAGAAGGCAAAGATAGAACTGGTGCAGTTATCAACCGAGTCTTCAACTGCTAAAAACTCTGCTCGCATGCCTCAGTCCAAAGAAAAGGAACTCCCTTCCTGGTCAGTCTAGTCAGCGGTGCCGCGATACTCGAGAAGTCCTGCACGAAACGGCGGTAATAACCGGCTAAGCCCAAAAAGCTGCGGACCTCTGTCACTGATACAGGTCTGGGCCAAAGCTGCAAGGCCTCGATCTTCCTCGGGTCCATACGAATACCGGCTCCCGTAACCACATGACCTAGGAAGTCAACACTATCAAGCCAGAAGACACACTTTGAGAATTTAGCAAATAGCTGGTGCTTTCCTAATGTCTGCAACGCAATCCTCAAGTGCTGCTCATGCTCCTCATGACTCTTGGAATAAACCAGAATATCATCAATAAACATAATAATAAACTGGTCGAGAAATGACCTGAAAATCCGGTTCATCAAATCCATGAATGCCACGGGGGCATTGGTGAGTCCGAACAACATCACCAAAAACTCATAATGCCCGTAGCGCGTACGAAAAGCAGTCTTCGGAACGTCATCATTCCAAACCCGCAACTGATGATAACCTGATCTCAAATCAATCTTAGAAAAATGCCCCGCACCCTGGAGCTGATTAAACAAATCGTCAATGCGATGTAAAGGATACCTATTCCGCACCGTAACTCGGTTCAATTGACGATAATCGATGCACAACCTCAAACTGCCGTCCTTCTTCTTGACGAACAGAACATGAGCTCCCCAAGGAGAAACACTCGGACGTATAAGTCCCCTATTAAGCAACTCTTGCCGCTGACCCTTAAGATCCTTAAGCTCCGCCGGGGCCATCCGGTAAGGCGGTATAGAAATAGGCCCCGTGCTGGGAATCAGATCAATGCAAAACTCAATCTCACGCTCTGGCGGCAATCCAGGTAACTCATCGGGAAAAACGTCGGGAAATTCTCGCACGATAGGAACCCGATCCAACGAATCTACCGTAGCTCCAGTATAATGAATGAAAGCTAAGAATCCCCGACATCCTCTCCTCAAAATCCGACTAGCGCAAAGGGCTGAAATCAAACTGTGAGGGGCGGTACCACGGTCCCCCTGCACAACAAGAACTGACCCACCGGGAAAACAAAACCTGAATGTCTTATCGCGACAGTCCACAGACGTGTAGCACGTAGCTAACCAGTCCATGCCCAGGAGAACGTCGAAGTCCAACATCTCAAAAAGGATCAAGTCAACGGACAACTCTCTATCTCCTATCCGAACGACACACGACCGAAACACGTGTCGCGCAACAAATGACTCGCCAACAGGAGTTGTCACAATAAGTGGCTGATCTAGCAAACACGACTCTCAGCCCAACCTCGGTACGAAGTGTGTAGAAACATACGAGTTCGTAGATCCTGGATCAAACAACACGTGTGCATCAAAAGATCATACTGAAAGAGTACCTGAAACTACTCCGTTAGATGCCTGCGCGTCCTAATGAGTCAAAGAAAATACTCATGCCTGCCTTCTACCTGCAACTGGCTGTCCTCCTCCTCTGCCACCCCGTCCCCTCTGAGCAAAACCTCCGCGACCACGACCTCTCTGAGCAAAAGTCTGACGAGGAGCAATGACGGGAGTAGGAGGCAATGCCCCCTGAGGTGAAGGTGGTAAGGTAACATAAAGAACCGCTGCCCCATCCTGGCATGCCTTCGTACAATCTCTAATGCGGTGAGATCGACTCCCACACCGAAAACATCCCGATGCCGGCCGCTGACCCTGTGGGTAGGTGCTATATAACTGACCGCGTCTCAAACCTCTGCTATCATCACGGCTTGGAGGGGGTCTGCCGCGGCGCCTATCCACCTGTCTCTGGGCAGACACATCAGTACAAACCCTCTTCGGTCCCGGAACGACTGACGTCTCAGAAAGACGCTCCTCAACTAGTAGGGCTGCGTCCACTGCGGCTGCATATGTGTCACACTGTTGGGCGTTGATAGCGAGGAATAACTGGGTAAGCAAGCCTCGAACAAACCTCTTGATTCACATCTCCTCAGTATCTACCAAATACGGAGTATACACAGATAGCTCGGTAAACTGCACATCATACTCTGCCACCGTCATACCCGGAGTCTGGCGTAACAACTCGAATCTGCGCGCTCGAGCATCCCTGACACTCTGTGGGAGAAAACGGGCAAGAAACACCATCACGAACTCAGCCCAGGTCATAGGAGAAAGACATGCGGCTCTGCCCCTCTCTAAAGACTCGCACCACTTCCGGGCAAGACCTTCCAGACGAAAACTCGTGAACTCTACCCATCTCGCGTCGGAGCATCTCAGCGAACGACATATCCTGGCCATCCGATCGATAAATGACTGCGGATCCTCCGCTGCATCAGTGTCTGTGAAAACCGGAGGCTTTAGCCTCATGAACTCAGATAACGATACTGTGATAACCTCTATAGCTGCAGGTACAACTGCCTGAACAGTAGATGCCATCGCGGTCCCTGTAGCAGGTGGGATAACCTCCTGTCGCTGCGCTCTACTGGCCTCGACTAATGATCCTATCATCTGGCATAAATCCTGCATGCTGGCCTCTAGCCTGGTAATACGATTGAGCGAAGGTGGATCAATCTGCTTCTGTACAACGGGCGTACCGTCCTGGTCAGTCCTCGTCTCAGACAAGCCAACTTTGACCTCGGCTCTCGCGGCCACTCTCTCCGCCCTCGTAGTCTTCGACAGCATAATGGCTAGAAATGAAAACAGTATTCGATAAGAATACAGAAATCGAATCACAATGATGAATATAGTCATGGAAGGAATCTCAACCAACAAGTCTTAAGGTCACTTAGGCGGAGTATCGTGTCGTAAGTATGCCGCGGAACATACACACGCTACGTCATTCTGCTTAAGCTACCTACTCCATCATACCAAGGCCATCCTACACTCCGAAAATTAAAACCTTGCGCTCTGATACCCACTTTGTCACGACCCAAAATTTGGCACGTGACTGACATTTAAACCATGAAACGTCTACAGGCGTAACGCGATTTAAGTAAGCTGAAACCCAGAAATCTAAACCATCAAAAGTAGTAAGTGATGAAAACATTTGTTAAAAACATTTGGAAATCTCAAGTAAAAATCTTTAAAGTTTAAATTATTTTCTCAAAAATTTCGGCAGCACCTCCTTTGTAAAAACTAGCCTCGAAACGGGTACAAACATAAGACATAAGTAAAACAACATATGATATGAATAAAGCATCCCCAAACGGGAGCAATCACACCCAACGGCGGAAACAACCACCACAAGAATAATATACGACGCTGTAGCGAAGAAAATGGACAAAATAAATGAAAACAACATAAAAGATAAAACTGCATAATAAAAGTCGGCTCACACGAGCTCGACACCCAGAGCCACAAAATATACAATATCGTCCTCATAACTGGTCTCTAAGTCAATACATAAATGGTAGATGGAGAGTACTAGATACAATAATAGACGTACAATGAAATATAAATTCGGATAACCACCACCCACCTATAGCAAAGCGGCTCACAGCCAACTGTAGCGATATCCGCAAAATAGAGATAAAAAGCAGCCTGCCGCGACTACTCTGAGGGTCAACCTGCAAAACACTGTGGCACAACGGGGGTGAGTTGCCAACTCATGAATAGTAAGTAACATCATACAGGTAATCGCAGGTTTGCACGTACTGCGATACTCTAACAAATGTAATCTGATAGTATCAATATGCTAATATGGATGTGCCACAATCATGGAAGGTACTCTATCAGGTACTACAAATACATGAAGTAATGCATATCGAATGAATGCAGAGTATGGGAATAAACATGTCATCATCACGAATCATCATCGTGGAAAAACCTGGTGTCCATCAACGACACCCCAAATCCTAATACCTCAGGCGCCATCACTCTGATCGGCCCTCATATCCTGTAAATCTCATGGAACATGACTGCCCAACATCGGCACTCGAAAACATCATGAAATACTCGTGTCCAACATCGACACGTAAATACTCATCTCTCAGGCGCCGCATACCAGATCGGCCCTCAATGTATCTCAAGTTGTAACTCCCAAATGGTATCCTCCGGATATCCGTCGGACTCTATACTATCACCGGTAGGTAGTACTGTTGGAGATAGTGCCCTCAGAGTCAATTATTAGATCACAGGTACGTGATTGCAATGATTGATGGAGGACCTATCCCGGTAGGACAGTCTTACTCGAAATGATAGTATGCTATCTGGTTTACCTTTATCATCGTGTACTGTTTAAGGTGACCTAACACGTCGCTATTACACGTTGATAGAGCCCCTAGGATTCTTGCTTGACCACCAGCAGTATGAGGGCGATCATATAAGTGGGAGCTGGGGGTCTATAAGCATATCCTTAAAAGGTCCCTAGTCGTGTGAGTTTCGAGACAGGGCATCGATACTCTATAGTAGACTAGTGTATACAGTCAAGACCCCGACGAGGGGCGGTGGCCGGTCTCACAAGCCACTGGTGTCAGTTGGATCACCTAAGATGTATACAGGTGCTCATTGGGTTATGAGTACACCGGACAGGACTCGCTGGGAACATGCTAGTTGGTCATATACCAGACGTCAGATGGCAGTTCCCTGGTGACATGTGTGCAGGTTAGTTCATCGACCTGGAGATCGTCATTTGTCTCGTGTGAGTTCCCACTGTACTTTGATTACTACCCTACCACGGCTCAAAGGAGTCGTGCAAACAGGTTTTAGTTGGGTACAGTCCCGAGCCACATGGAGGCAGTGAGCGTATCTTCAGGGGTTCGTCTCTCCCGGTATTGGGGGTGAGGTCGTGCTGTGTCTAGGAGAGCCATTACACAAATTCCTTGGCCAAGGCAAGGAGATTTACTGGGAGGTATTCCAGTAGTATCTCAGGGTGTTCTGGGCTACACTCCGACACGACTTGTACCGCTTTTGGGGGTCTGGCTTTTACCAACCCCCTAGGCCCGCCATGCGATACTCATAGACGAACGGACCGGACTGTACGGATATTGTCACTGACAGGCTCAGTAGGGTGTCAGGATGAGTTCGCTCATCGATGTCCCTTTTGGTCAATACCTGGTAGCCCGTTATGTATTGGCTTATACCTCTAACGTGCTAGTGGTTAAATCCACAACCAAGGTGTTGATGAGTCTTTAGAGTCCCCCACATTCAGTTACTCAGCTTTCGGGCGAAAGGTTGTAGAGGCCGTATGGAGATATGGCAAGGTCCGATCAGATACGTGCGGTATTGCACGGATCAGGATCGGACAGTTTGTACTATAGGCCGTATGCATATATGGCAGGGTTCGATCAGATACGTGTGGTATTGCACGGATCAGGATCGAACGGATATTACTAGCCGGCTTTGGTTTAAGCCGAATCCTAGTATAGTACAGTGGAGATTTTGTCTCATTGCATTTGTATTTCGGTCGGAATACAAATGCGGGTGTGTATGCACAGTATCGGGGTTTTCCTGTAATTTATTACGGGACCAGTTTTCTGGAGTTGCCAGTTTGCTTTCCGTTTCGGCCGATTTCCATTGTTCCGTTCATTGGCCGAAGTTTGGTGGAGGAGGGCTTATTTGCATTGTTGCAAATAAGTGGTTGTGGAGGGGGTCTTTGCATTTTTGTTTTATCATGATGGTTTCATGATGGAGCCCATCTTTTGACTTCTAGCTTTATGATGATGGCTTGACCATTGTAGGTTATGATTGGCTTTTGGAGTGTTGGGTTTTGTTCTCTCATCATCTCTTTTCATCATTGCTTCCACCCACCCCCTTGACTTTTCTCTTTCTCTCTCCAATCACACTTGTGAAAGGGGGGGCCGGCCATTCCTATGGAAGGGAATGGAATGGGGTTCATTGTGTGGTGTGGTATTTTTGCTTCTCATGTTTGCTAGAAAAGTCCTCTAGCTCATTTCCTAAAGTGGTTCTCTTTTCCTCCACCAATGGCAATTCCACAATCCCCAAAAGTGAGACATGGTTCTTCACACATTCTACAGCAAATCTTGGGCACGTCGAGTAGCCGGCTTCGTGCCCGAGTTGCCTCGACATTGAGGTGGGAGCCCGTAAACACAGTAGGCGTTGTGGTGCACTTCCGGCGATGAGGAGGAGACCGGACTTTCCGCAGGAGATCGGGACCATGACGAGAAGACCGGAGGACTTGGATCGTCGGTATATCTCTATTCCCTTTCTTGTAGTTAGCTAGGACTAGTTAATGGTTCGATCCGGGTTTTAGTGCGCGGCGGTTTGCCAGTCCAAGAAAAATTTAAGTTTATCACCGCTTCCGCATTTGGCCGTCGGATTGACGGCCGGGGCGCCGCCGTGCACTTACAGTGGTATCAGAGCCTCACCATTAACTTAGTCTAGCTTGGTTTAATGCGTTTTGCATTTCCGATCGACCAAAACTCCAAAATCTACATTTTTGTTAGCATCAGTTTCTGTTGAAATTTTTTGGTCTCGAAAATTTTTTCAGGTTGTAAAATATTGATGTACTGGAAAATCTAAGATCTCTGTAAAAATTCGATGAAGTGAATCCACAGTGGGAGCGCGGAACCGCCGCAAATACCCCCTTCCCGCCGCTGTTCCGCCGAACACTGTGGGGATCCCTGCACCAATTTTTTTACAGAGGCTTTCTGGGCTTAAAATATGGGTTTTGGAATATTAATTTTGGGCCCATAATTTCTGTGAGTGCTACAGTATTGTTTGGGGGCCCACTTGTTAATGTTTGATCGATCGGATACTTTAAACACATTATTTCACAGTATTTACATTATATCTGCGACCGTGAATGTCACTCGATCGGTAAATCCGGTCTAACTGCTATAGCCCGGTTAGACGGATTTGCGAACGTGACTTTCACGTTGTTGTTCTGTTTTTGCTGTGATATTGCGGATCGGTCGTGGGGGATAGCCTGGATGCAATGCTAGTACAGTTGTGGTTGTATTATGTACATTTGATATTGCGGGGCGAGCGTCCGACATGTGGACTGCCGTCACTGCCTGTTTGTATTATTATTTTGGGGCACGACCTGGTTGCGGTCGATGTACCCGTTGTATGTATATTTTACTTTCTGTACTAGGATTGCCCCGCGGAGGGGTGCACGGATAGCCGGGTTCTGGAGGGCAACAAGCCCGCATCTCATGGCATTGAGACGGAGGGGGCTTCACTCTAGGATTGGCGGGCTATTCGCCACACTCGTAGGGGGTACAGGTTGACCCAGGAGGGGTGTCCAAGTTACCGGATTCCGTGAAGTGCTGGGTGGTCCATTCACGGTGCTGAAGGGGGCTGCCTCGCTTCAGGTTTTGGCGGGTGACTTGCTGCGCCCGTAGGGGTCTAGGATTTCATTGCGCAGGCTATCCACACGACCAGGGGAACGTCGGGTTTCAGCGGCTCTGTGAAACCCGGGGATCCCAGATATCTGTATTGTTTCTGTGATGCTGTACATATCTTTGATGTTGCATTTTATTCACGCCTTGAGCGAAATATAATATATTGGTATATATATTAGTAGATGTTGTATATGTTTTGCATCCGCGCTAGTCCAGTCCCCGCTCTGTCGTTAGTAAGCTAACCTAACGGGTAATGACGGGACCCAGTGGCGAATGCGGATGGCATATACGTACATCAGTATATTTTCGTTCTTTTTGGTGTGATCAATTGATGGGACTGCGTTGATTCGGATCAATGCAAGTTAAAAACAAACCTAATCTGATGTTGTTGGAACACTTTTCAAAAAGCTGTTATTGCAAGGACGTTCACTTTTGTTTTGCATCGCGGTATTCATTTGGAATATCCTGCTCCTCAGTCTACGAGGCAAGGGCCGAGATCCCTTCACCGGGAGTGACCCCTTGGACAGAAGTTTGCGTCAGGGCATTAACTTCACTATAGCCGATTACTTTTGCTTTGCATCGCGGTATTCATTTGGAATATCCTGCACCCCATTCTACGGGGAAAGAGCCGAGATCCCTTCACCGGGAGTGACCTCTTTAGCAAAGGTTTTCGTCACTATATTTTTAAAAAAGCTATCCGTTCCTTCAACGATATCAAGTTCATTACGTTAAAGGTTTTCGCCAGAAACCATTCGTAGCCCTCCGTCGTTTCATATGGATAGTCAATAGTATTCAAGCTGTGTATGTTGGCCAAAGTCAAGGCACAGTGTTTGGTAGCTGTTGGTTATTCATATGCAGCATAGATAGATGCGTTGGTTTGGAACAGTCATACTGCCATGTTGGCCAAAGTCAAGGGTATGTACGGGTGGATTCAAATTAACCTGGAGAATGACGGGTAGAACTTGACATGTGACTTATGATATGTTGGCCAAAATCAAGGTCATAAGAGCATGGGGCAGAAATCACATCGGGAGTTTCAAAAGAACTGAAACTTGCCAGATATGCGCATGCCATCTGGAGTATGATGATGTGAGCGGATTCCGTCACGTTATCATGCGATGATAGTTGGATCCCGATTCCCACTGATGAGTTAGTTTACTCCTCGGGTGACCCCGACTAATTCTTCTTTCAGGTTTGGAAGAGAATTTGAGGTACAGTGGGAGGTTTCCAGATTAGATAAATTGGTAACCATTCTGATCTAGGTTAGAGTGCACGCTGAGTGTTTCTTCTCTCTCTCTCTTTGGCAGCGACCATTGACCCGACCCTAAGACTTTGACTCAGTGACCAAGTTGACCGAACCTTCTTAAACACTGGCTTTTGGATTGTCAGAGTTGCAAACCTCATTGCCACTCCTACTTTTACCCTTTTCTCCAGGATACCCCGTTTTACTACGAACGTCCACTTCCATTGGACAAAACTATCGTATGGTTAGATACGAACTCGAAGGAATTTATTCGAGGATGGTTTCAGGTTCTGGAGAAAACGGATAGGACTATTCAGTTGTCTTTTCCTTTTACCCTCTCTCAGGTTACGAGTACTCCTTGGTTTAGGAGATAGTACACCTATTACGCAAATTGGATAGTCTTCTTCCAAACCTTAGGCTGGTGCCGACCGGTAGGGAATGAAGAAAACCAATTAGCCTAACGATGGTGTACAGAAGGTATTAAGTTCAGACAAAGCAAGGGATTAGTAAGAGGGCAAAGTAAATTGCAACAGATATTCACGACCAAACCAAATATTTCGTTACCACTCCCACATCACCTTTGAATTTCTCCAGGACACTCCGTATCACTACGAAGATCCACAGTTTATTTGGATACTCCATCGTATGGTTATATACGAACTCGAATGGAACTTGTTCCAGTTCGGGGATGGATTCTGGTCCAGGAGAAATAGGAATAAGGTTTATTCGGTTGTCTTTTATCTTCACCCTCTCTCATTGCGAGTGTTCTTAGGATTGGGACAGTACACCCATTATGCTTATTGGATAGTCTTCTTCCAAACCATAGGCTGGTGCCGAACGGTAGGGAAGGAAGAAAACCATTTGGGCTAAAGGGGTGTGCAGAAGGTAAAGACTAAAGACATATGAAGGGATTTGGAGAGGTGGCAAAGAACTATACGGTTACAGTCGTGAATCTGGAAGAGGCATTACTAGGAATACCAGAATACCCCATCGAAACATTTCAATGTTTCAGTTTCATTGTGTAGTGTTAAAAGAAAACTGATTTCCCGATTAGATACTTACTCCAGGGTATGTATTTACCAGGTACGATTCTCACATCTGTATGGTTTTACAGATGATGAGTGGGAGTAAGTTATTGGGAATTGGGTGGTCATCCTCATTATATCGGGATTCGTTGTAATCGGTGATATTTGAGGAAATCACCTGGGCAGTTTGCCGGTTGGCAAATATTTGGTTTTGAATATCCGCAGTCATGCACCAATTTCAAATTGATATATCCATACGTCTATTTTCATAGAGTGAGATATACCTTTCTGAAATTATGTCTACGACATTTACCTATATCAGTGGATGGTTAGGTAAGGAGCATTAAACAGCGGTGTAATTCTTCTTAACCATAAGTACAGTTTTCAACCTACGACACACAGTGAATGAGTTATTAGACTCAAGGGACTTATACTGAGTATTGTATGTTGTCCAGGGTCCATTAGGACAGAGGGGTTGGTCCTCGTACTGTATTCGGTTTACTTATGACTTCTCTAGTTTTTAGACAGGTGTTTCGTAGGAAACACAGGGTCCGAATTTTGAGAAGTTATAGGTATTTGAATAGAGTAGAGAACCAGGTGTAGCAAGTATCGGGATTCTTCAAAGAGATCAAAGATGTAGATACTTGTGTATGGTATTAAGTTGATAGTAATGACTAAGAGAACTTGCTTCTCTTTCAGGTTACTCATAATTGGAAGCATTCCTAAGTTGAGTTACGCTGATCGGCCTTCTTCCATTTAGTTGACATGCACTGGAGACAGCTGCATGATTTGAATCTGGTTCAAATAAATCAGTGCCTCTGGTCCTATATGGGATATAGAACAGTTCATATCTTAACGATGTTAAGGTACGGGGAGTTGTCCGGCTTATGCTTAAAACCAGACACTGGACAACTCAAGGCACGTTTCTGTAATGGCTGTTTGTGGGTTGACCCAGGCTATGACGCGGGTTGACTTTCTACCATCTGGATGAACAATAGCAATATTGTTCTAGACTCGCCACAGTTTTATTAAAAATGGATTTTTTCAGAAAAACAGTAGTGGGAGTATGGTAGAACTGGAAGTGATTCCAGAACCACAAACGATTACTGAAGATTTGATAAGGAACCTAAAGATTCAATCTGGATTGACATTCCATTGGCCACTCCGCAGATAAGGTGGGTAACTTCAGGCACCCGAGAGGTACTACGGTAGCCTCAAGGACGGTGACAGGGAAGTTCTTGTTTACCCACAATTACCATTGCTGTTGTTCCAGGCTGCGAGACCCGGTGGGAGGATGAGTATAGCGTCGTTCTAAACTAGTTTTAGAAGTGTACGTGTATATGACTCTGCCAGAGGGTTGTCGTAGTCAGTGGGAGCAGCGGAAGCATTGGTGGACAGGTAGCTTATGTCTATTTATAGACTGAAGCACCAGTAGCGGAGATAGATCATCTATTTCTGACGTGACAGTCATAGGTTTGACTTCATCAGAATAGGGGATGGATCTGTTGAGAAGGTAGTAGGGTGTGATATCCTAGTATTTGGATGACATACACAGAGTAGGAAAAGAAACTCCTATACTACAATCGGTTATACTTTGGTCGTCACACAGTAGTTTCTCCACAAAGGAAATGGATTTTATATCAGACATACTGGCTACTAGATCTATGGTTTTAGATCTAGATTTGGGTGGTTTCCCATTCTGGGTACTTAGACAGCATTCTAAGGGTATTTAGAATGGACGACTCCTGGCACGGTAGTGTACCTGCAGGTGATGGAGTCACCCTCTCTAAAGGTGTCTTACAGACTAAAGTGGAGAGGGATGTGCATGATTGGCAGATCACTTGCTCAGGCAATTGAGTCAATCATGAGTTGTCAAGTACCACACCAGACATTGTTCTTGCACTAGATGCAATAAGCTGACATTAATCCAATCCTGGAGAAACGGTCGGAAGCAGTTTTAGAACATAAGTGGATGTTCTAGGGATATGATAACGACAGCCTCATTCGGGAGACAGTTATCATTCCAGGCTTCCAAGGTGACATGGACGACAAGGAGGTTGTCAGAGTTATAGTTTTTCCTTCTGACGAGGGGCAGTATTTTGGACAGTTGGTCCAAGGCAATACTGAGGGAGGCATGGCGCAGGATACTGATTGAGTTCAGTTGACGATACAGTCTAAGAAGTTTGGATTTGGAGTTCATTTATGAGCTAAGTCCCATCAGACATCCAGACACATTCTAAGACAGGTATTGCTCATTTCGGGAGATGGCTTTCTCCGCGAACATGAGATTTAGAGAGACATAGAAAGAAACATCAAGGCGGATCCACTCACTGAGGCTATTCCTCGAACGCAATAGTTTCGCAAACGAGCTTTGTGAGACTGACTAGTAGAGAAGTTGGGTGTTCGGTATCACACGGGCTGTGAGTATGCGACATCGCAATAATTAGCCTTGAGTGCAAGTGGGAGATTGTTGGAGATAGTGCCCTCAGAGTCAATTATTAGATCACAGGTACGTGATTGCAATGATTGATGGAGGACCTATCCCGGTAGGACAGTCTTACTCGAAATGATAGTATGCTATCTGGTTTACCTTTATCATCGTGTACTGTTTAAGGTGACCTGACACGTCGCTATTACACGTTGATAGAGCCCCTAGGATTCTTGCTTGACCACCAGCAGTATGAGGGCGATCATATAAGTGGGAGCTGGGGGTCTATAAGCATATCCTTAAAAGGTCCCTAGTCGTGTGAGTTTCGAGACAGGGCATCGATACTCCATAGTAGACTAGTGTATACAGTCGAGACCCCGACGAGGGGCGGTGGCCGGTCTCACAAGCCACTGGTGTCAGTTGGATCACCTAAGATGTATACAGGTGCTCATTGGGTTATGAGTACACCGGACAGGACTCGCTGGGAACATGCTAGTTGGTCATATACCAGACGTCAGATGGCAGTTCCCTGGTGACATGTGTGCAGGTTAGTTCATCGACCTGGGGATCGTCATTTGTCTCGTGTGAGTTCCCACTGTACTTTGATTACTACCCTACCACGGCTCAAAGGAGTCGTGCAAACAGGTTTTAGTTGGGTACAGTCCCGAGCCACATGGAGGCAGTGAGCGTATCTTCAGGGGTTCGTCTCTCCCGGTATTGGGGGTGAGGTCGTGCTGTGTCTAGGAGAGCCATTACACAAAGTCCTTGGCCAAGGCAAGGAGATTTACTGGTAGGTATTCCAGTAGTATCTCAGGGTGTTCTGGGCTACACTCCGACACGACTTGTACCGCTTTTGGGGGTCTGGCTTTTACCAACCCCCTAGGCCCGCCATGCGATACTCATAGACGAACGGACCGGACTGTACGGATATTGTCACTGACAGGCTCAGTAGGGTGTCAGGATGAGTTCGCTCATCGATGTCCCTTTTGGTCAATACCTGGTAGCCCGTTATGTATTGGCTTATACCTCTAACGTGCTAGTGGTTAAATCCACAACCAAGGTGTTGATGAGTCTTTAGAGTCCCCCACATTCAGTTACTCAGCTTTCGGGCGAAAGGTTGTAGAGGCCGTATGGAGATATGGCAAGGTCCGATCAGATACGTGCGGTATTGCACGGATCAGGATCGGACAGTTTGTACTATAGGCCGTATGCATATATGGCAGGGTTCGATCAGATACGTGTGGTATTGCACGGATCAGGATCGAACGGATATTACTAGCCGGCTTTGGTTTAAGCCGAATCCTAGTATAGTACAGTGGAGATTTTGTCTCATTGCATTTGTATTTCGGTCGGAATACAAATGCGGGTGTGTATGCACAGTATCGGGGTTTTCCTGTAATTTATTACGGGACCAGTTTTCTGGAGTTGCCAGTTTGCTTTCCGTTTCGGCCGATTTCCATTGTTCCGTTCATTGGCCGAAGTTTGGTGGAGGAGGGCTTATTTGCATTGTTGCAAATAAGTGGTTGTGGAGGGGGTCTTTGCATTTTTGTTTTATCATGATGGTTTCATGATGGAGCCCATCTTTTGACTTCTAGCTTTATGATGATGGCTTGACCATTGTAGGTTATGATTGGCTTTTGGAGTGTTGGGTTTTGTTCTCTCATCATCTCTTTTCATCATTGCTTCCACCCACCCCCTTGACTTTTCTCTTTCTCTCTCCAATCACACTTGTGAAAGGGGGGGGCCGGCCATTCCTATGGAAGGGAATGGAATGGGGTTCATTGTGTGGTGTGGTATTTTTGCTTCTCATGTTTGCTAGAAAAGTCCTCTAGCTCATTTCCTAAAGTGGTTCTCTTTTCCTCCACCAATGGCAATTCCATAATCCCCAAAAGTGAGACATGGTTCTTCACACATTCTACAGCAAATCTTGGGCACGTCGAGTAGCCGGCTTCGTGCCCGAGTTGCCTCGGCATTGAGGTGGGAGCCCGTAAACACAGTAGGCGTTGTGGTGCACTTCCGGCGATGAGGAGGAGACCGGACTTTCCGCAGGAGATTGGGACCATGACGAGAAGACCGGAGGACTTGGATCGTCGGTATATCTCTATTCCCTTTCTTGTAGTTAGCTAGGACTAGTTAATGGTTTGATCCGGGTTTTAGTGCGCGGCGGTTTGCCAGTCCAAGAAAAATTTAAGTTTATCACCGCTTCCGCATTTGGCCGTCGGATTGACGGCCGGGGCGCCGCCGTGCACTTACAAGTACATCCTCTGCCAGGCTCATCGCCATCCCCACAAAATCTCTGTCTTGCCCCGGGGTACCATACCGGGTCCACCATGTACCCGCAGACGGTTCCTCCACTTCTTGAATCGGGTCTCGAAAACAAATCTCAGAACCGAGAAAACATATGGTGGATGCACTGAAATATCATATCACGAGAAACCGGGTTTTCAAAACAATGCATACTTTATTGAAATACTACCACGGTTCTCAAATCCATAAATCACATGAAATCCATATCTCAATGCGTAAATCAATGAAATATGATGTATGCAACATAAAATAGTGATATGAGCACATCTAGGGAAAACCACTCTTTTAAATGGATCCAGCTTTAAAATATATCACGCGGTTCCCAATTCTCCGAAATCCAATGCAACATCACATATGAGCATATATGTAGCTATAGCAAGGTATGTATGTACGCAAGTATGTATGTACACTAGTATGCAGGTACGCAAGCATGTAATTCATCTAAGTCCATGTCATGCACCCCACGAGCTCGCGGGGAGGCGGAATATATGAAAAACAATTATCAAAGCTTCGTAACACGGACTTGAGCACACAGATCGTGTCTAAACCATTACTAGTAAACTACGAGAGGTTTAACTACTCGGATTTGAAGTTATACCTCACGTTACTTGTCCTTCGGGTCTTCATCACTTTCCTCCACACATCGTAGGCTCTATGGAACATGGGCACCTCAACAGCCTCTTCGAGTCAAAGACGATCCACCCGAAAGTCTATAGTCCGAGCTCCTATCTCGAATCTGAGATAACTACGGCTTCTAGATTACTAATCTAGAAGTCCTAGAGGGTGTAGAGTAATTAGATGGATTACTTAGTCACTTAAACCCTAGGATTCTCAACTCATGAGAGCTTTTAGGGTCTTGAGGAAGAAGATGAAGACTTGAGGAGAGAGAAAGCTTTTGTGATAATGATATGAATAATAACTCATGATAGAATAATATCAAGCATACAAATATCTCTTGATAAATATCTAGAAATATCTTGTAAGCTTCATTTAATCCTAATGGTGAATCACCTCATGAGTCATTAAGTATTTAATGAAAATCTACACCTCATCTCTCCACCTCATTTGTGTTTAATCCAAAAGAAATAAATACAAATGAGTCATCTTCTTCTAGAAGCTTCCCGACAAATTATGAGACTGCCCCTCCCATCCGTATTTCCGAAAAACACGGATAATCTTTGACTGAATAAATCAATTTGTATAATACTAGAATCTGGCTTAAACCAAAGCCCGCTAGTATTATCTGCCCGATCATAATACGTGCATAAGTGGACGTAAGTGATCACGGCCCTGCTGTAAAACCATATGGCCTCTACACCTTTTGCCCGGTGCAGGGAAACTCTCTGTGTGGGACTCTAAACACTCGACACTACGCTGGCAGTGGGTTTAACCACAGGCCGCAAGCGGTACTAGCTGTACGTAACGGTCCCCAGGTAAATGTCGATAAGAAGGACGATGAGGAAACCCATCGGAACTCCAACTAAGTCTGATGTGACAATCTCCGTACAGTCCGGTCTGTTCGTCTAGGACTATCGCATATCGGGCCTAGGGGGGCGGTAAACGTCAGACCCCTAATAGCGGTATAAGTCGTGTCGGAGTGAAGCCCATTACACCTTGAGAAGCTACTGGAACCTACCAGTAAATCTCGCTTGCCTTGGCCAGGGACTTTGCGTAATGGCTCTCCATACACAGCGCGATATCAACCCCCAATACCGGGAGAGACGAATCCTGTCCAACCGCCACTGCCTCCAAGTGCTTCAGGACTGCACCCAACTACTACCTGTTTGCATGACTCCTTTGAGCCGTGGTAGGGTAGTAATATAAGTACAGTGGGAACACACCCGAGGTGAAGTAGCAGTGTCAAGTAAACGGACTAAGCTGTACTCATGTCACCTGGGAACTACTATCTGACGATGGGTATAAAACCAACCTGCAGTTCCCGGCGAGTCCTGTCCGGTGTACCCGTAACCTAACGAGCACCTGCATACTATCTCCAGTACGACGTACTTATGGCTGTGGGACAGATCATCTCCCTATGCTGGGATGAGAAGCGTATACACCAGTCTACTCCGGAGTATCGATGCCCTGTCTCGATAATCCTATGACCAGGGACCTGTATAGGATGTTGCTTATAGACTACCCAGCCTCCACTAGTGTGACTGCCATCACAACGCTGGTAATCAAGTAAAGATCCTAAGGGCTCTACTAATATGTATAAGTGATACGTTAAAAGAAACATATGCACATATTAAAGTAGTCACAAACCAAGTAGCATACTACCATTTTTAGCAAGACTGTCAATACAACTGTGAAAATCCCAAGCTTCCATTAAGTAATTTACAAACTAGTATGATACAGTAATGGCCTCTAGGGCATAAACACTAACAATCTCCCACTTGCACTAGGGCCATGTACTGGCATATCGCAGACCTATCATCTCGAATAGCCTCTCGAACTGTATCTGAGGAATGGCCTTTGTGAATGGATCGGCAGTGTTATTCTCTGTATCTCAAAGTTGGACCTGGCTAAGCCTATTGAAATATTACCTCGATCTCCCGGCGATCTACGATCTCCCTGATCAGGTGATGTAAGTCCATGCTACCTCTCCCGGTACTTTCGGGCATGCGGAATTTGGTGAAAAACAATTTTATTAGAGGTGGTAACATGGACTCAAAACCGGATCTTTGTTAAACATCTAACTAACAACCTAACTACGAGCTGCTAACTACTCGGTTAGGGGGTTATACCTTTCTTTTTCTCGAACTCCTTCTTCTTCAAGCTTCGATGGTCGTCCGAATCGGCTTCTCCCCGTCGTCTCCTTGTGCCGAAGATAGATCCACCTGAAAGCTTCTACCTTTGGCTCCTTCTTCGAACTTTGAAGAAACTAGTTCACTCGGTTTGCTAAACCTTGTGAACTAGAGTGAGTAGAGAAGAGTTTGTATGGGATTTTATCTATGGTTCTTGGTTCTCAACTCATGAGACAAGTGAACCATAGAATCAAGAGAGGGAGAGCAAGAGGAGGAAGATGAGAGCTCAAGAACAAGAGAGAGAATGAGCATGAAAGAATGAGAGAAGACTTTTCTCTCTTGGCTCTCATAATCCAAAACCATCATCACAAAAATAACAATAAAGTATTGTGTAAAATGGTTCAAGTCAAAATGGCTAAATCATTTCATGCACTCATTTCTCACAAAAGAAACAAGCAAGTAAAAAGTCTTTGCCATGAAATGATAGCCATTGTCATCATGATGGTCAACTAGTCCAACCTAGTCAACCGGTCAACAAAATCAACAAGTCAACAAAGTCAACCCCTCAACAACCATGTCACCAAAATACTTAATTAATATTATTGTTAATCACATATCATATTCTCATTAGGGTTGACCAAAAAGTCAATAGTCAACAGTCAACGGTCAACAACCCTAATGAGAATCCTCTGCCTCTGTCTCTCCGTCAACTGTGCATACACACCCGCATCCGCGTTCCGAGGAACACGAATACATACTGGATAAATCCAATCCCAAAACGTACACTGGGATCTGGCTTAAACCAAAGCCCGCTAGTGATAACTGTCCGGACACTGTACGTGCATAAGTGCATGGATGTGACCGAACCCTGTCGCAAAACCATGCGACCTGCCGCAAAACCATGCGACCTCTACTCTTTTGCCTAAAGGCGAATAGCTTTCTGTGTGGGACTCTAAAGACTCGACACTACGCTGGCAGTGGGTTTAACCACAGACCGCAAGCGGCACTAGCTGTGGGTAACGATCCCCAGGTAGATGCCGACAAGAAGACTGACGAGGCGAAACCCATCTGAACTCCTACTGAGCCTGAATGTGACATTCTCCGTACAGTCCGGTCTGTTCGTCTGATACATCGCATGGCGGGCCTAGGGGGCGGTAAACGTCAGTCCCCCAATAGCGGTACAAGTCGTGTCGGAGTGAAGCCAAAAACACCCTGAGATAACACTGGAAGCCTACCAGTATATCTCGTTTGCCCTGGCCAGGGACTACTCATGTAATGGCTCTCCTAGACACAGCGCGATGTCAACCCCCAATACCGGGAGAGACGAATCCTGTCTAACTGTCACTGCCTCCAAGTGCTTCGGGACTGCACCTAACTACCACCTGTTTGCATGACTCCTTTGAGCCGTGGTAGGGTAGTAATCAAAGTACAGTGGGAACACACTCGAGGCGAAGTGACAGTGTCAAGTCAGTGGACTAAGCTGTACTCATGTCACCTGGGTTCCTTCGCTAAAGCTATAGCCCCGTTGTTGTCGCAATACAGAGGTATTGGATCAACAATGGACGGAACCACCTGAAGCTCTTTCAAGAACTTCCTCATCCAGACAGCTTCTTTTGCGGCATCAGATGCAGCGATGTATTCCGCTTCCATCGTCGAGTCTGCCACGGTTTCCTGTTTGGAACTCTTCCAACACACCGCCCCTCCATTGAGGGTAAAGACAAAACCCGACATGGACTTGGAATCATCCTTGTCACTCTGGAAGCTGGAGTCAGCAAAGGCCTCGATCTGGAGGTCTTTTCCTGCATACACCAAGAACATCTCCTTAGTCCTTCTCAGGTACTTGAGAATGTTCTTTACCGCTATCCAGTGTTTCTCCCCAGGGTTTGACTGATACCGGCTCACCACACTCAGTGCATAAGCTACATCCGGTCTGGTACACAACATCGCATACATTATAGAGCCTACCGCGGAAGCGTAGGGTATAATAGACATGCGATCCCTCTCTAAATCAGTCTTGGGAGACATCTCTTTAGAGAGGGTGATCCCGTGACAAGCCGGTAGGTTACCGCGCTTGGAATCTTCCATACTGAATCTTTTCAGTATGGTGTCGATGTACCTGGACTGTGAAAGTCCTAATATCCTCTTGGATCTATCACGATGGATCCGGATCCCCAGGATGTATGAGGCATCACCCAGGTCTTTCATGGAGAACTTGTGTGACAAGAACCCCTTGACAGATTGTAGCATAGGAATGTCATTTCCTATTAAGAGAATGTCATCCACGTACAAAACGAGGAATACTACAGTTCTCACTACAAATCTATAATAGATGCATGGTTCATCTGGATTTTTGATAAAGCCAAATTCCTTGACCGTCTCATCAAAACAGATGTTCCAACTCCGCGATGCCTGCTTTAGTCCATAGATGGACTTAAGCAACTTGCACACCTTTCCGCTGCTCCCACTCTGAATGAAACCCTCTGGTTGGTCCATATAGACACACTCCTCTAAATTGTTATTTAGAAAAGCGGTCTTTACGTCCATTTGCCAGATCTCATAATCGTGGAAGGCAGCAATGGCAAGAAGGATCCGAATGGATTTCAGCATAGCCACTGGAGAAAAGGTTTCGTCATAGTCCAAGCCAGGTCTTTGATGGAAACCCCTTGCAACAAGTCTAGCTTTATAGGTCTCAACCTGTCCATCTACACCAATCTTCCTTTTGAAGATCCACTTTCATCCTACGGGTTTTATCCCGTCTGGAGCAATGTCCAACGTCCATACTTTGTTGGTGTACATGGACTCCATTTCGGTCCGCATTGCATCCAGCCATTTTACTGAGTCAACGCTCTGAATGGCCTGCTGGAAGCTAGTAGGCTCATCATAATCTATGATGCAATCCTCTCTATCCCCGTCTATGAGAAAACTGTAGTATCTCTCGGGCAGATGAGACTGCCTACTACTCCTGCGGAGCGGCGTAGGAATGTCCTGTTCTTTTGAACCCTCTGGTTCCACTAAGCTTTCAGTAATAGCTCGAGGTTCTGGAATTTCTTCCAGTTCTACTGTGCTCCCACTTATCTGGGTTTCTAAAAACTCAGTTTCCAAGAAGTAGGCATGACGAGAAACAAGAACTTTTTGTTCCTCTTCGCAGTAGAAGAAATATCCCTTGGAGTTCTTTGGATATCCCACGAACTTACACTGTACTGAGCGTGCCTCGAGCTTGTCCGCATGCTGCTTTTTAACAAAAGCTGGACATCCCCATGTCTTAATGTGCTTAAGATAGGGTCTCTTCCCACACCACATCTCATATGGTGTAGTAGGCAAAGTCTTAGTTGGAACTCGGTTCAAAAGGTATGCAGCTGATTCTAGCGCATACCCCAAGAATGATCGCGGTAACTCAGCGTTACTCATCATGGACCGTACCATATCCAATAGGGTTCGGTTCCGTCTCTCCGATACACCATTATGTTGCGGAGTGTATGGAGGAGTAAGCTGAGAGAGAATTCCATTCTCTTTTAAATAGTCTAGGAACTCGGCACTCAAGTATTCACCACCTCGATCCGATCTTAGAATCTTGATACTTTTGCCGGTCTGTTTTTCTACTTCATTCTTATATTCCTGGAATTTTCCAAAGGCTTCGGACTTATGTTTCATTAAGAAGACATAACCGTACCTTGAAAAGTCATCCGTAAAAGTAATGAAGTAAGAATAACCGCTTCGCGCATGTGTAGACATTGGACCGCATACGTCGCTGTGTACGAGTCCCAAGAGCTCGCTCGCTCTTACTCCGTGTCCAGTGAACGGAGTCTTTGTCATCTTTCCTTTGAGACAGGATTGACAAGTGGCATACGATTGATATTCGAACGGATTCAAATATCCTTCTGTATGTAACTTTGTCAACCTTCTCTCATTGATGTGACCCAGTCTACAATGCCATAAGAAAGTCTGATTTATTTCCGGAGACTTTCTTTTGTGTGTATTCTGGACATTGAAAATCTGTGGTTGGTTTAATACGTATATACCATTGCTCAATGTACCTGACCCAATCAGAACTTGATTAAGGTGAATGTTTACAACATTGCTTACAAACGCAAATTCATAACCTTCTTTAGAAACCAAAGATACAGAAATGATATTACAAGTTGCGTTGGGTACAAAAAAGCAATTACGCAAAACCAAAACATGTCCATCTGACATTCCCAGGTGATAGTCCCCCACGGCCTTAGCATCCATGCTAGCTCCGTTCGCAACTCTGAGGGTCATGTCACCTGCTTTCAAAACACTACGGTTTCTCAACGCCTGCAAATAATTACAGATATGAGATCCTGATCCGGTATCCAATACCCAGGAAGTAGATTTTATTGAAAGACAGTTTTCAATAACATACACACCTGAAGCTGAAGCTGCAACCTGCTTCAATTCCTGTGTTCTGGCCTTCCAGGCCCTGCAATCATTCTTCCAGTGTCCTTTCTTATGACAATAGAAGCATTCTTCCTTATCCACAAGCTTCCCCGCTTTCTTTGTTGCTTTAGCTTTTCCCTTCGTATCCACTTTACTAACACCGCCCCTTGGTTTCGCGGGGGCTTTCTTCTTCTTTCCATTGGCTTTCGTCTTGGACCTAGAAGAAGATGATCCTCCTACAAACAAAGTGGATGTTTTCCTACCTTTCTGTAGGGTGCCCTCTGCGCTTCTCAGCATGTTGAGGAGCTCTGAAAGTTCAACTTCTTTTTCTTGTAAGTTGAAGTTCAGTATGAACTGGGCGTAAGTGGAAGGAAGGGACTGGAGAATCAAGTCCGTATAGAGCTCATTCTCCAACGTGGTCCCAAGGTCCGCGAGCTCCTCAATGTAGCCAATCATCTTAAGCACGTGTTCCGCTACCGATGATCCGATGGCCAATCTTGCCGAAAATAACTTTTTCGACACTTCGTATCTTGCGATACAAGATTGCTCTCCATACAGTTCTTTTGTATGAAGAAATATGGATTCCAGGTCCATATTCTCGTGCCTCCTCTGATGTTCATTGTCCATAGAGGCAAGCACGAGGCACTTGGCCTTCGCGCAGTCTAGTTCCCAGGTCTTACGGATTTCCTTATCCGCGACGCTGGTTTTGGGACCTGGGACAGGGGGAGCTTTGGTGGTAAGAAGATACCCCAGCTTGTCGTAAGTGATTGCCATCTTGACATTCCTGAGCCAATCTTTGTAGTTTGGCCCTGTCAGTATGTTTTTATCTAGGAGTAACTTAAGTCCAGTCATGTCGATTGGTCACTGCAATTAGGAGAGAGAAGAAACACTCAGCTTGATGCTCTTGCAAGTTTAGAATGGTTTTTAGTTTGTCTAAACAGGATGGCTCCCACTGTTTCTCGAATCCCTCCTTATACCAAAAAGGAAGAATTAGTCAGGATCAATCTCACCGTACAATACTTGCTTAACCGTTCAGCCAGGCCAGTGTCGGTACTTCGAGGGAGGTTTTCCAACGCTTTCGCGAAGTTCCTTAATTAAATAACCTCTTTTCCCTGTGGGCGTAGCCCCGCTAACACCTTTCTAGACACCTACTAGGTTTATAGCATTGATCGTTAAGTAAGAAATTTCCCGAGGAGTAGCATATACTCACAGTAGGATCGGGATCCAAATATCATCGCGTGACGAAACTGAAGGAATCCTACCAGAATCATCACACTCCAAATGGTATGCAACACTAGCAAGTTTCAGTGCTTTTGAAACTCCCGATGTGGATTTTTTTGCCCCATGCTCTTATGACCTTGACTTTGGCCAACAAATCATAAGTCACATGTCAAGTTCTACCCGTCGTTCTCCAGGTTAATTTGAATCCACCCGTACCTACCCTTGACTTTGGCCAACAAGGCAGTACGACTGTTCCAAACCAACGCATCTATCTATGCTGCACATGAATACCCAATAGCTACCAATCACTATGCCTTGACTCTGGCCAACAAACACAGCTTGAATACTATTGACTATTCATGTGAAACGACGGAGGGCTACGAATGGTTTTGGCGAAACCGTGAACGTAGAGAACTTGATATAATCGATGGAACGAGATAGCTTTTAAAAGGAGTGGCTCAAACTCCGCATTTTAAAAGTTTGTTTTGAAAAGAACCGAGTGGTTTTTCGAAAGTGTTCCAACGATTTAACTTCGTTTATTTTCTTGCATTAGTTCTTTTAATGCGTGATATTCTTGCATTAGTTCTTTTAATGCGTCCCATCATTTAATCCTACCATTGCAGAAAACAACCAAAATATGACGTACGCTTATGCCATTCGCATTCGCCACGGGGCCCCGTCATTACCCGTTAGGTTACTTAACTAACGACAGAGCGGGGGCTGGGCTAGCGCGGCTGTAAAACATAAGCAACGCCTAAATAATATCATAGATAGATATATTGCAATGATAGCCATTTCAGATCACAGATGAACACATTGGATATACTTGGAATCCGCAATTCGTACGAGCCTATAACGAAAAGCAGATTACACAGTCGCGGTGAATAGCCAATACCCCACCCAAGACCCCTACGGGTGCGGCAAACTACCCGCCAAGTACCCGAAGCGAAGCAACCTCCCTCAACTCCGTGAGTAGGCCACTCGGCACTTCGGCATACCCGGTAGTTTGTGCACCCCCTCTATGGGTCTATCCTAGGAGCAAAAACAGTAAAAAGAAATTATACAATGACGGCTACAACCCCGACCCAGTTGTGCGGCCATACAAATAATTATTACATCAATTTACAAATATACATGAATTGAAAGAAAAGAAAACTCTCGTCTCACAACCCCCGGCTATTCAACCGCGACAATCCAACATATTCATATACACATTCCAATAACATTACAGATCACAGATTTGTATAACCTCCACTAATCGACATATAGCGATTAGCAGACGTTCAATACAAATATCACATTACAGAAAAAAAACCCGTCAGCTAAAGTCTTTTAGAATTTCGATCAAAAATACGGATTTTCAGGACCCCAAAAATAAAATTTTCGTTCTGGAAAATCTGGGTAGAAAATATATATTCCAAAAATCCCAAAATACCCTTATGAGCAAACTGCAAAGAAGAAACCCCATGACCGAGTCAACTCGGCCGCGGTTCCGCGGCGGGAGCAAGCTCCCGCCGCGGAACCGCGGCGCTTTGATCGAGTTAGGGGGTCAAATTTTTGCAGTTTCTTCAGAAAACCCTGAGTCGATTTTTGGTGTATCTCAAAAAATTTTTCCAGCACTTTTAAAATCGACAGAAAGTTTAAAAAACGGGGTTCGTTTTGCGACTTTTCCTTTGATCGATCTTCTAGCTACTTTGCTAACATGTTAGATAGAGTTTAACTAGGCTCTGATACCACTGTAAGTCCATGCTACCTCTCCCGGTACTTTCGGGCATGTGGAATTTGGTGAAAAACAATTTTATTAGAGGTGGTAACATGGACTCAAAACCGGATCTTTGTTAAACATCTAACTAACAACCTAACTACGAGCTGCTAACTACTCGGTTAGGGGGTTATACCTTTCTTTTTCTCGAACTCCTTCTTCTTCAAGCTTCGATGGTCGTCCGAATCGGCTTCTCCCCGTCGTCTCCTTGTGCCGAAGATAGATCCACCTGAAAGCTTCTACCTTTGGCTCCTTCTTCGAACTTTGAAGAAACTAGTTCACTCGGTTTGCTAAACCTTATGAACTAGAGTGAGTAGAGAAGAGTTTGTATGGGATTTTATCTATGGTTCTTTGTTCTCAACTCATGAGACAAGTGAACCATAGAATCAAGAGAGGGAGAGCAAGAGGAGGAAGATGAGAGCTCAAGAACAAGAGAGAGAATGAGCATGAAAGAATGAGAGAAGACTTTTCTCTCTTGGCTCTCATAATCCAAAACCATCATCACAAAAATAACAATCAAGTATTGTGTAAAATGGTTCAAGTCAAAATGGCTAAATCATTTCATGCACTCATTTCTCACAAAAGAAACAAGCAAGTAAAAAGTCTTTGCCATGAAATGATAGCCATTGTCATCATGATGGTCAACTAGTCCAACCTAGTCAACCGGTCAACAAAATCAACAAGTCAACAAAGTCAACCCCTCAACAACCATGTCACCAAAATACTTAATTAATATTATTGTTAATCACATATCATATTCTCATTAGGGTTGACCAAAAAGTCAATAGTCAACAGTCAACGGTCAACAACCCTAATGAGAATCCTCTGCCTCTGTCTCTCCGTCAACTGTGCATACACACCCGCATCCGCGTTCCGAGGAACACGAATACATACTGGATAAATCCAATCCCAAAACGTACACTAGGATCTGGCTTAAACCAAAGCCCGCTAGTGATAACTGTCCGGACACTGTAAGTGCATAAGTGCACGGATGTGACCGAACCCTGTCGCAAAACCATGCGACCTGCCGCAAAACCATGCGACCTCTACTCTTTTGCCTAAAGGCGAATAGCTTTCTGTGTGGGACTCTAAAGACTCGACACTACGCTGGCAGTGGGTTTAACCACAGACCGCAAGCGGCACTAGCTGTGCGTAACGGTCCCCAGGTAGATGCCGACAAGAAGACTGACGAGGCGAAACCCATCTGAACTCCTACTGAGCCTGAATGTGACATTCTCCGTACAGTCCGGTCTGTTCGTCTGATACATCGCATGGCGGGCCTAGGGGGCGGTAAACGTCAGTCCCCCAATAGCGGTACAAGTCGTGTCGGAGTGAAGCCCAAAACACCCTGAGATAACACTGGAAGCCTACCAGTATATCTCGTTTGCCCTGGCCAGGGACTACTCGTGTAATGGCTCTCCTAGACACAGCGCGATGTCAACCCCCAATACCGGGAGAGACGAATCCTGTCTAACCGTCACTGCCTCCAAGTGTTTCGGGACTGCACCCAACTACCACCTGTTTGCACGACTCCTTTGAGCCGTGGTAGGGTAGTAATCAAAGTACAGTGGGAACACACTCGAGGCGAAGTGACAGTGTCAAGTCAGCGGACTAAGCTGTACTCATGTCACCTGGGAACCGATAACTGACGATAGGCATAATACCAACTAGTCAGTTCCCGACGAGTCCTGTCCAGTGTACTCGTAACCCAACGAGCACCCGCATACTATCTCAAGTACGACGTACAGACGGCTGTGGGACAGACCGTCTCCCACACTGGGATGAGAAGCGCATGCGCTAGTCTACTCCGGAGTATCGATGCCCTGTCTCGATAGTCCTGCGACCAGGGACTTGCATAAGGATGTGCTTATAGATTACCCAGCCCTACTAGTGTGACTGCCATCACAACGCTGGTAATCAAGCAAAGATCCTAAGGGCTCCACTAATGTGTATAGGTGATATACTAAAATAAACACATGTACACATTGAAGTAGAAACAAACCAAGTAGCATACTACTATTTTGAGCAAGATTGTATATATACAAGGTGAATATCCCAAGCTTCCATTAAGTAATATACAAACTAGTATGATACAGTAATGGCCTCTAGGGCATATACACTAACAGGTGATACCGCCTTAAGATGTGTCTGGACTTCTGATGGGACCTGGGTTCCTTCGCTAAAGCTATAGCGCCGTTGTTGTCGCAATACAGAGGTATTGGATCAACACTGGTAGGAACCACCTGAAGTTCTGTGAGGAACTTCTTCATCCAGACAACTTCTTTTGTGGCATCGCAAGCAGCTATGTACTCCGCTTCCATCGTTGAGTCAGCAACGGTGTTCTGCTTGGAACCCTTCCAACAGACTGCCCCTCCATTGAGGGTAAAGACATAACCCGACATGGACTTGGAGTCATCCTTGTCACTCTGGAAGCTGGAGTCGGCAAAGGCCTCGATCTAGAGGTCTTTTCCGCCATACACCAAGAACATCTCCTTAGTCCTCTTCAGGTACTTGAGAATGTTCTTTACTGCTATCCAGTGCTTCTCCCCTGGGTTTGCCTGATACCGGCTTACAACGCTCAATGCGTATGCTATATCTGGTCTGGTACATAACATCACATACATTACAGAGCCTACCGCAGAAGCGTAGGGTATAATCGACATGCGAGCCCTTTCCAAATCAGTCTTGGGAGACATCTCTTTGGAGAGGGTGATTCCGTGACAAGCCGGTAGGTTACCGCGCTTAGAATCTTCCATACTGAATCTTTTCAATATGGTGTCTATGTACCTGGACTGTGAAAGTCCCAACATCCTCTTTGATCTATAATGATAGATCTAGATCCCTAGAATGTAGGTGGCATCACCCAGGTCTTCATGGAGAACTTCTGTGACAAGAATCCTTTGACTGACTGGAGCATAGGAATATCATTTCCTATTAGGAGAATGTCATCCACGTACAAGACGACGAATACTACAGCTCTCCCTAAAATCTTACTGTATATGCATGGTTCATCTGGATTCTTGATAAAGTCGAATTCTTTGACAATATCATCAAAACAGATGTTCCAACTCCGCGATGCCTGCTTTAGTCCATAAATGGACTTAAGCAACTTGCACACTTTACCGCTGCTCCCACTCTGAATGAATCCCTCTGGCTGATCCATATAGACGTATTCTTCCAAATTACCATTTAGAAAAGCCGTCTTTACGTCCATCTGCCAGATCTCATAATCGTGGAAGGCAGCAATGGCAAGAAGGACCCGAATGGATTTGAGCATAGCCACTGGAGAAAAGGTTTCGTCATAGTCCAAACCAGGTCTTTGACGAAAACCCTTTGCAACAAGTCTAGCCTTATAGGTTTCAACCTGTCCATCTACACCAATCTTCTTTATGAAGATCCACTTGCATCCTACGGGTTTTATCCCATCTGGAGCAATGTCCAAAGTCCATACTTTGTTAGTGTACATGGACTCCATTTCGGTCCGCATTGCATCCTGCCATTTTACCGAGTCGCCGCTCTGAATAGCTTGCTGGAAGCTAGTAGGGTCATCATTATCAATGATGCAATCTTCTCGATCCCCGTCTATGAGAAAACCGTAGTATCTCTCGGGCGGATGAGACTGCCTACTACTTCTGCGGATAGGCGCCAGGATGTCCCTTTCTTCTGAATCTTCTGGTTCTACCATACTTTCAGTAACATCTTGTGGTTCTGGAATTTCTTCCAGTTCTATTGCGCTCCCACTCTTCTAATTTTCTAAAAATTTAGTTTCCAAGAAGTGGGCATGACGAGAAACAAAAACCTTTTGTTCCTCTGCGTAATAGAAATAATACCCCTTGGAGTTCTTTGGATATCCCACAAACTTACACTGTACTGAGCGTGCCTTGAGCTTGTCCGGATGCTGCTTTTTTACAAAAGCCGGATATCCCCATGTCTTCAGGTACTGAAGATAGGGTTTCTTCCCACTCTACATCTGATATGGCGTGGTAGGCACAGTCTTGGTTGGAACCTTGTTCAAAAGATATGCAGCTGATTCTAGTGCATAACCCTAGAAAGATCGCGGTAACTCAGCCTTACTCATCATGGAACGAATCATATCCAATAGGGTTCGATTCCGCTTTTCCGATACACCGTTGTGTTGTGGTGTGTATGGAGGAGTAAGCTGAGAGAGAATTCCATTCTCTTTTATGTAACCAAGGAACTCGGCACTTAAGTATTCACCACCTCGATCAGATCTCAGTGTCTTGATACTTTTGCCTGTTTGGTTTTCCACTTCATTCTTGTATTCGCGGAATTTCTCAAAGGCCTCGGATTTATGCTTCATCAAGAAGATATGTCCATACCTAGAGAAATCATCTGTAAAAGTAATGAAGTAGGAATAACCACCTCGCGCATGTGTAGACATTGGACCACACACATCGCTGTGTATGAGTCCCAAAAGCTCGCTCGCTCTTACTCCTTGTCCAGTAAACGGAGTATTTGTCATCTTTCCCATGAGACAAGATTCATAAGTAGCATAAAATTGATATTCGAACGGATTCAAATATCCTTCTCTATGTAACTTATTCAACCGTGTTTCATTGATGTGACCTAGTCTACAATGCCATAAGAAAGCCTGATTTACTTCTGGAGACTTTATTTTAAGTGTGTTCTGGACATTGAAAACCTGAGCTTGATTCAATACGTATATACCGTCATCTAATGTACCGGACCCAATCAGAACTTGATTTAGGTGGATGTGAACTACATCGCTTACGAATGTAAAATCATATCCCTCTCTCGAAAGTGAGGATACTGATATGATATTACAAGTCAAACTAGGTACATACAAACAGTTACGTAGAATCAATATCTGCCCACTCATCAAACCTAGGCGATATTCTCCCACGGATTCAGCGTCCATGCTCATTCCGTTTGCAACTCTGAGAGACAAATTTCCTATCCTGATAACTCTACGGTTTCTCAAAGCATGTAATGAATTACAGATATAAGATCCTGCTCCGGTATCTAGTACCCAGGAAGTAGAGTTAATTGACAAACAGTTCTCAATTACACACACACTCGAGGCCGAAGCCACAACATGCTTCGAATCCTGGCTACTGGCTTCCAAAGCCCTGCAATCCTTCTGCCAATGCCTGTTCCCATAATAATAGGAACATCCCTCCTTCCCTACACCAAGTCCCGAAACTTTTACTCTTCCCTTTCCTTCTACTTTACTGACACCGTATATCGGTTTTGTGGAGGTCTTCTTCTTTTCACCCTTTGCTTTCGCCCTAGATACAGAAGAAGAAGGTCCCCCATTAAGTAGAGCGGGTGTCTCCCTGGTTTCTTTCAGGGTGTAAGTGGAGGGTAGGGACTGTGGAAATAAGTCAGCATATGACCTGTTTCCCAACGTAGTCTCCAGGTCTGTGAGCTTATCAATATAGCTAGTCATCGTAAGGACGTCGTCCCCTACAGATGACCCGACAGCCAACCTCGCTTGAAATAATTCGTTCGAGGTCTCATATCTTGCGATACAAGATTGCTCTCCATATAAATCTTTGTTATGGAGAAAGATGGAAACTAAGTCCATCTTCTCGTGCTGCTTCTGGTATACACTATCAACTGAAGCCAACACGAGGCACTTGGCATTCGCACTATCCTTTTCCCTTGTCTGACGGATATCCATATCCGCGACGGTGGAAACTGGACCTGGGATGGTGGGGGCTTGAGTAGTAATAGGGTGGTCCAGCTTGTCATAGGCAATGGACATCTGGACAGACCATTGCCAATCAAAAAAGTCAGATTCAGTCATTTTGTTATCTAGATGTAACCTAGTCATGGTCACATGGTCGCTGCAATGAGAGAGAGAGAGGGAACACTTTAGCATGATGCTCTTGCAAGTTTAGATTGGTTTTTAGTTTATCTAAACTGGATGGCTCCCACTGTTTCTCGAATCCTTTCTCAAACCATAAAAGAAGAATTAGTCAGGACTGATCTCACCGTACAATACTTGGTTAACCGTTTAGCCAGGCTAGTGTCGGTACTTCGAGAGAGGTTTTACGACGCTTTCGCGAAGTTCCTTAATTAAATAACCTCTTTTCTCTGGACGCGTAGCCCCGCTGACACTGTTCTAGACACCTACTTGGTTTATAGCATTGATCGTTAAGTGACGAATCTCCTGATGAGTAGCGGATACTCACAATAGGATCGGGATCCAAATATCATCGTGTGATAATGCTGAAGGAATCTTACCAACATTATCAAACTCCAAATGGTATGCAATATTAGCAAGTTTCAGTTTCTTTAGAAACTCCCGATGTGGATTTTTGCCCCATGCTCTTATGACCTTGACGAAGGCCAACAAATCATAAGTCACATGTCAAGTTCTGCCCATCATTATCCCTGTTAATTTGAACCCACCCGTACATACCCTTGACGAAGGCCAACAAGGTAATACGACTGTCCCAAACCAACACATCTATCTAGGCTACATATGAATACCCTAGCAGCTACCAAACACTATGCCTTGACGAAAGCCAACAAACATAGCTTGAATACTACTGACCATCTATATGAAATGACGGAGGGCTACGACTGGTTTTGGCGAAACCATGAACGTAGTGAACTTGATATAATCGAAGGAACCTGATAGCTTTTTAAAAGGAGTGGTTAAAGCTCCGCAATTAAAAATTCTGCTCTTTTAAAATAACCGAGTGGTTTCTTTTAAATTTATTCCAACGATTCAACTTTGGTTTGTTTTCTTTGCATTATTATAATGCGTCCCATCATATATCCTATCATTGCAAAAAACAACAAAAATACAACGTCCGCTTATGCCATCCGCATTCGCCACTGGACCCTGTCATTCACCCGTTAGGTTACTTAACTAACGACAGAGCGGGGGCTGGGCTAGCGCGGATGCAAAACATAAGCAATGCCTACTAGATATCATATATAGATATTGTACATTCGTCAGACGCAATAATAGGCATTCCAGATCACAGATGAACATTATTGGATATACAAGCAATCCGCGTTTCCTTTGAGCTTGCAACGAAAGACGGATTACACAGTTGTGATGAATAACCATTACCCCACCCTAGACCCCTACGGGTACGGCAAACTACCCGCCAAGTACCCAAAGTGAAGCGGTCTCCCTCAACAACGTGAGTAGGCCACTAAACACTTCAAAGTACCTGGTAGTTTGTGCACCCTACCTTGGGTCTATCCTAGGAGCAGAAAACAGTAAATGAAATAATACAACGGTGGCTACAACCTCAGCCCGGATGTGCCCCGCAAAAGAATATTACATCATATTACAATTTACATCGAATGAAAGAATATAAAAACTCATTTCAAACCCCGTCTAATCATCACAACGATCTAATGAAGTTCATATACACAAACCAGTAAAAACCATTACAGAAATCTGCAACCCTCTGCTAACCGACATACTAGCAATTAGGAGAGGTTTACGAACACATTAAACATCACAGATAAAACTTGATTAGCAAATAACTTAGAATTTTGATCGACAACCTTTTTCCGTCTCTACCCCAAATGCAAGCCAGCACTGAAATAACCTGGGCAGAAATAAAATACACAGGAAAACAGAACACCCAAAAATAAGAGTTATTGTGTAAATACGAGTCAACTCGGAGTTGACTTGGCCGCGGATCCACGGCGGATCGCACCAATCCGCCGTGCTTCTGCGGCAGTCTAACCGAGTTAGCACCTCGTATTTCTCCAGTATTCATAGAATTCCCTGCTGTGAATTTTCATACCTCTGAAATAATTTTTTCGACAGGTTTAAAATCGACAGAAACTTGAGGGGTCCGGGGTTAAGTTTTCGTGTTTTTCCGACGATCGAAGTTCTAATTAGTTGCTAACAAGCTAGTAAAGATTTAGTAGGCTCTGATACCACTCTAAGTCCATGTCACGCACCCCACGAGCTCGCGGGGAGGCGGAATATATGAAAAACAATTATCAAAGCTTTGTAACACGGATTTGAGCACAAGGATCGTGTCTAAACCATTATTAGCAAACTACGAGAGGTTTAACTACTCGGATTTGAAGTTATACCTCACGTTACTTGTTATTCGGGTCTTCATCGCTTTCCTCCACACCTCGTAGGCTCTATAGAACATGGGCACCTCAACGGCCTCTTCGAGTCAAAGATGATCCACCCGAGAGTCTATAGTCCGAGCTCCTATCTCGAATCTGAGATAACTACGGCTTCTAGATTGCTAATCTAGAAGTCCTAGAGGGTGTAGAGTAATTAGATGGATTACTTAGTCACTTAAACCCTAGGATTCTCAACTCATGAGAGATTTTAGGGTTTTGAGGAAGAAGATGAAGACTTGAGGAGAGAGAAAGCTTTTGTGATAATGATATGAATAATAACTCATGATAGAATAATATCAAGCATACAAATATCTCTTAATAAATATCTAGAAATATCTTGTAAGCTTCATTTAATCCTAATGGTGAATCATCTCATGAGTCATTAAGCATTTAATGAAAATCTACACCTCATCTCTCCACCTCATTTGTGTTTAATCCAAAAGAAATAAATACAAATGAGTCATCTTTTTCTAGAAGCTTCCCGACAAATTATGAGACTGCCCCTCCCATCCGTATTTCCGAAAAACACGGATAATCTTTGACTGAATAAATCCATCTGTATAATACTAGAATCTGGCTTAAACCAAAGCCCGCTAGTATTATCTGTCCGATCATAATACGCGCACAAGTGTACGTAAGTGATCGCGGCCCTGCCGTAAAACCATACGGCCTCTACACCTTTTGCCCGGTGCAGGGAAACTCTCTGTGTGGGACTCTAAAGACTCGACACTACGCTGGCAGTGGGTTTAACCACAGGCCGTAAGCGGTACTAGCTGTACGTAACGGTCCCCAGGTAAATGTCGATAAGAAGGACGATGAGGAAACCCATCCGAACTCCAACTGAGTCTGATGTGACAATCTCCGTACAGTCCGGTCTGTTCGTCTAGGACTATCGCATATCGGGCCTAGGGGGGCGGTAAACGTCAGACCCCTAATAGCGATATAAGTCGTGTCGGAGTGAAGCCCATTACACCATGAGAAGCTACTGGAACCTACCAGTAAATCTCGCTTTCCCTGGCCAGGGACTTTGTGTAATGGCTCTCCATGCACAGCGCGATATCAACCCCCAATACCGGGAGAGACGAATCCTGTCTAACTGACACTGCCTCCAAGTGCTTCGGGACTGCACCCAACTACTACCTGTTTGCACGACTCCTTTGAGCCGTGGTAGGGTAGTAATCTAAGAACAGTGGGAACATACCCGAGGCGAAGTAGCAGTGTCAAGTCGACGAACTAAGCTGTACTTATGTCAGCTGGGAACTGCTATCTGACGATGGGTATAAAACCAACCTGCAGTTCCCGGCGAGTCCTGTCCGGTGTACCCGTAACCTAACGAGAATCTGCATACTATCTCCAGTACGACGTACTGATGGCTGTGGGACAGACCATCTCCCTATGCTGGGATGAGAGGCGTATACACCAGTCTACTCCGGAGTATCGATACCCTGTCTCGATAATCCTACGACCAGCGACCTATATAGGATGTTGCTTATAGACTACCCAGCCCCCACTAGTGTGACTGCCATCACAACGCTGGTAATCAAGCAAAGATCCTAAGGGCTCTACTAATATGTATAAGCGATACGTTAAAAGAAACATATTCACATATTAAAGTAGACATAAACCAAGTAGCATACTACCATTTTTAGCAAGACTGTCAATATAACTGTGAATATCCCAAGCTTCCATTAAGTAATATACAAACTAGTATGATACAGTAATGAACTCTAGGGCATAAACACTAACAATTCACATGCGCAATAGAACAAGAATCATGTCTAATCATCAATGATAAGGTAAGCTAAACAATGTATTTATAAAATTTCAGAAAAATAAAATATTATTTTTGGGAATTTTTATAATTAAATATTAAATATTATGAATATTTTAATTATGCGGTATAATTAAATACCGATAAATCGGAAAATATTTGGAAAATTGTAAGAATTTCTGAAACGAGGGTACTTTATTTGATTTATGCAAATTATAAATTTTTATGATTAATTATATACTATTTTAATGCTAATCGCGATTAAATATCGCTAATCACGCATTACGCCGGATTTGTGCACATGACATGCACCATATCATATTTAACACTTGTTACTTTTCTTACATGGCTTTTCCTTATTCTTCATACTTGATTTGGGTTTTAAGATGAGAAGAAAGAAAAAGAAAAGAATAGAAAAGAAAAAGGTAAATGATAAAGAATTGGGTATGGGCATGAGAGAGAGAGAGAGGTGAGGGGGTCAACCTTGGACCATGGCCTTTGTCCCTTTATTATTTCCTCTTCATTTCTCCTCTCCCCTCTCAAAGAGCTGCTGCCCTCCTCCCTACACCACCTCAACCCTTCACTTCATCATAAAAAACGCATTAAAAGTTCATCCCCACTTCATTAAAAACATGCACAAGCCCATTAGCTACACTTTGGACCAAGGAAGCAAGGATTTTGGACACTTGGGGAAACTCAAGAATTTTCTTGAGTTGCCAAATAAGGCAATTCTTATACCATTAGAGTAATATTTCAATTGCCTTAGCACCTATGTTATTTTAGAAGTGATTAGATGAGGTTTAGTGAGGTTTGGAAATTCCAAGTTAGGGATTAGGGTTTGAATTGATTCCAAAAGCATAATTGAGGTTAGTAGTGACCTTAAAACCCCTTTAGTGATATCATATTAGACCTAAAACCTGAGACTTAACCCTAAATACGAACTTTGAAATTCTGCCGATACGGGAAATTGTGGAATTTGTGATGGTTTTTGGATATCTGCTAACACCTAGAGACCTGGAAAATTATTTAGCAAACACTATGGTATAAGCAGGCAACTTAGATGATAATCCCAAGACCCCAGCCCCTACACCCTCTACTTGGCCGCAGAAATAACCTTTCTGGCCGCAATTTGCGGCCAGACCTGGAGATTTGGGCTTCGTATTAGGTCCATGGCTCCATTGTCTGTAAACTAGACCCTTTACATATGCAAAATTGACTAATTTCAATTAGGGTAAAATCTGGGACCATTTTCATGAGTTGATGCATTGTTTTACGACTTCGTTTTAACTTGATTTTGGTATCTGATATTGTGTTTCCGTCGTGTGGCGTTTGAACGTCAACGACTAGGGTTATTGGTCGTGTTTTGCATGCGAGGTTATAAGTTTTAACTTATGAGCGAAACGTGTGCTGTTTTCGTTTTCCGACTTGATTTTAATACGCATTTATGATTGTGTATTGGTTGTAGGTACCCCACGTGAACTTCGAGATGATGAGGATGAGTGTGGCGTTATCGACTCCAGCAAGCGAAGATCATGTGAGTAGATCTATATCTACGAGGGAAGTCGGGTGGATGGCGTATAGCACCCCCGCAAATTTGATGGAAACCGATTTATATAGAATGTGGGTAAGGAAACCTAGATTAGGAAACTAGGTTTAAGGTTAAAAGATAGTTAGAGATGAATATGGAATATATGTATTGAGATATAACATGAAATCTTTTAACATATGAAATGTGAATGTGAATCACGACTTGTAGATATATAGTTACACTAGAATGAGTATGAATTTTAGAGTAACATGACATTTGATGTATAGGGTAGGATGTAAATATATATTGACTTGATGTGAGATATAAATACGATGAAAAGAATATACGATGTGATATGATGACTTGATGGTATGTTGGTATACGGATGTGAGTCGATTGAGATGATTGATACCTTTGCCGGTCCCTTGATATGAGTTTGTTATGGATGTGGCCTGGGGCATAGGTGTATAGATATATACAGAATGTCGTGAATCATGAGTGATATACCGTACGAGATGTTAGGTCTATACTCCTCATTGTCATATAGGCTGATAGGATCCCTAATGGTTTATTTCCTCCGTACGATGATATTCCGTACGTGATGAGTTTGACTTGATGATTGATCCATACCTTTGACTAGAGGATGCCGTATGATGGATTATACCGTACGTGATGTTGTGAGGCTGGACGCCGATTGATAGATTCATCGACTCAATCATGTTAGATACGTATACCTTATAGCTGTTAGCTGATGATTTACCTTATGCTGCATTCATGTCATTCTCATTGCATTGCTTATACCTGTGCTAGTACACCTGCACCATTATCGATGATGAGTATGTTACACTCACACAGATTTGCCGGCTCACACACTCCATCATCGATAATTGGCATGTCACTACACAGTAGGATTGTTGCATCAGGATATGACTCATTGCATGACATACTTGCGTACATACATATTGTACACCCATACTTGCGTATATACATATTGTACACCCATACTTGCGTACATATATATTGTACATCCATACTTGCGTACATACATATTGTATACCCATACTTGCGTACATACATAACATCCATACTTGTGTACATACATATTGTACACCCATACTTGCGTACATACATATTGTACATCCATACTTGCGTACATACATATTGTACACCCATACTTGCATACATACACATATGCACCTTTATACGATATTGCATTCGATTTTGGAGATTTGGGAACCGCATGATATATTTTAAAAACTGGATTCATTTAAAAGAGCGGTTTTTCCTCGATATGTGCATATTATTGTTCCATGTTGCATGATATATGGATATGCTTACATTTCTGTTATATGTCGCATACATCATGCTTTATGATTATACGTATTGAGATATACTGTTTTCATGAGATTTTTGGATTTGAGAACTGATCAGTCGAAAATAGTGCATTCTCAACACGTTAATTTCCCTTCTCTTATCATTCATATATAGGTGTTTATTGTAATTATAACACAGATTACGAATTCATCTGGAAAATACTAAATACACTGTGTTATAGTTATAATCGACATTCTAAAGGGAAATCAAGTGTTTATTACTACTTGCTTTGATCTGTATATATCAACCCTTGTCTCGAGATTACATGCAGGAAATTCTCCAGGTAAAAGAGCCGGAACTGTTGATAAAACGCGTCAAGTCTAAGACTTGTGATCTGGCAGTAAACAAGAAAGTATAAAAATATTTCAGACATCAGGAAAGTGCCATAAAGCCAACACAAATAAACACTGAAAGTTTCATGCAGAGATCACTCCAAACGGCCGCTGATCCGCGGCCGAGTCAGGCCGATCTGCAGCGGATCCGCGACCGATTCAACTCGTCGGCGGTTGGAACTTTTTGCAGAGCTCTTCTTTTATCGGCCAAACTTCTCCAAGATGCTTCGAATTGTGTAGAAATCTCCAGAAGCTTCCCTTCTAACAGCCAAACTTCTTGTGCAAGTTTCATACCTACCAAGCTTCTCATACAAGCTTCATAACAACCTAGCTTCTATTAGAAGATAAGCCAAGCTTCTAGAAGAGGCTAAAGGGAAAACTATAAAAAGGCACCTAGGGCTTCATTACAAAGGTTGTTCATCAATTAGGGTAAAAATTCTAGCAAAATCCAAATCAATTCTACACAAATTGAGTGACACAATTTAAGCCAAATTAAGATTCATCGAGAGAAAGATAGAGCGAAGACCGAAGATCCTCTATTTGCAATGCCGTTCATCATCTGAGCAAGAGATCCACGACGATCCGCGACTCACGACGATCGAGCCACACAAAGATCGACGCCAAATTCCTTCTCAATTGAGTGAGCTAGAGCTAGTCTTGTAAACTTGAGTGAGAGATGTAATTTGAAGAAGATCTAAATAAAGGTGAAAATCTTTATTCTCGCTTTCTATTCATTCTCGCATTATGATATTCTTCGTTCTTGATTGTTTTATGATGATGCGTGAGTAAATTCTCCGCTTGTAGCGGAATCGAGAAAATAGGTAGATGATGATGATGAAATTCTTGAATGATTCTTAAGTCTTATGAGTTTTGTAAACTTTAGGAAATTGAATCATCGAAAACCTAATTTGAGCGAGATCGCTTTCTTCTCTCCAAATTAGAGATCAACGATCGGTGATTTAATTTGCTAGAGGCTAGAATTTGAATGATAATCAATGAAAGGACAAGGGATGATGATGAAGAAACCCTAGTTTCTTCAATAGATCCCTAAACCTCATTGATTGTCATCGATCTAGCAACAAATCTTCAATAGATAAGAATTTGTAATCATTAGTATTCATCATCACTATCAATTGGATCGATTCCGACAAGACTCTTTACAAATCTTGATAATTCAAACGATTTGGACATTTTCTTGATCTCTATCATTTCTTGATTTTAGATCTATTTCTTGATGATTCTTGAAACTAAATTTCACAAATATTGAATCACTTTCTTTTATCTTTTAATTTTCAACTCAACTAAAACGATAACGAACAAATCACACTTTCTCAGTGGACGATCCGCATTCACCGACGAAACTACAATAGACACCTTCAATTGATTGCGGTATAAATTTCTGTGGTTGTGAACACTTTACATTTTACTAAACAACATCGAGAATTTGGATCAATCAAGAACCGTGGTCATTTTAAAAGAAAGTATGTATTGTTTTACAACCCGGTTTCATTTGATATGATATTTAAGTGCGTCCACCATGCATTTTCTCGGTTCTGAGACGTGTGACAGTGATACCCGATTCGAGGAGCTGGATGAGGCCGATTGCGGGTACATGGTGGACCTGGTTTGGTACCCCGGGGCAAGAACGGATTGCTGTATAGTAGACGGTGAGCCTGGCAGAGGGACCACTATCTACCGGTGATAGTTTTTGGGCTCGGCGGATATTCGGAGGATATCGACCGGAGTCGAGAGATGAGATGGGCCGATCCAGACTGATGGAGCCTGAGGTCCGATCCGGACCGACGGAGCCCGAGATATGAGGATTTACGTGTCGATGCTGGACACGAGTTTTCATGATATTTCGAGTGTTGATGCTGGGCACTCAGGTTCGATGATTTTGATGTGTCGCGAGGGACACACGTTGGTTTATATCCTCATACTTTTATGCATATGCTTTTATGATATTTACATGCATGATGTTGTTGTGTCGGTGGTTGACACGTGGATGAGATCCACATTCATACATACATTGATTATATGGTTGGACGAGATCCACATGCATACATATATTGATTATATAGTTGGACGAGATCCATATGCATACACGCATTGATTATTGTTGGAGGTTATCCTTATGCTGATAGGCATTTATTTATAGTGTTGGCACATATACAGACCCAGTCACCCTAGATATCATCGTATTACTTTTATGATATAGCTGACCTAGGAAATCGTTATTTTATTCGATTTCTACTTGTTGATGTTTTTTACTCACAAGTTGGCAACTCACCTCGTTGTGCCACAGTTCTTGTAGGTTGACCGTATGGATCCGTAGCGGCATCGCTGGCACACAGTTGTTTTCGGGTGATTGCTTTGGTAGGTGGGACATTTGTATCGTGCCCACTCTTGTATTTACTGTTCATGTTGTATCTAGTCAACTCCATCAATCAAAATTAGTAATTGTATAAGTAATGAGACTTAGTGAGATTTGTGGTTGCGAGACTTAGAGTGAGGGTATTTCCGCTACTTGTGGTTTTGATGTCTTGCTTATTTCTTTATCTTTTGTGGTAAACTTCGCCGTTGGGTATCGTATACTTATGTTTATGCTTTGTGTGGTTGTGGACCTGCCGTATGGCGAAGAGCTAGTTCCCGCTTGGGGATGCCTTTATATTAGCATGTGTTATGGTTTTGGATCAAAATATACAAAGGAGGTGCTGACCAAATTTTTAAAAGACGAAACATGTTTTCAACTAGTAAGATAAACTTGCATTTTTCATGTTCCACTATTTATGCATCTAAGAAAAACTTTTGATTTCATTATACCCTTATTTCAAAACTTCACCTCTTTTATTTTCTTAAAAAGGTTTAGATTTCTGGGTTTCAGTTTACTTGAATTACGTTACGCCTTTAAACGTTGCGTGATTTAAGTGCTGGTCACGAGCTAATAATTCGGGCCGTGACAAAGTTGGTATCAGAGCGCTAGGTTTAACCTTGATTCAAGTCTATGTTTGACTATGCGGAGTCTAGGGCATGTATATATTTCGGAACCTAGGCTTGACCTTACGGAACTTAGACTTGAACGGGGGGAGGGGTATTGTTAGTTGTATGTATGCCCTAGAGGCCAGTATTGTACAGATGATGTATATTATATTGGATGCTTGGACATATATAGAGAGGACTTTCTTGCTCGTCATGATAGTATGCTATCTGGTTGCTCTTTACTTTAACATGTATACTTGTCTCTTTATACTGTCTTATAGTTACATGTTGGTAAAGCCCTTAGGATGTGTACTTGACTACCTGGACTATGATGCAGATTATACTAGTGGGGACATGATAGTCCATAAGTACATCCTTCAAGGTCCCTAGTCGAGGGTGTATCGAGACGGGGCATCGATATACCAGTGTAGACTAGCGTATATGCTTCTCGACCCATGAGATGGGCGATGGATGATCCCATATCCATTGGTGTTTGACATCAGAGATGGTATACGGGTGATCAGTGGAGACTGGGTACACTGGACGGACTCGCCGAGAACTCCCAGATGGTATTATACCTCACGTCAGATGGCAGTTCTCTGGTGACACTTGTGCAGGTTAGTCTGTAGACCCGAGATCGTCATAGAGTCTTGTGTGATTCCCACCGTGCTTTGATTTCTACCTTACCACGTCCATGAGGGCATGCAAAATGGTGGTTTTTGGGTACAGTCCTGAGTCGCATGGAGGCAATGAGCGATAGGAGGGGTTTCGTCTCTCCCGGTATTGGGGGTTGATGTTGCGCTGTGCTCGATTGGCCGTAACAGGGAAGTCCCTGGCCAGGGCTGATTAGAGATTTACTGGTAAGTGTTACCAGTAGTTTCTTGACCCGTTATGAGCCTCACATCGGCATGACATATCGGTTATTGGGGTCTGACGTTAACCACCCCTAGACTTGATATGCGACATATCAGACGAGGAGACCGGACTGCACGAGAAGTGTTACCGGCAGGCTTTTACAGGAGTTGGAGCGGGCTTGCTTGCTGATCTTCTGATCGCTCAATACCCGGGTAGCCGTTACGTCCAGCTAGTACCGCTGACGGCTTGTGGGTGTGTGATGTGATCATCACCTACTGCTGGCGTATTGACGAGTCTTTAGAGTCCTACATAGAGGTTTTTCTGGCTCAGGCAAAACGAAATAGGAGCACGTATGTGATATGTGCCAGACCGAGAATAAATGCGTGTATGTGATACCGTATTGTATTCTCGCGACTATATGTATCGGTCGGTTATATATGATATGGCCGGGTTATCGAATCAAGTGTTGATTCGATAAGTCGATACAATGGATGTTAGCCGGTTATATGAGATGCGACCGGATTATTAAGTCAAGTGTTGATTTAATAATTAAGTGTATAATTGTATATTAGATATACTAGTTTACATTTACTAACACTTGTTCACTTTAGGGTTTTTCTTACTTGTACACTACTTTAACATATATATGATATATGTTTAAAATGTGTTATCATATTGTATCATGGTTGATGATACACAATCCATGGGTGTATGAGACTTACACTATGCTAATGTTTATTTTGGGTTTTTAATATTTAAAGTAATTGCAAAATCAGGTGGACGATTTGAAAATACATGAAGCTTGTGGATGCATTGACTAATCCAACTTGATTTTGTTTTTACTATGGATTTTTATTAACCCAACCATAACCATTAGCCTAGGGTTAAGTCTCTACAAGGGTTAGTATATGATACTCACTCACCATGGTTACTCTTCTCACTTGATCATTATCCTCATTCCTTTCTTTTGTTCATTTTCTTCATTGAGCAAAAGAAATTGCTTGCTAGGGTTTTGAAAAAAAAAGTGAAACTTTGTGAGAATTAAAAATCCAAAGAGAACCCACTTCCTATTTCTCCATCCTCATCAAGACTAGCACTCTTGTATAGGGTGTTTGCTTCACTAATTCTCAAATTAGTGAAGTAGTAGCTTGAGTCGGAATTCTCTCGACGTAGATCATCTTCGGCCTCGGAGACTTCAAGCAAGGTCGCACCTTTCGCCTCGTGAAGCCATGCAAGGGCCCGGGAGATCCACGATCGCAGCGAAGGGACTTCAACAAGGAGCAAATGAAGTGAAGGACCGATCTACAAAGGTTGTATTTCGTATCCCTTTAGAGTAAAGTTGTTTACTTGCTAATTGATTCGCCTAAACTCTAGTATACGATCTTGCTTAGTGTTATTCGGTACATAAAAATTTAATTTTGGCATGGTCGATGCCTTGTAGAGCCTTGTTAGTATGCCTAGTAACCCTACAGTGGTATCAGAGCCTACCTAGAGCTTTAGACGATACGTTAACGAAGTTAAAACTCCGAACGAACCCGAATACGACAAAACGACCCCCTCTCTGGACAATTTTTAAAATCTGGGATTTTTGTGAATTAAAAATACTTAAAAAATACAGCAGGGATTTCTAAGAATTACGACGCAAAAATTATGACGTAATCTGTACGGACCGCCGCGGTTCCGCGGCAATACCCTGCTTGTGCCGCGGAACCGCGACTGTACAGTGAGACGTTGACAGTTTGTTTGCACAGTAATTCATGTTTCTGATTGTGTTATTTTATGGGTATTTTTAAACTGACTCAAGTGTTGAGTATTTAAGGGTTCATTTTGTAACCATCGATTCGATCGGAGAATTTAATTTTGTTATATTTTTCCGGATAATTTAGAAAGTATTAAAATGTTCGAACGGATATTATTAACTCAATTTTTTCCCGGCACGAAAAACATTCAAGTGTTGAATTTTTATCGGGTTTTAAATCTTTCGGAAAAACGTGCAAGTGATGTGACGGACCCTCTAGAAGACAACAAACCTTAACTCGATTATGTGACCGTCTTGAACTGCCTTTCGAACCTTAGGGTTTGGGGCAGTACGGCGTGCCACATGTGAGGCATTGGCTTGACCCTTCTACGGCTGGACCGTTGCTACTGTGACGTATTCTGGAATCTTTAAACTCCGCTCAAGTGTTGAGCTATTATGGAAATCTTGAGTATTTGATTATTCGATCGGAAAGTTTAATACTGTCTATTTATCGGGAATGTGATACAATATGTGGAATTCATACAGTTAGGCATGAAATGCGAAATATGTGATATTTCGGATTTACGATGTCTAAAGAGATTGTGGATTCCAAATGTTGTAGTTTTACACTTTCTTTTCTGTGACCGTAAGTGTAATATGTGATATCGCCGGTTTCGTTGCTATATGTCAACGATAATTGGGATGCGCATATTTACTTACGTTGATGACATGTGATGTTCTATGTTGCTGGATATGTTATATTAGATCGTCGCGTTCTGAATAGCCGGGTTTTTTTTTTATGTGAGATGAGAGTTTTTATTTTCATTCATGTAAAATTTAAATGTATGTAATATTCTTTTATTGGGGCACTTCCGGGTCGAGGTTGATGTCACCTTTTGTATATTATTTACTTTTCCGCACTAGGATAGACCCAAGGAGGGGAGCACAAGTAACCGGGTTCTAGGGTCCAGTGGGAGACCAACTCGAGGAGTCGAGTCCGGGTCTCCTAACCCTAGAATTGGTAGGGTTGCTTGCCGCTCTCGTAGGGGTCTAGGGGTGTGGGTTTGGCTATTCGTCGCGACCATGGAATCCGTGTTTTATAGAGGCTCAAAATAAAACACGGACATCCTAGTATATCCAATGTTTCATATGTTTCTTTTGCTGCGATATCTATGATGTGATCATTTGATGTTCTGTGATAAATACAGTATATAGTATATATGGTATATTATATAGGCGTTACTTATGTTTTACACCCGTGCTAGCCCTGCCCTGCTTTGCCGTTAGTTACCTAACCTAACGGTGCACGAGGGGACATTGAGGCGAATACGGATGGCATAAGTGTACGTCGTATTTATCTGTGATGTTTAGGTGACTTAAATGATGGGACTTCATTAATATGATTAATGAAAGAAAAGAAACCTAAAAGATGTTGTAGAATCAAATTTTCAAATAAAAAGGGTAGCTACAGTTTTTCTTTGCATAGCGGTATATATGATATACCCTGCACCTTATTCGATGGGGAAAGAGCCGAGATCCCTTCACCGGGAGTGACCTCTTTAGCAAAACTGGCAGATGCTACAACACTCGGTTTGACTTTTGACTGCTTTTGGAGTTTTGCTTTGCATAGCGATGTATATGATATATCCTGCACCTTATTCCATAAGGAAAGAGCCGAGATCCCTTCACCGGGAGTGATCTCTTTAGCAAAACTAATGAAAGCCTCAAAATCACTCCATTTCAAAATTCACATGATTCTACGACGATATCAAGTTCTTTACGCTCATGGTTTTCTGAAAATCCTGCGTAGCCCTCCGTCAATTCAGATAAGTAATATTTAGTATTCGTGCTGCGGTAGTTTGGCATGCGTCAAGGCGTAGTGTACGGTAGCTGATTATTACTTATCTGTAGCATGAGATGCGATTGGATTAGGGTATTCGTACAGCGTTGTTTGGCATGCGTCAAGGGTCGTACGGGTGGGTTTAATTCAATCATGAATTGTACGGGTTGAACTTGACTAGCGGACTATGGGTTGTTTGGCATGCGTCAAGGTCATAGCACGCTAGGGGCAAAACATTACCGGGAGTTTCAAGTGTTGAAATTTGCAATGAGATTGCATACCTTCTATGAGATAGTTGGATCCCGATACCCACTGCAAGTAATTGTTACTCCTGGGAGAGTTTTACACAGGACAATTAGCCGATCAAGTAGGTGTCTAGAAAGGTGTCAACAGGGTTACGCCTCTGGGAAAACGAGGTTTACTTTAATTAGGTCCATGCGAAAGCACGGGGAACCTCCCTCAAAGTACCGACACTGGCGTGGATGAAAGATTGGTGAAGTTGTAGGGTGTAATTAATCTCGGCTAGTCTTTCCTTTTAGGGTTTGAAGGAAGATTTGATAAAAACAGTGGGAGCCATCCTGATTAGATAAAATAATAACCAATCTGATCTTGCAAGAGCATACGCTAAAGTGTTTTCTTCTCTCTCTCTCCAGGTAGCGACCATATCATGCCTTAATAAAGATAATAATATGGATGTATTGAACGAACCCGCATGTTATACTGTGCTGGGGAACGTTGGTTCCGTTCTTTCTTATAAGAGTTATAAGACTGAACAGGATATAGGGGAATACCAGGATTCCCATACCACCCGAATGAAGAAAGTACATGTTGATGCATTTTCTTCGGGTGTGTTCGTTACAGAGAACTGTTTCTCCATTTGCTCTATGTCCTGGGTATTGGATACCGGGTCAGGATCCCATATATGTAATCAGTTACATGGGCTTAGGAAAGGTAGAGAACTTGGAGAAGGTGATAAAAACATAAGGGTTGGAAATGGTGCAATTGTTGCAGCTAAAACCGTCGGGGAATATCACCTGGTATTGCCAACTGGTAATACATTGGTTCTGAACGAATACTATTACATGCCGAACCTGATATGCAATATTATATCGGTTTCTTTACTGAGTAAAGAGGGATATAATTTTGTACTACAGGATAATGTTATGAACATTTTCCGTAACCAAAAGTTGGTTGGATCAGGCACGTTGTGCAATGGCATTTATGTTCTAAATCAATCAACAGTTCTGAGCATAACAAACACACACAAGAGGAAGAGTTCAGAAATGAACGAATCCTTCTTGTGGCATTGTAGACTGGGTCACATCAATGCGACACGACTAGCTAAGTTTCATAAGGATGGATATTTAAATCCGTTTGAATTTTCATCTTATGACACTTGCCAGTCATGTCTCAAAGGCAAGTTGACCAAAACTCCGTTTACGGGACACGGAGAAAGAGTTACCGAACTCTTGGGATTGGTACATAGTGATGTATGCGGTCCCATGTCTACACATGCCAGGGATGGTTCTTCGTACTTCATTACATTCACTGACGATCACTTTAGATTCGGATATGTGTTCCTGATGAAACACAAATCAGAAGCTTTTAAGAAATTTAGAGAATATAAACAAGAAGTCGATAACCAAACCGAGAAAAGTATTAAAATCCTTCGATCTGATCGAGGAGGTGAATACTTGAGCAATGAATTCCTGGACTTCCTAAAAGAGAATGGGATTCTCTCTCAGCTAACTCCTCCATATACACCACAGCACAACGGTGTATCGGAACGGAGGAACCGCACCCTATTAGATATGGTGCGCTCAATGATGAGTACAGCTGAGTTACCTATTTCCTTCTGGGGATATGCGCTTGAGACAGCCATAGACCTATTGAATAGAGTTCCTACCAAATCTGTGCCTACCACTCCATATGAGATATGGAAAGGGAAAAGGCAACATCTTAATTACATTAAGATATGGGGTTGTCCGGCTTATGTCAAAAGACAAAATCCGGACAAACTCGAGGCAAGATCAGTCTTATGTAAGTTTATCGGATATCCCAAAAATTCACAAGGGTATATCTTCTACCATCCCGAGGAACAAAAGGTGTTTGTTTCTCGACATGCCACTTTCTTAGAAAAAGGTTTTCTTATGAAACAGATTAGTGGCATTGAGGTAGAACTGGAAGAGGTTCCAGCGACACAAACCACAACAGAAGACTTGGTAGAACCAGAGGATTCGGTAGTTCCCGATGAACCCCAGCTACTCCGCCGATCTAGTAGGGTTCCTCACCCACCTGAGAGATACTACGGTTTTCTCATTGATGGTGGGAGCGAGGATTGCATCATGGTTGATGATGACCCAACTAGCTTCGAGCAGGCCATCATGAGTGGAGACTCAGTGAAATGGCTGGATGCAATGCGGTCCGAGATGGAATCTATGTACACCAAAAAAGTATGGACTTTGGAAGTTGCTCCTGAAGGGGTAAAACCCATTGGGAGCAAGTGGATCTTCAAGAAAAAACTTGGTGTAGATGGGAAAGTGGAGACTTTCAAAGCTAGACTTGTTGCAAAGGGTTTTCGTCAAAGACCAGGTGTGGACTATGACGAAACTTTTTCTCCAGTGGCTATGCTTAAATCCATCCGGATCATGCTTGCCATCGCTGCATATCATGACTATGAAATCTGGCAAATGGATGTTAAGACCGCCTTTCTAAACGGTGATTTAGAAGAGTGCGTGTACATGACTCAGCTAGAGGGCTTCGTAGATAGTGGGAGCAGCGGGAAGGTGTGCAAGCTGCTTAAATCCATTTATGGATTAAAGCAAGCGTCGCGGAGTTGGAACATCTGCTTTGACGTCGTTATCAAAGAGTTTGATTTCGTAAAAAATGTAGATGGACCTTGTATCTACAAGAAGGTGGCAGAGAGTAAGGTTGTCTTCCTCGTATTGTACGTGGACGACATACTCTTGATAGGAAATGACATTCCTATGCTGCAATCGATCAAGCTCTTCTTATCACAAAGATTCTCAATGAAAGATCTTGGTGATGCCTCCTGCATATTGGGGATTAGGATCTATAGAGATAGATCTAAAAGGATATTAGGATTGTCCCAGTCCAGGTACATTAACACCATACTAAAGAGGTTTAGTATGGAAGAGTCCAAACGTGGGTTTTTACCTACGATCTCAGGGCTCACTCTCTCCAAAGAGATGTCTCCCAAGACTGATTTGGAGAGAGCTCGCATGCAAGGGATACCCTATGCTTCGGCTGTAGGCTCTATCATGTACGCGATGCTATGTACCAGACCCGATGTAGCATACTCACTAAGTGTAGTGAGCAGGTATCAAGCTGATCCTGGAGAGAGTCACTGGACAGCTGTGAAGAGCATTCTCAAGTACTTACGAAGGACTAAAGAGATGCTCTTGGTGTATGGTAACGGAGAACTCCAAGTGGAGTCCTTTACCGATTCGAGCTTCCAGAGTGATAAGGACGACTCTATGTCGCAGTCGGGATTTGTCTTTACCCTTTACGGAGGGGCGGTTAGCTGGAAGAGTTCCAAGCAGGAAACCGTGGCAGACTCGACGATAGAGGCTGAATACATCGCTGCCAACGATGCTGCCAAAGAGGCTGTCTGGATCAAGAAGTTCATTACTGAACTTGGAGTGGTTCCATCCATTGAGCATCCAATACCTTTGTATTGCGATAACAATGGAGCGGTGGCTTTGGCCAAGGAACCCAGGTCCCATCAGCGATCCAGGCATATTCTGAGGAGGTATCACCTGATCCGGGAGATAGTTGATCGCCGGGAGATCGAGGTCAGGAGGGTTGCCACGAAGAATAACACAGCGGATCCACTCACGAAGGCTATTCCCCAGATACAGTTTGAGAGACTCTTCGGGATGCTCGGTATGCGATACTACAGCAGCTGGTCCTAGTGCAAGTAGGAGATTGTTAGTTGTATGTACGCCCTAGAGGTCAGTATTGTACAGATGATGTATATTATATTGGATGCTTGGACATATATAGAGAGGACTTTCTTGCTCGTCATGATAGTATGCTATCTGGTTGCTCTTTACTTTAACATGTATACTTGTCTCTTTATACTGTCTTATAGTTACATGTTGGTAAAGCCCTTAGGATGTGTACTTGACTACCTGGACTATGATGCGGATTATACTAGTGGGGACATGGTAGTCCATAAGTACATCCTTCAAGGTCCCTAGTTGAGGGTGTATCGAGACGGGGCATCGATATACCAGTGTAGACTAGCGTATATGCTTCTTGACCCATGAGATGGGCGATGGATGATCCCATATCCATTGGTGTTTGACATCAGAGATGGTATACGGGTGCTCAGTGGAGACTGGGTACACTGGACGGACTCGCCGTGAACTCCCAGATGGTATTATACCTCACGTCAGATGGCAGTTCTCTGGTGACACTTGTGCAGGTTAGTCTGTAGACCCGAGATCGTCATAGAGTCTTGTGTGATTCCCACTGTGCTTTGATTTCCACCTTACCATGTCCATGAGGGCGTGCAAAATGGTGGTTTTTGGGTACAGTCCCGAGTCGCATGGAGGCAATGAGCGATACGAGGGGTTTCGTCTCTCCTGGTATTGGGGGTTGATGTTGCGCTGTGCTCGATTGGCCGTAACAGGGAAGTCCCTGGCTAGGGCTGGTTAGAGATTGAACGTTGATGTTTCGTCTCGACCCGTTATGAGCCTCACATCGGCACGACTTATCGGTTATTGGGGTCTGACGTTAACCACCCCTAGACTTGATATGCGACATATCAGACGAGGAGACCGGACTGTACGGGAAGTGTTACCGGCAGGCTTTTACAGGAGTTGGAGCGGGCTTGCTTGCCGATCTTCTGATCGCTCAATACCCGGGTAGCCGTTACGTCCAGCTAGTACCGCTGACGGCTTGTGGGTGTGTGATGTGATCATCACCTACTGCCGGCGTATTGACGAGTCTTTAGAGTCCTACATAGAGGTTTTTCTGGCTCTGGCAAAACGAAATAGGAGCACGTATGTGATATGTGCCAGACCGAGAATAAATGCGTGTATGTGATACCGTATTGTATTCTCGCGACTATATGTATCGGTCGGTTATATATGATATGGCCGGGTTATTGAATCAAGTGTTGATTCGATAAGTCGATACAATGGATGTTAGCCGGTTATATGAGATGTGACCGGATTATTAAGTCAAGTGTTGATTTAATAATTAAGTGTATAATTGAATATTAGATATACTAGTTTACATTTACTAACACTTGTTCACTTTAGGGTTTTTCTCACTTGTACACTACTTTAACATATATATGATATATGTTTAAAATGTGTTATCATATTGTATCATGGTTGATGATACACAATCCATAGGTGTATGAGACTTACACTATGCTAATGTTTATTTTGGGTTTTTAATATTTAAAGTAATTGCAAAATCAAGTGGAGGATTTGAAAATACATGAAGCTTGTGGAAGCTTGTGGATGCATTGACTAATCCAACTTGATTTTTTTTTACTATGGATTTTTATTAACCCAACCATAACCATTAGCCTTGGGTTAAGTCTCTACAAGGGTTAGTATATGATGCTCACTCACCATGGTTACTCTTCTCACTTGATCATTATCCTCATTCCTTTCTTTTGTTCATCTTCTTCATCGAGCAAAAGAAATTGCTTGCTAGGGTTTTGAAAAAAAAAGTGAAACTTTGTGAGAATTAAAAATCCAAAGAGAACCCACTTCCTATTTCTCTATCCTCATCAAGACTAGCACTCTTGTATAGGGTGTTTGCTTCACTAATTCTCAAATTAGTGAAGTAGTAGCTTGAGTCGGAATTCTCTCGACTTAGATCATCTTCGGCATCGGAGACTTCAAGCAAGGTCGCACCTTTCGCCTCGTGAAGCCATGCAAGGGTCCGGGAGATCCACGATCGCAGCGAAGGGACTTCAACAAGGTGCAAATGAAGTGAAGGACCGATCTACAAAGGTTGTATTTCGTATCCTTTTAGAGTAAAGTTGTTTACTTGCTAATTGATTCGCCTAAACTCTAGTATGCGATCTTGCTTAGTGTTATTCGGCATATAAAAATTTAATTTTGGCATGGTCGATACCTTGTAGAGCCTTGTTAGTGTGCCTAGTAACCATACAAGTATTAGACCCGAACTTTCGTTTCATAGGCTGACCCTAATTGATGGAGTAGGTAGCTTGGGTAGAGTGACGTACCGTACGTATGTTCCGCGGCATATTTACGATACGATACTCCACTTAAGAAACCTTAGGATGTACAAATTTTGAGATCCTTGATTATATTTGTTTCCATGATCTTACTTGTAACGTTTTAGAAATCGTTTTGTGAATTTTTCCGTTTTAGGGCAAAATTGTCGGTTTTTCCTGTTTTAACCCGATTTCGATCAAACGTCCGTATAACCTTACCGACACCTAGTTTGGCTAAAATAAAGCTTATGCGTGAACTTTGGGAGTATTTGGGAGATTTTGGTTCAGATAGATTTTTTCCTAAATAAAATATTATTTTAAGCGGTATTTTGTGCACGTAAATCAGGAAAATTTTTCTCTTGTGAATAAATTAATTTTGTCACTAGAATTATTTTAGAAACTTATTTTTAAATATCTAGATATTTTTGGAGTGAAAAAGAAATTGTTTAAAAAAGAAAAGAAAAGGGTGTAAAGGTGGCATTTTTCATTTAATGTTGCATTTATTGCTTAAGACTAGAATTTTCTCATTTTAATTACACAAACCCCCCCACTCACCTCCTTGGCCGAGCCTCATCCCCCCCATTTCTGTCCTCTAAATTTCCAAGCTCATTTCTTGTTCTTTTTCAATCAAAAACACAAAAAGAATTCCAAAAATAAATCCAAAAAAATTCCTATATAAAAATCAATCCATTTTTCCTTCACTAATCCTTCATGGATCTTCAACAAAACTTGGTTTTTGATGCTAAGATGTTGGATTAAGTTTCATTTTGTATTCTTGGGGAGGTATAATTCTTACCTTAATCCTTATACTTTTGCTTTAATCTTAATCTAGCTAATTTAGTTAGCTATTTATGTGTTTAGTTTAGTTTTTAAATCATGATTAATTCATTATATTTGGTTTAAGAAATTCATGTTAGGGTTAAATTTTGATTAAGTGATTAGTGTTCATTTGAAGTGTTAAATTGTGTTTTGGAAAAGATTAACCTAGTAGAAAATGTTAATTTTTTCTAATGAATATTTTGTTTAATTAAGCAAAGTTGCTTACTAGGTTTTTGCTAAAACATAATTAGCGAGAGTTAAAAATATAGGAATGGTTTAGATAGCTTAGTTAGGCTATTTTAAGGTATTTTTAATCGTTAGATATGCGTTATCTTGAATCTAGTGCGAAATATTGCGATAGGTTGCTTACTAGATTTCGGGGTTTTTCCGACGTAGGGTTCGTTTGGTCGTAGCGAGGTTATATCTAGTGTATTCCTCGTAATTTTTGTGTTGTGTTGCGTGATCTGGACGATCGGGGTCCAGACTTGGTGTTTTGTAGTTTAGCAACCCCAATTTGGGTTTTGGCCGGTATCGTGCGCGATAGATGCACTAAGCGCGCAGTGAAATTTTCTGGGCGTTTTCATCGCGTTTCGTTTTCTTTTCGTCATTATAGAATATTTAGCTTATGTGTTGTATTTATGAAATTTTAGGTTCGCAAGCAGGGATTTCAGGTGCTGCGGACAAGGGGAAGCAGGTGGTCGGATTTTCATAGCTCGAGACCATCGGTGAGTAGATTTAACATCTATGGGGAAATCGCCCGTATGGCGTTGTGAGTCGGGGCGAATTTGATATGTTAGCTGCATAGTATTTGCATAATCGTTACTTTCATATGAATGCCATTACATAGCATTATCTGTTGTACTTGACTCGTACCTTTAGATATAACACATTACTGACGGTTCATGTTGCACGAGCACTAACTATTATGCTACACCCACATCGTCAGCAATTGCCATGACACGCACAAGCCGATATATATTGTTGACACCTACATACGTGATACGGTAGTGGATAGGGATAGTTGAGATAGTAACCCTTATTCCATTTCATGTATACCTTACTATAGCTATATTGTACATCTTGCATACATATTGACATGTACACCCACATAGTCTATTATAGTCACATGTATATCATGCACTCATATTGACATGTACACCGCATATTTTCGCTATAGTTGTATGCACCCCAAGTGGTATTGTTTTGATATATGATATTGAGTTGTTGATCCTTGCACTTATGACATGCATCATACATACTAGCTTACATGTAGATACTTAAACCTTGCTACAATTATATGTACACCTTATATGATGCTGCATTGTTTTTCGGAGGTTTTGGGAACCGCAAGATATATTCTAAAAAGCTGGATTCATTTAAAGAGCGGTTTTCCCTTTATATGCTCATATTGATGTTTTATGTTGCATATATCAGTTTTACGTGAATTTTACGCATTGAGATATGGATTTCATGTGATTATGGATTTGAGGACCGTGGGGGATATTTTCAAGAAAACCATGTATTGTTTGAAAATCCGGTTTATCTTGATATGATATTTCAGTGCGTCCACCATGTGATTTCTCGGTTCTAAGATTTAGCTTGTGATACCCGATTCGAGGAGCGGGAGGCACCGTCTGCGGGTACATGGTGGATTCGGTATGGTACCCCGGGGCGAGTGGTGATTTCGTGGTGTAGACGATAAGCCTGTCGGTGGGACCACTACCTACCGGTGATTGTATTTGGACTCGGCGGTTATCATGGGGATACCGACCGGAGTGAGGTATGACATATCGTCAGGGCCAGTCATGGTGACAGCGCCTGAGTTATAAGGATTTACGTGTCGAAGCTAGACACGGGTTTCATGATGTTTCGAGTGTCGGTGTTTGACACTCAGGTTTTCGTGAGACTTACAGGATGTGAGGGCCGATCTGAGGATGTGGTGCCTGAGAATTTGGGATTTGATGTGTCAGTAAGGGACACTAGTGTTTTTCCATGCTGATGATTTTTCATGAGATTTTATATTATATCATTTCACACTCAGGATTATGTTTGATATGCATTGCTTCATGTAGTTGTAGTACCCTGATGATGTACCTTTACATGATTGTTGCATATTCACTTATCATACTTATGCTATCGGATTACTTGTGATAGATAGATCGCTGTTCGTGCATACTTGCGATTACTGTATGATATTATTTACTATTCACGAGTTGGCAACTCACCTCCCATTGTGCCACAGTATTTTGCAGGACTTACCCTCTGAGTAGTTGCGGCAGGGCATCTTATCATCTCTACTTTTGCGGATACCGCTGCGGTTGACTGTGAGGCCTTGCTTTTAGGTGGGTTGCGGTCATCTGTATGTACATCGTATATCTTTTTGTTGGATCTAGTATTCTCCATCTACCAATGTTGTATATGACTTAGAGACGATTTGTGAGGATTCAGTGTTATATTTTGTGGTGACTTTGGGTGCCGTGCTCGTTGGAGCCGGTTTTGTTGAAAAGTTTTACTTCTTTATGCAGTTTTCTTTTATATTTCTTTGCTTCAGCGTCGTATATATGTTGTGGTGGTTGTCTCCGCCGTTGGGCGTGATTTGCTCCCGTTTGGGATGCTTTTATTATTATCTATGTTGTACCCGTTTTCGGGGTTAGTTTTTACAAAGGAGGTGCTGCTGAAATTTTTAAGAACGAAAACTAAACTTAAAGATTTTTTTTTACTTGAAAATTTCCGAATGTTTAAAACTATGTTTTTTTTTTCCGTTGATCCAGTTTTGGGTGGTTTAGATTTCTGGGTTTCGGCTTACTTGAGTTGCGTACGTCTGTAGACGTTACGTAGTTTAAGTGCCGGTTACGGGCCAAATTTTGGATCGTGACAAAGTTGGTATCAGAGCGCTAGGTTTTTACCTTTCGGAGTGTAGGATGACTTTGGTATGATGGAGTAGGTAGCTTAAGCAGAGTGACGTAGCATGTGTATGTTCCGCGGCATACTTACGACACGGTACTCCGCCTAAGTGACCTTAGGACTTATTGATTGAAATTCCTTCCGTGATTGATATACATCTTTGTGATTCGATTTTCGTTTCCTTATCGAATCTTGTTTCAATTTCCACCCTATATGCCGCCAAAGACTACGAGGGCACAGAGAGCGGCCGCGAGGGCCGAGGCCAGAGTCGACTCGTCTGAGGCGAGGGTTGACCAGGGCGATACGCCTGTGGTATCGGAGCACATTGCTATGATTGGGGCTGGTATGCAGGACCTGCGCCAGATTGTGGGGACTTTAGGAGAGGCCATTCGAGCACAGGGGCAGGCTGTTGTTCCACCCATTGCAGGGACCACGATGGTACCTACTGTTCCGGCAGTCGCAGTTGCAGCTCCAGAGGTTTTTACCGTGTTACTGACGGAGTTCATGAGGCTGAGGCCTTCGGTGTTTACTGGCACAGATGTTACTGAGGATCCGCAGTTGTTCATCGACCGGATGGCCAGAATTTGTCGCTCACTCCGATGTTCCGACGAGAGATGGGTTGAGTTTGCGAGTTTCCGGCTGGAGGGTATGGCCCAGAAGTGGTGTGAGTCGTTGGAGAAGGGCAGAGCCGCTGGTCTTGCTCCTATGACCTGGGCTGAGTTTGTGACGTCTTTTCTTGCCCGTTTTCTTCCACCGAGCGTCAGGGATGCGCGAGCGCGCAGATTTGAGTCGTTACGTCAGACGCCGGGGATGACGGTGTCGGAGTATGATGTATTGTTTACTGAGCTGTCGGTGTATGCTCCGTACCTGGTGGCGACTGAGGAGATGAGGGTGAAGAGGTTTGTTCGAGGCCTGCTTACCCAGTTGTTCCTAGCCATCAGCATTCAGCATTGCGACACGTATGCGGCAGCTGTCGATGCAGCCCTATTGGTGGAGGAGCGTCTAGCTGAGTCATCGGTTGTTCCAGAACCGAAGAGGACTTGTACGGATGTACCAGCACGGAGACCGAGGTTTGTCCGCAGAGGCAGAGTTCCTTCAGACTCGGAGAGTAGCAGAGACGTGGGACGTGGCCAGTTATTCAGTTCTTATTCCCAGGAGGGCCAGCGACCGTCTTATGGATGCTTCGGTTGTGGCAGTTTACATCATCTTGTTCGGGATTGTACTGTGGTGCGTCAGAGAGGGCCAGCAGTACCGCAGGTTACCTTACCACCTTCTCCGCCTCAGAGAGCGTTGCTTCTTATTCCTGTTGTTGCGCCGCGTCAGACTCCTGCTCAGAGAGGTCGTGGTCGCGGTGGTTTTGTGCCGAGAGGACGAGGTGGCAGAGGCAGAGGGCAGCCAGTAGCCGGTAGAGGGCAGGCACGGGTTTTTGCCTTGACTCACCAGGACGCTCAGGCGTCCAATGCTGTGGTTTCAGGTACCCTTTCTTTATGTTCTTTTGATGCACATGTTCTTTTCGATCCGGGATCTACGCATTCGTATGTTTTTACGCACTTCACGCTGAGGTTAGGCCGAGAGTCGTGTTTGTTGGATCAGCTGCTGGTCATGACTACTCCTGTGGGAGAGTCGTTTGTTGCGCGTCATGTGTTCTGATCTTGTGTTGTCCATGTTGGTGACAGAGATCTGTCCGTCGACTTGATCCTTCTTAAGATGTTGGACTTCGACGTTCTGCTGGGCATGGATTGGCTAGCTACTTGCTATGCGTCCGTGGACTGCCGTGAGAAGACAGTTAGATTTTGTTTTCCCGGCGAGTCAGTGTTTGTTGTGCAGGGGGATCGTGGTGCCGCCCCTCACAGTTTGATTTCTGTTCTGTGCGCTAGTCGGTTTTTGAGGAGGGGATGTCGGGAATTCTTGGCTTTCATTCATGATACTGGAGCCACAATGGAGTCGGTGGACCAGGTTTCTACCGTGCGAGAGTTTTCCGATGTCTTTCCCGATGAGTTACCTGGGTTGCCGCCAGAGCGCGATATTGAGTTTTTCATTGATCTGATTCCTGGCACGGAGCCTATTTCTATACCGCCTTATCGGATGGCTCCGGCAGAGCTTAGAGAGCTTAAAGATCAATTGCAAGAGTTGCTTGATTTGGGACTTGTGCGTCCGAGTGTTTCGCCGTGGGGAGCTCCTGTTCTGTTCGTCAAGAAGAAGGACGACAGTTTGAGGCTATGTATGGATTATCGTCAGTTGAACCGAGTTACGGTGCGGAACAGGTATTCTTTACCCCGCATTTACGATTTATTTGATCAGCTCCAGGGTGCGAAACATTTTTCAAAGATTGATTTGCGTTAGGGTTATCATCAGTTGCGGGTTCGGAATGATGACATTCCAAAGACTGGCTTTCGTACGCGCTATGGGCATTATGAGTTTTTGGTGATATCGTTCGGACTCACCAATGGGCCAGCAGCGTTCATGGATCTGATGAACCGGATTTTCAGGCCGTTCCTCGACCAGTTCATTATAGTGTTTATTGATGACATACTGGTTTACTCTAGGAGTCATGAGGAGCATGAGCAGCACTTGAGGATTACTTTGCAGATATTGAGAGAGCACCAGCTGTATGCTAAATTCTCAAAGTGCGCATTTTGGCTTGATAGAGTTGACTTCCTGGGTCATGTGGTGACTGGTGATGCTATTCTTGTGGACCCAAGGAAGATCGAGGCTGTACAGCTTTGGCCCAGACCTGTATCGGTGACGGAGGTTCGCAGCTTTTTGGGCTTAGCTGGTTATTATCGCCGTTTTGTGCAGGATTTCTCGAGTATCACTTCACCGCTGACTGGACTGACCCGGAAGGGAATTCCTTTTCTCTGGACTGATGCGTACAAGCAGAGTTTTCAGCAGTTGAAGACTCGGTTGACGACAGCACCAGTTCTTTCTTTACCTTCTGGATCGGGCGGCTATGTTGTTTATTGTGATGCTTCTCGAGTGGGGCTCGGCTGTGTTTTGATGCAGCATGATAGGGTGATTGCATATGCTTCTAGGCAGCTGAAGAAGCATGAGCAGAATTACCCCACTCACGATCTTGAGATGGCAGCGGTAGTCTTTGCGTTGAAGATTTGGAGACATTACTTGTACGGAGAGTCGTGTCAGATCTTCACGGATCACAAGAGTTTGAAGTATATCTTCCTGCAACGAGATCTGAACCTGAGATAGCGCCGATGGATGGAGCTAGTGAAGGATTATGATTGTGAGATCCTTTATCATCCGGGCAAGACGAATGTGGTAGCTGATGCTTTGAGTCGTAGGCCCGTGGGTAGCTTGTCCCAGTTGAGCGCAGTTCAGTGTCAGTCTTCTGCAGATTGGCAGCTCTTGTGTGATAGTAGAGTGCTGTTCGAGTTCACTTCCGCTGGGGGACAGTTTGCTCATGTCCGTGCCCGTCCACTACTATTTGATCGTATCCGTGAGGCGCAACCCAGTGATGCCCGTTTGTCTGAGATTCTTGAGCTTGTTCGGCAGGGAAGAGTTTCGGAGTTCATGATTGATGACCAGGGTGTGCTACGATGCGGGACTCGCTTGTGTGTACCAGATGTTGATGGGTTGAGACGCGAGATCCTAGAGCAGGCACATCAGTCGGCCTTTAGCGTTCATCCAGGTTCCACCAAGATGTACCGTGACTTGAGAGACTTCTACTGGTGGGAAGGGATGAAGCGCGATATTTCGGACTTCGTTTCGAGGTGCTTGACTTGTCAGCAAGTCAAGGCTGAGCATCAGAGACCGGCTGGAGAGTTGCAGCCCTTACCCGTTCCGGAGTGGAAATGAGAGCAGATTTCCATGGACTTCATTGTGGGTCTACCCAGGACCAGTCGAAGGTATGAATCCATTTAGGTTATTGTAGACCGGTTGACGAAAGCGGCTCACTTTCTTCCAGTGAAGACCACTTTCGGTTATGCTCACTATGCTCAGTTGTACATAGATGAGATTGTGCATTTTCACGGTGTTCCCATATGCATAGTATCCGACAGAGGCACCCAGTTTACTAGCTGTCTTTGGCAGAAGCTTCAGGAAGCTTTGGGTACCCGGCTGAGTTTTAGTACCGCTTTTCATCCACAGACCGATGGCCAGTCGGAGCGGACTATACAGACTCTGGAGGATATGCTCCGTGCATGTGTGCTTGATTTTGGTGGCAGTTGGGATCGTCACTTTCCGTTGATTGAGTTCTCCTACAACAACAGCTTTCAGGAGACTATTCAGATGGCACCTTTTGAGGCTTTATACGGTAGGAAGTGTCGATCGCCAGTCTGTTGGACCAAGCTTAGTGAAAGTCTGGTTTTGGGACCCCAGCTTGTTCAGGAGACCACGGAGATGTAGGGTTCCTAGGCACTCTCAAGAGGTCTCACAAGGCATCAACCATGCCAATTTCAAATTTTACGGGTGCCGAGAAACCCGACTGCGGATCGTTGGCTAGAAGTTTAGGCGACAAAACAAACTAGTTAACAACTTAACTAAAGTGTAACGGAAATACAACCTTTGTAGATCCGGTTCTCCACCTCCATAGCTCCGCAATGAAGTCTCCTCGCTGTCCAAATGGAAACCCGGGCTCTAGCATCGGCTTCATCGGAGAATGGACGGGCTAGGTCATCGACTACGATGTCGAAGATGATCTACGTCGAGGCATCACTAGATCAAGCTCCCACTTCACCAAGTCATAAAACTTATGAAGAAAACACCCTATACTACTTGGCAAGAGGTAGAGGATGAAGAAATAGGAAGTGGGTTCACTTTAGAATTGGATTTCTCACTTGTTTTCTCAAGTTGCCATTGTAGTAGCAAGCTTTCTTCATGTGATGAAGAAGAAGAAGAAGAAAGAATGAATATGATAAGTTTTTTCAAAATAGAAAATAAATTGAATACTTATCATGTGGCAACCATGGTCAAGTGTAGAGAATAAATCATGGTTAAATGGAATGGTTAGGGTTAAGCATGAAGACAAAATGGTCACTTAGTCAAAGCTTCATGAACTTTCAATGTAAAACAAAACTAGCAACCATTTTCTTTTCTTTTGCCATTTCTTTTCCAAAATAAAATAAATGAAATAAATAAATAAATGAAAAAGAAAACCCTAACCATTACACAACCATGGTTTAATCTTTACACAAACCCTAGAGAGCATGTATCATCAAACATGATACAATCAAGTGCACAAAAAGTATATCACATATACAATGTGCACATCCGAGCGAGAAAATCCATTTAAAGTGAACCGATACTAGTTAATGCAAAGTAATATATCAAATATATAATTATGCATTAAATCATTAAATCAACACTTGATTTAATGATCCGGTCATATCGCATATAACCGACTAATATCTACAGTAACAACTTATCGAATCAACACTTGATCCGATAACCCGGCTATATCGCATATAACCGATCAATGTCACAAATCGCGAGAATTGAATACAGTATCACATACTGGTATCATTCTCGGTCCCGCACATATCTCATATGCGCTCCTATTTCGTTTCGCTTGAGCCAGGAAACCTCTGTGTAGGACTCTAAAGACTCGTCAATACGCCGGCAGCAGATGATGATCATATCAAGCACCCACAAGCCGCAAGCGGTCTGCTAAACGTAAAGGCCACCCGGGTATTGAGCGATCAGAAGATCGACGAGCAAGCCCGCTCATACTCCTGTGAATCCAACCAGTAACACTTACCGTACAGTCCGGTCTGATCGTCTGATATGTCGCATATCTCGCCTAGGGGTGGTAAACGTCAGACCCCAATAGCTCGATAAGTCGTGTCGATATGAGGTCTATAACAATTCGAGAAACTACTGGTAACACTTACCAGTAAATCTCAGCAACCCTGGCCAGGGATTTCCGGTTATAGCCAATCGAACACTGCGCAACATCAACTCCCTATACCGGGAGAGACGAATCCCCTCCTATCGCTCATTGCCTCCATGTGATTCGGGACTGTACCCAAAAACCACCGTTTTGCATGCCCTCTTGGACGTGGTAAGATGGAAATCAAAGCACAGTGGGAACCACACAAGACTCTATGACGATCTCGGGTCAACAGACTACTCTGTACCAGTGTCACCAGAGAACTGCCATCTGACGTAAGGTATAATACCATCTGGGAGTTCTCGCCGAGTCCGTCCAGTGTACCCAGTCTCTACTGAGCACCCGTATATCATCTCTGATGTCAAACACCGATGGATATGGGATCATCCATCGCCCATCTGTATGGGTCGAGAAGGTACACGCTAGTCTACTCTGGTATATCGATGCCCCGTCTCGATACACCCACGACTAGGGACTTTGAAGGATGTACTTATGGACTACCATGTCCCCACTAGTATGATCTGCATCATAGTCCAGATAGTCAAGTACACATCCTAAGGGCTTTACCAACATGTAACAGAGAGACAAACAGTATACACGTTAAGGTAAAGAGTAACCAGATAGCGTACTATCATGTTGAGCAAGAAAGTCCTCCCTATATATGTCCCAGCATCCACTACAATATACATCCTATGTATAGTAATGGCCTCTAGGGCATACATATAACTAACAGGAGAAGATCCAGCTGATTCAGGATAGGATGAGAGCAGCCCAGTGCAGGCAAAAGTCTTATGCCGACCGTTGTCGTCGCAGACTTGAGTTCGCAGTGGGGGATCATGTATTCCTGAGGATTTCTCCGATGAAAGGCGTTATGCGATTTGGGAAGAGAGGGAAGATCAGTCCCAGATTTGTAGGTCCTTTCGAGATCCTTGAGCGAGTGGGTTCTGTTGCTTATCGTTTGGCGCTCCCGCCCAGTTTTCCGGATGTTCACCCTATTTTTCATGTGTCGATGCTTCGTAGATACCTTCATGATCCTTCTCACACGATTCAGCATGAGACCGTTCAGCTTGAGCGCGATCTTTCGTTCACCGAGCAGCCGGTAGTTATTTTTGATCGGCAGGTGAAGAAACTACGGTCAAAGGTCTTGCCCTCTGTGAAGGTTCTTTGGCGTAGCCCGACTAGTGAGGAGATCACTTGGGAGGCCGAGAGCGAGATGCGGAAGAAATTCCCTCATCTTTTTGAAGGTACGCTTAGTATGAAATTTTAATTCGGGGACCGAATTTCTATAAGGAGGGGAGATTGTAACGTTTTAGAAATCGTTTTGCGAAATTTTCCGTTTTAGGGCAAAATTGTCGGTTTTTCCTGTTTTAACCCGATTTCGATCAAACGTCCGTATAAGCTTACCGACACCTAGTTTGACTAAAATAAAGCTTGTGCGCGAACTTTGGGAGTATTTGGGAGGTTTTGGTTCAGATAGATTTTTTCCCAAATAAAATATTATTTTAAGCGGTATTTTGTGCACGTAAATCGGGAAATTTTTTCTCTTGTGAATAAATTAATTTTATCACTAGAATTATTTTAGAAACTTCTTTTTAAATATCTAGATATTTTTGGAGTTAAAAAGGAATTGTTTAAAAAAGAAAAGAAAAGGGTGTAAAGGTGGCATTTTTTCATTTAATGTTGCATTTATTACTTAAGACTAGAATTTTCTCATTTTAATTACACAAAACCCCCCCACTCACCTCCTTGGCCGAGCCTCATCCCCCCCATTTCTGTCCTCTAAATTTCCAAGCTCATTTCTTGTTCTTTTTCAATCAAAAACACAAAAAGAATTCCAAAAATAAATCCAAAAAATTCCTATATAAAAATCAATCCATTTTTCCTTCACTAATCCTTCATGGATCTTCAACAAAGCTTGGTTTTTGATGCTAAGATGTTGGATTAAGTTTCATTTTGTGTTCTTGGGGAGGTATAATTCTTATCTTAATCCTTATACTTTTGCTTTAATCTTAATCTAGCTAATTTAGTTAGCTATTTATGTGTTTAGTTTAGTTTTTAAATCATGATTAATTCATTATATTTGGTTTAAGAAATTCATGTTAGGGTTAAATTTTGATTAAGTGATTAGTGTTCATTTGAAGTGTTAAATTGTGTTTTGGAAAAAATTAACCTAGTAGAAAATGTTAATTTTTGCTAATGAATATTTTGTTTAATTAAGCAAAGTTGCTTACTAGGTTTTTGCTAAAACATAATTAGCGAGAGTTAAAAATATAGGAATGGTTTAGATAGCTTAGTTAGACTATTTTAAGGTATTTGTAATCGTTAGATATGCGTTATCTTGAATCTAGTGTGAAATATTGCGATAGGTTGCTTACTAGATTTCGGGGTTTTTCCGACGTAGGGTTCGTTTGGTCGTAGCGAGGTTATATCTAGTGTATTCCTCGTAATTTTTGTGTTGTGTTGCATGATCGGGACGATCGGGGTCCAGACTTGGTGTTTTGTAGTTTAGCGACCCCAATTAGGGTTTTGGCCGGTATCGTGCGCGATAGATGCGCTAAGCGTGCAGTGAAATTTTCCGGGCGTTTTCATCGCGTTTCGTTTTCTTTTCGTCATTATAGGATATTTAGCTTATGTGTTGTATTTATGAAATTTTAGGTTCGCAAGCAGGGATTTCAGGTGCTGCGGACAAAGGGAAGCAGGTGGTCGGATTTTCATAGCTCGAGACCATCGGTGAGTAGATTTAACATCTACGGGGAAATCGCCCGTATGGCGTTATGAGTCGGGGCGAATTTGATATGTTAGCTGCATAGTATTTGCATATTCGTTACTTTCATATGAATGTCATTGCATAGCATTGTCTGTTGTACTTGACTCGTACTTTTAGATATAACACATTACTGACGGTTCATGTTGCACGAGCACTAAATATTATGCTACACGCACATCGTCAGTAATTGCCATGACACGCACAAGCCGATATATATTGTTGACACCTACATACGTGATACGGTAGTGGATAGGGATAGTTGAGGTAGTAACCCTTATTCCATTTCATGTATACCTTACTATAGCTATATTGTACATCTTGCATACATATTGACATGTACACCCACATAGTCTATTATAGTTACATGTATATCATGCACTCATATTGACATGTACACCGCATATTTTCGCTATAGTTGTATGTACCCCATGTGGTATTGTTTTGATATATGATATTGAGTTGTTCATCCTTGCACTTATGACATGCATCATACATACTAGCTTACATGTAGATATTTAAACCTTGCTACAATTACATGTACACCTTATATGATGCTGCATTGTTTTTCGGAGGTTTTGGGAACCGCAAGATATATTCTAAAAAGCTGGATTCATTTAAAGAGCGGTTTTCCCTTTATATGCTCATATTGATGTTTTATGTTGCATATATCAGTTGTACGTGAATTTTACGCATTGAGATATGGATTTCATGTGATTATGGATTTGAGGACCATGGGGGATATTTTCAAGAAAACTATGTATTGTTTGAAAACCCGGTTTCTCTTGATATGATATTTCAGTGCGTCCACCATGCGTTTTCTCGGTTCTGAGATTTGGCTTGTGATACCCGATTCGAGGAGCGGGAGACACCGTCTGCGGGTACATGGTGGACCCGGTATGGTACCCCGGGGCGAGTGGTGATTTTGTGGTGTAGACGATAAGCCTGTCGGTGGGACCACTACCTACCGGTGATTGTATTTTGACTCGGCGGTTATCATGGGGATGTTAGTTATATGTATGCCCTAGAGGCCATTACTATACATAGGATGTATATTGTAGTGGATGCTGGGACATATATAGGGATGACTTTCTTGCTCGACATGATAGTATGCTATCTGGTTGAACTTTACCTTAACGTGTATACTGACTGTCTTTCTGTTACATGTTGGTAAAGCCCTTAGGATCTGTACTTGACTACCTGGACTGTGATGCGGATCATACTAGTGGGGACATGGTAGTCTATAAGTACATCCTTCAAACTCCCTAGTCGAGGGTGTATCGAGACGGGGCATCGATATACCAGAGTAGACTAGCGTATACCTTCTCGACCCATACAGATGGGCGATGGATGATCCCATATCCATCGGTGTTTGACATCAGAGATGATATACGGGTGCTCAGTAGAGACTGGGTACACTGGACGGACTCGCCGAGAACTCCCAGATGGTATTATACCTCACGTCAGATGGCAGTTCTCTGGTGACACTGGTACAGTGTAGTCTGTTGACCCGAGATCGTCATAGAGTCTTGTGTGGTTCCCACTGTGCTTTGATTTCCATCTTACCACGTCCAAGAGGGCGTGCAAAACGGTGGTTTTTGGGTACAGTCCCGAGTCACATGGAGGCAATGAGCGATAGGAGGGGATTCGTCTCTCCCGGTATATGGGGGTTGATGTTGCACTGTGTTCGATCGGCTATAACAGGAAGTCCCTGGCCAGGGCTGCTCAGAGAATTGCTGGTAAGTGTTACCAGTAGTTTCTCGACCCGTTATGAGCCTCAGATCGACACGACTTATTAAGCTATTGGGGTCTGATGTTTACCACCCCTAGGCGAGATATGCGACATATCAGACGATCAGACCGGACTGTACGGTAGTGTTACTGGTCGGATTCACTGGAGTGTGAGCGGGCTTGCTCGTCGATCTTCAGATCGCTCAATACCCGGGTGGCCGTTACGTTTAGCAGACCGCTTGCGGCTTGTGGATGTTTGATATGATCATCATCCGCTGCCGGCGTATTGACGAGTCTTTAGAGTCCTACACAGAGGTTTCCTGGCTCAAGCGAAACGAAATAGGAGCGCATATGAGATATGTGCGGGACTGAGAATAATACGAGTATGTGATACCGTATTCTATTCTCGCGATAAATATATCGAATGGTTGTATGCGATATAACCTAGTTATCGATTCAAGCGTTGATTCGATAAGCCGATATATTAGATACCAGTCGGTTATGTGCGCATGACCGGATCATTGAATCAAATGTTGATTTAATGATTTAATGTATAATTATATATTTGATATATTACTTTGCATTAACTAGTATCGGTTCACTTTAGACGGATTTTCTCACTTGGTTCGTGCGCATTGCATATGCGATATGTTTTTGTGCACTTGATTGTATCATGTTTGATGATGCATACCACTTTGGTTAAGTGTAAAGTTTGAACCATGGTTGTGTTTATGTTTAGGGTTTTATTTTCTTAATTATTCATTTATTCTTTTTGATAAATGAATAAAAGAAAGTGAGAAAAGAAAATGAGAAAAGGATGGTGGCTTCTTTTGTTGTTTAGTTGAAACTTCATGAAGCTTTGACCTAAGTCCACCATTCTTATCTCATTCTTAACCCTAACCATACAACTAACCTTGGTTAACTCTCTACACTTTACTATAGTTAGAATTATGATAAGAATTCATTTTCTTTTCATTTTCTAAAAACTTATCATAATATCTTTCTTCTTCTTCTTCATGCTTCAAGTGAAGAAGCTTGAAGTCCATCAATGGTGATTGTTGGAAATGAGTGAGAAATCCAATTCTAATGTTTACCCACTTCCTATTTCTTTATCCTCTACCTCTTGCCAAGTAGTAGAGTGTGTTTCCTTCACAAGTTTCATGACTTGTTGAAGGTGGAGCTTGATTCATCGATGCTTCGACGTAGATCATCTTCGGCATGGACATCGACGACCTAGCTTGCCCATTCTCCGACGAAGCCGATCCTAGAGCCCGGATTTGATTTGGACAGCGGAGACGACCTCGTTGCGGAGCTATGGAGGTGGAGCACCGGATCTACAAAGGTTGTATTTCCGTATTTTATATAGTTAACTGTTAACTAGCTCTTTTCGCCTAGACATCTAGTTATCGATCCGTACTTTAGGGTTTGTAGGCACCATAATTTTTGAAATTGCCATGGTTGATGGCTTGGGAGACCTCACTAGAGTGCCTAGGAACCCTGCAGTGGTATCAGAGCCTAGCTAGAGCCTTAGGCGAAGTCCAGACGGAAATTGAAGTCCGATCGAACCGAAACCTCACCCGGGAAATTGCTCTCTGTACAATTTTTAAAAACAGGGATTTTTCCACATTAAAAATGTTCAGAAATATCAGCAGGAAATTATAAGAAATTCTGTAAAATTCGGCTTCCTAATTCGTACAGTACGCCGCGCTTCCGCGGCACGAGCTTGGCTAGTGCGGCGCAAGCGCGGCCATTTTGTCGTATTAGGCATCCTAATTGGTACAGTAATTCACAATATTCTGTTCTGGTTTTCCTGGATATTTTTAATATTTTTTCCAGAGTTGAAATTTTCTGAGTTGATTTGGGAATTCGATGTTTCGATCGGGATATCAAATTTTGTCTGTGTGGCTTTCCGGATAAATTTTAGAATATGTTAAAAAGTTCGACCGGATATAAATACCCAACTTTTCCCCTGTCGGAAAATTTCCAAGTGTTGGATTTTTCCGTAGTTTAACGACGTTCTAAGTAGTGCAAGTAACGCGATGGTCCCTCTAGAAGACACAAACCTTAACTCGATTATGTGACCGTCTTGAACTGCCCTTTGAACCTTCGGGTTTGGGGCAGTACGGCGTGCCACATGTGAGGCGTTGGCTTGACCCTTCTACGGCTGGACCGTCGGTACTGAGGTACGAACGGAATGTTATTAGACTTATTTCATGTGTTGATCTGTATCGGGAAAACTTGGGTGTTCGATTGTTCGATCGGAAAGTTTAACATTTTCTATTTATCTGGAATGGGATGCAATAATTGGAATTCACAAATAAGTTATATGATAACTGAATGAATGTTATAAACGTAGCAATTTAGTCTCACTTGATCGGTTGCCACGGAATTTTGATGTGATCAAAAGTTCGTCGCAATCACGTAGCGTACGCGGATACTCACCGGATAAACTTAATAGACAGCTTCACTCCATAGCCCCGACCAAGTGACTGTAGGAGAACCCCGTCGCCGAAAGCATCCCTCCGGGTGCTCGCGGTAGCGGTGTTCCGCCTTGGTGCACTTAGTCGACGGTATCGGGGGTGCGGCCGCCTACTAAAGTTTGCGACGAGCATTCGATCAGGCTGTCGGGAATCCTGTTGAATTGCCCGACTTGATATTGAAAAGAGTTTTCGATTTTGAGACTAAAATGCGGGGTTTATAATTGTTAGGCATGCGATGTCTAAAGAATTCATTTGGTCAGGCATGCGATGTCTGAGGTGGTTGCGGATTCCAACTGTTGTAGTTTTACACTTTCTTTTCTGTGACCGTAAGTGTAATATGTGATATCGCCGGTTTCGTTGCTATATGTCAACGACAATTGGGATGCGCATATTTGCTTATGTTGATGACATGTGATGTTATGTGTTGCTGGATATGTTATATTGGATCGTCGTGTTTGAATAGCCGGGGTTTTTTATGTGAGATGAGTGTTTTTCATTTTCATTCATGTAAAAACTTGTATGTAATATTCTTTTATTGGGGCGCTTCCAGGTTGCGGGAGTTGTCACCTGTTGTATATTATTTACTTTTCCGCACTAGGATAGACCCAAGGAGGAGGGCACAAGTAACCGGGTTCTGGAGTCCAGTGGGAGACCAACTCGAGGAGTCGAGTCCGGGTCTCCTAACTCCAGAATTGGTAGGGTTGCTTGCCGCTCTCGTAGGGGTCTAGGGGTGTGGGTTTGGCTATTCATCACGACCGTGGAATCCGTGTTTTATACTGGCTCGTATTGAAAACACGGACGTCCTAGTATATCCAATATTTCATATGATTCTTCTGCTGCGATATCTGTGATGTGATCATGTGATGTTCTTTGATAGATACAGTATATAGTATATATGATATATTATATAGACGTTACTTATGTTTTACACCCGCGCTAGCCCTGCCCTGCTCTGTCGTTAGTTACCTAACCTAACGGTGCACGAGGGGACATCGAGGCGAATGCGGATGGCATAAGTGTACGTCGTATTTATCTGTGTTGTTTAGGTACTTAAATGATGGGACTTCATTAATGTGATTAATGAATTAAAAGAAACCTAAGATGTTGTAGAATCGAATTTCAAAATAAAACAGGTAGCTACAGTTCTTGCTTTGCACAGCGGTATATGTGATATATCCTGCACCTCATTCGATGAGGAAAGGACCGAGATCCCTTCACCGGGAGTGACTCCTTTAGCAATAACTGGCAGATGCTACACACTCGGTTTGTCTTTTGATTGCTTTTAAGTGTTTCTGCTTTGCACAGTGATATATATGATATATCCCGCACCTCATTCGACGAGGAAAGGACCGACGATCCCTTCACCGGGAGTGACTCCTTTAGCAAAACTAGAAAAGCCTCAAAAGCATTCCATTTTTAAAATCATTTGATTCTACAACGATATCAAGTTCATTACGCAATAGGTTTTCAGAAAAACCTGTCGTAACCCTCCGTCATTACAGATAAGTACTAGTTAGTATTCGTGCTACGGAAGTTTGGCATTCGTCAAGGCGTAGTGTGCGGTAGCTAACTAGTATTTATCTGCTTATGCATATGATGCAGATTGGATTAGGGTATTCGTACGGCGTTGTTTGGCATTCGTCAAGGGTCGTGCGGGTGGGTTTGATTCAATCAAGTAATGTACGGGTTGAACTTGACTAGTGGACTATGGGTTGTTTGGCATTCGTCAAGGTCATAGCGAGCTAGGGGCAAAATATTATCGGGAATTTCAAGTGTTGAAATTTGCAATGAGATTGCATACCTTCTATGAGATAGTTGGATCCCGATACCCGCTGCGAGTAAGTGTTACTCCTGGGAGGGTTTTATACATTACAATTAGCCGATCAAGTAGGTGTCTAGAAAGGTGTCAACGGGGTTACGCCTCTGGGAAAACGAGGTTTACAGTAATTAGGTTCGTGCGAAAGCACGGGGGACCTCCCTCAAAGTACCGACACTGGCCTGGCTGAAAGATTGGCGAACTTGTAGTGTGTAATTAATCCCGGCTAGTCTTTCCTTTTAGGGTTTGAAGGAAGATTTGATAAAAAGCAGTGGGAGCCATCCTGATTAGATAAAATAATAACCAATCTATTCTTGACAGAGCGCACGCTGAGTGTTTTTCTTCTCTCTCTCTCCTGGTAGCGACCATATCACGCCTTAATCAAGATAATAATACGGATATTTGACCGAACCCGCTTGTTATACTGAGCTGGGGAACGTTGGTCCCGCTCCAACTTATAATTGTTATAAGACAGAGCAGGAAATTGGGGAATACCAGATTTTCCGTGCCGCCCAAACGAAGAGAGTGCATGCTGATGCATCATCTTCGGGTGTGTTCGTTATACAGAACTGTTTCTCAGTATCCTTTACGTCCTGGGTATATGATACCGGATCAGGATCCCACATATGTAATCTGTTACATAGGGCTACAGAAAGGTAGAGAACTGAGAACGGGTGATAAGTTTCATGAGGCAGAAAACGGGGCAAGAGTTGCAGCCAAGTCTGTCGGTCACTGTCACCCTGTATTACCGATACATTGATTATGAACGAATGTTGTTAGATATCGAACCTGATATACAAAATCATATCTATCTCTTTATTAGTAAAGAAAGGATATAATTCTGTATTGTTGGATAATGTTTTGAACATTTCCTATATCAAAAGTTGATCGGTTCAGGCACGTTATCTAAAAGCGTTGATGTTCTAAATCAAACTACAGTTCTTAGTATATGGAACACACACAAGAGGAAGAGTTCAGAAATGAACGAATCCTTCTTGAGGTATTGTAGACTAGGTCAGATCAATGTGACCCGACTAGCTAGAGTTACATAAAGATGCATATTTAAATCAGTTTGAATTTACATCTTGTGAAACTCGCCAGTCATGTCACAAAGAAAAGATGACCACAGCTCTGTTTATTGGAAACAGAGAAAGAGTTAATAAACTCTTGGGATGATACATGTAGGTCCCCTGTCTACACATGCCAAGACCGGTTCTTTATACTTCATTATATTCTCTGATAATCTCTCAAGATTCAGTCATATGTTCCTGTTGAAACATGAGTCCGAACCTTTTGAGATATTCACAGAATATAAGTTGGAAGTAGAGAACCTAAACGGGTATAAGTATTATGTCCTATGATGAGATCAAGGAGGAGAATACTTGAGCACGGAAATCCTGGATTATTCTAAAGGAGAATGAGATTCTCTCTCAGCATTACTCCTCTGAATACACCATAGCACGATGGTATATCGGGGCGGAGCAGATACACCCTATTTGATATGGTGTGCTCTATGATGAGTACTACTGAGTTACCTATTTCCTTTAGGGAGTTATGCACTTGAGAAGCTGCATACCTATTGAATAGGGTTCGAATCAAATCAGATGCCTACCACTTCATATGTGATATGGTATGGGAAGAGCCCATGTCTTAAATCAGTTAAGATTTGGAGTTGTCCGGCCTATGTCTGAAAAGCAAAATCCGGACAAGCTCGAGGCAAGGTCTGTTATGTACAACTGGAAAGGTTCCAGCTATACAAACTACAGCAGATGATTTGATAGAACCAAGGGATTCAGTAGATACCAACGAACCTCAGCCTCTCCGCCGATCTAGTAGGGTTCCTCACCCACCTGAGAGATACTTCGGTTTCTCTATGACAGTGGGAGCGAGGATTACATCATGAGATGATGACCCAACTAGTTCGAGCTGGCCATCAGGAGTAAGACTCTGTAAGAATGGCTGGATGCTTAGAGATCTGAGATGGAATCCCTATACACCAACAAAGTATGGACTTTGGTTGCTATATCTGAAGGGTTAAATCCCCATCAGGAGCAAGTATATCTTGAGAAGATTACTTGGTGTAGATGGAAAAGTTGAGACTTTCAAAGCTAGACTTGTTAAAGGTTTTCGTCATTGACCAGGCGTGGATAATGATGAAACCTTTTCCAGTACCTATGCTTAAGTCCATCCAGATCCTACTTACCACGGCTACATACCATGACTACGATATCTGGTGGTTGGGTGTCTTGACTGCTTTTCTAAATGATGATTTAGAAGAGAATGTCTATAAGTACACAGCCAGAGGGCTTCGTAGACAGTGGGAGCAGCGGAAACGTGTGCAAGATGCTTTATAGGATAAAGCAGGCGTCGCGGAGTTGGAACATCTGTTTTGATGTGTTAGTCAAACAGTTTGACATCATCAAAATGGTAGATGAACCTTGTATAAACAAAAAGGTAGTAGGGAGTATGGTGACGATCCTCGTAGAGTACGTGGATGACATACTCTTGATAGGGAAAGAGTTTCCTATGCTACGCTCGATCAATCTCCGATTATCACAAAGATTCTCCATAAAGGATCAAAGTGATACCTACTAAATCCTGGATTTTGGATCTATGAGATAGATCTAAATGGATGGTAGAATTCTCACTAGATGTAGTGAGACGGTATCAAATGATCCTGAGGAGAATCACTGGAAAGGTTCCAGGGTGATAAAGACGACTGAATGTCAGTCGCAGGCATTGTCTTTACCCTCAGTAAAGGGACGGTATGTTGGAAGAGTTCCAAACTAGATACCGTGACATACTAGACGATAAAGGCTGGATACATCGCTACTTAAGATGCTACCAAAGAGGCTGTTTGGATGTATAATGGTTCATGAGATGAACTATGTTCCTCCCATTGTGTGACAATGGAGTTGTGGCTTATGCCAAGGAACGCCGGTCCCATCAGTAATCCAGACATATTCTAAGGCAGCATCGCCTGATCATGGAGATGATTAATCTCCAGGTTGATCGAGGCTTGGAGAGTAGACTCAGAGGACAACACAGCGGATCCACTCACAAAGGCCTGTTCCCAGAGAGAGACACTTTTAAGGGATGGTTGAGTATGAGATACTGCAACCACTGCTACAGATGGCCCTAGTGCAAGTGGGAGATTGTTAGTTATATGTATGCCCTAGAGGCCATTACTATACATAGGATGTATATTGTAGTGGATGCTGGGACATATATAGGGATGACTTTCTTGCTCGACATGATAGTATGCTATCTGGTTGAACTTTACCTTAACGTGTATACTGACTGTCTCTCTGTTACATGTTGGTAAAGCTCTTAGGATCTGTACTTGACTACCTGGACTGTGATGCGGATCATACTAGTGGGGACATGGTAGTCTATAAGTACATCCTTCAAACTCCCTAGTCGAGGGTGTATCGAGACGGGGCATCGATATACCAGAGTAGACTAGCGTATACCTTCTCGACCCATACAGATGGGCGATGGATGATCCCATATCCATCGGTGTTTGACATCAGAGATGATATACGGGTGCTCAGTAGAGACTGGGTACACTGGACGGACTCGCCGAGAACTCCCAGATGGTATTATACCTCACGTCAGATGGCAGTTCTCTGGTGACACTGGTACAGAGTAGTCTGTTGACCCGAGATCGTCATAGAGTCTTGTGTGGTTCCCACTGTGCTTTGATTTCCATCTTACCATGTCCAAGAGGGCGTGCAAAACGGTGGTTTTTGGGTACAGTCCCGAGTCACATGGAGGCAATGAGCGATAGGAGGGGATTCGTCTCTCCCGGTATATGGGGGTTGATGTTGCACTGTGTTCGATCGGCTATAACAGGAAGTCCCTGGCCAGGGCTGCTCAGAGAATTGCTGGTAAGTGTTACCAGTAGTTTCTCGACCCGTTATGAGCCTCAGATCGACACGACTTATTGAGCTATTGGGGTCTGATGTTTACCACCCCTAGGCGAGATATGCGACATATCAGACGATCAGACCGGACTGTACGGTAGTGTTACTGGTCGGATTCACTGGAGTGTGAGCGGGCTTGCTCGTCGATCTTCAGATCGCTCAATACCCGGGTGGCCGTTACGTTTAGCAGACCGCTTGCGGCTTGTGGATGTTTGATATGATCATCATCCGCTGCCGGCGTATTGACGAGTCTTTAGAGTCCTACACAGAGGTTTCCTGGCTCAAGCGAAACGAAATAGGAGCGCATATGAGATATGTGCGGGACCGAGAATAATACGAGTATGTGATACCGTATTCTATTCTCGCGATAAATATATCGAATGGTTGTATGCGATATAACCTAGTTATCGATTCAAGCGTTGATTCGATAAGCCGATATATTAGATACCAGTCGGTTATGTGCGCATGACCGGATCATTGAATCAAATGTTGATTTAATGATTTAATGTATAATTATATATTTGATATATTACTTTGCATTAACTAGTATCGGTTCACTTTAGACGGATTTTCTCACTTGGTTCGTGCGCATTGCATATGCGATATGTTTTTGTGCACTTGATTGTATCATGTTTGATGATGCATACCACTTTGGTTAAGTGTAAAGTTTGAACCATGGTTGTGTTTATGTTTAGGGTTTTATTTTCTTAATTATTCATTTATTCTTTTTGATAAATGAATAAAAGAAAGTGAGAAAAGAAAATGAGAAAAGGATGGTGGCTTCTTTTGTTGTTTAGTTGAAACTTCATGAAGCTTTGACCTAAGTCCACCATTCTTATCTCATTCTTAACCCTAACCATACAACTAACCTTGGTTAACTCTCTACACTTTACTATAGTTAGAATTATGATAAGAATTCATTTTCTTTTCATTTTCTAAAAACTTATCATAATATCTTTCTTCTTCTTCTTCATGCTTCAAGTGAAGAAGCTTGAAGTCCATCAATGGTGATTGTTGGAAATGAGTGAGAAATCCAATTCTAATGTTTACCCACTTCCTATTTCTTCATCCTCTACCTCTTGCCAAGTAGTAGAGTGTGTTTCCTTCACAAGTTTCATGACTTGTTGAAGGTGGAGCTTGATTCATCGATGCTTCGACGTAGATCATCTTCGGCATGGACATCGACGACCTAGCTTGCCCATTCTCCGACGAAGCCGATCCTAGAGCCCGGATTTGATTTGGACAGCGGAGACGACCTCGTTGCGGAGCTATGGAGGTGGAGCACCGGATCTACAAAGGTTGTATTTCCGTATTTTATATAGTTAACTGTTAACTAGCTCTTTTCGCCTAGACATCTAGTTATCGATCCGTACTTTAGGGTTTGTAGGCACCATAATTTTTGAAATTGCCATGGTTGATGGCTTGGGAGACCTCACTAGAGTGCCTAGGAACCCTGCAGGGGATACCGACCGAAGTGAGGTATGACATATCGTCAGGGCCAGTCATGGTGACAGCGCCTGAGTTATGAGGATTTACGTGTCGATGCTAGACACGGGTTTCATGATGTTTCGAGTGTCGGTGTTTGACACTTAGGTTTTCGTGAGATTTACAGGATGTGAGGGCCAATCTGAGGATACGGTGCCTGAGAATTTGGGATTTGATGTGTCAGTAAGGGACACTGGTGTTTTTCCATGCTGATGATTTTTCATGAGATTTTATATTATATCATTCCACACTCAGGATTATGTTTGATATGCATTGCTTCATGTAGTTGTAGTACCCTGATGATGTACTTTTACATGATTGTTGCATATTCACTTATCATACTTATGCTATCGGATTACTTGTGATAGATAGATCGCTGTTCGTGCATACTTGCGATTACTGTATGATGTTATTTACTATTCACGAGTTGGCAACTCACCTCCCGTTGTGCCACAGTGTTTTGCATGACTTACCCTCTGAGTAGTTGCGGCAAGGCGTCTTATCATCTCTACTTTTGCGGATACCGCTACGGTTGGCTGTGAGGCCTTGCTTTTAGGTGGGTTGCGGTCATCTGTTTGTACATTGTATATCTTTTTGTTGGATCTAGTATTCTCCATCTACCACTGTTGTATATGACTTAGAGATGACTTGTGAGGATTCAGTGTTATATTTTGTGGTGACTTTGGGTGCCGTGCTCGTGGGAGCCGGTTTTGTTGAAAAGTTTTACTTCTTTATGCAGTTTTCTTTTATATTTCTTCGCTTCGGCGTCGTATATATGTTGTGGTGGTTGTCTCCGCCGTTGGGCATGATTTGCTCCCGTTTGGGATGCTTTTATTATTATTTATGTTGTACCCATTTTCGGGGTTAGTTTTTACAAAGGAGGTGCTGCTGAAATTTTTAAGAACGAAAACTAAACTTAAAGATTTTTTTTTTACTTGAAAATTTCCGAATGTTGAAAACTATGTTTTTTTTTTCCGTTGATCCAGTTTTGGGTGGTTTAGATTTCTGGGTTTCGGCTTACTTGAGTTGCGTACGCCTGTAGACGTTACGTAGTTTAAGTGCCGGTTACGGGCCAAATTTTGGGTCGTGACAATACTCTCATTGATTCTGTTCCTCCTTATGATCATGTATCCATTCTGGATCTGTCGCTTCTTTTCATGCCCTTGATCTGTTTCATTGATACACGCTTGAGGTTCCTGTCACCATGGTTTGGGCGCAGATTGAGCTGCTGCCAGTGATGCGGTCAGGGCGAGCTTGTCGTGGACGAGGACTGACCATTGTGTTTTCCGGTGACATGGGAACGTCTCGATGTAGTGTTTGAGTTGTGACCTTTTGTTGAGGTGAGTGTTTAGTTTTACACCGGATGATCGGGCCATTGTTAGAGCTGCCAGTTGTGAGAGGACTGTTGATGTACAACATACCTCAAAGATTGTGATGTCGTCTACCGTGCAGACAGATGACCCAGCTGTTGCTGAGATTGATAGGATGTCGCCTCCAGAGCATACGAGCTGAGATCGCTGGAGCTTCCAGGCAGAGATGCGAAAGACGATAGCTAGTCTATCCCGAGTTGAGAGACGAAGGTAATTTGTCAGATTGACGCGCTGACGTAGGCCCAGTCAAGTTGAAGATTTCCAGTGTGGAGAGTCTTACTAAGATTTAGAGTAGACCGATCCAGAGATGACCGTTAGTGTATCATTTTTCCTAGAGGATTGAGGCATTGTTTAGCATGCGGACTCTAACGTTTTGGAAAATTAAGAATATTTAATTATATTTTTATTATAAAAATAATGAAATCGATAAGTTTATGAAAATGATATCGCTTATGAATTTGGGTATCGGAATTATATCCGAAAAATGTAATTATTTTGATAAATATGAATAAAGTGGGTGATATCAAGAAAATGATATTTTAATTATATTATCATGACATTGTATTTGTCATTAAGCCAATGATAGATAAGTGATAGATTTATTATTTCATATCTTTTATGTTTTATGAATTTGGATTTATGATATGAAGGTTTTTACTTATTGTTATATTTTTATCATAGATGTCATATATCATTATATGTTAACCTTCACACAAACACCTCATTTTCACCCTTACTTATAACCTTACACCTTCTCCTTCATTGCTTTACACCTCATTCTTCAAATCCAACACCTCCTCCTTGCATGAATCCCTCACGCTTCATCAAGTGACACCACCTTCTTCCTCTCATGCCACCACCCCCTCTCATCATACACCACATGCTTTCTATACAAAGCTCCTTACCTATTTATCTATGATACTCAGAAATTCTTAAGAAATCCCAACTGAATTAATACATTCTTCAGCCCCAAAACCAAAAATATTCTAAGTGTTCCTACCAAGAGAAAGAGAACAATGAATTCCTTCTTCAAGTGTGCACTTCTCCAAACTTGTAATACTACAAACTATAGATGTTCCCACATACCATCCTTGAGCCGGTGTTCTCCTGTGAATCATTCCATAGGTATAAGTTCAACCCTAACGTTTTAGTTCAATTCAGTTTTTGTTTGAAATTGGATATCGTATTTTGATAAGTTGAGTCTTTGTTTGAATCTGTTCTAGTTTAAATGATAAATAGATTGATCAAACAGTACCTGAAACTTATAATCTAGACCTAGAATTAACCATAAGAAGATGAACCCCAGTGCTCGGATTTTGGCCAGCGACAATCAAGGAAAATCCGATCTCGCCGGATTTGTAGAGGAATTGGGTGTTTGGGGTATCTCTCCGTAGGTGTTTAAGTATGCTTGGTATTATTTAAATAAGTTAGTTTTTCAGTGGGTTAAATGTGTAAGCTAATATCATGTTAGGAGTAAAATTATATATACGACACGTAGCATATTTAGTGTTTGTGATAATTTAATTACAGAAAGTGAATGTGGAACTAATAGGTATACTCACTAGAAAAACTGGCAAGATCAAAAGTATAATGAGCAAACTAGAAGACTACACTTAAAACCCGAGCCCCAAACTCACCACAAAATCCGGCGACCCACCCTAAAATTCCGGCGACGCCGGCCTTACCTAGGCAATTGATATTGGTTTTTCTGCTGTAGCATTGAGTTGGTATTTTACAAGTCTCTGTATTGTTTGTGTTGTTTAAATATGTACATAGTAAAATCTGGGAACGTTTTAGAAATGGTTTATCAAATTTCAGATATTTACGATACGGAGTTTTCGTATTTTGATGTTGCAGCTGAACCGTTGACGTTTATACGTTAAAGACAGAATTATATTGACATTTTTTGGTTAAATGTACTGTAGGTTCTAACCTACGGGCGTTTAGCTTGTTGTTTTGGTTTTCGATATGATATTTACATCAATGCGATCTAAATACGAATATAGGTGCGATTCGAGGATTCCGAGACGGAGTTGGCGATTTAGCAGCGTGGATTCAGCATGCTTCTAAGTTGGTGAGTAGATTTACATCTACTGGGGAAGTCGGGTGGATGGCGTATAGCACCCCCGCAACCTTACAAATAGTATTATGATATCTAGTTAGTTTAGTATTTATTCAAGATATTTATATAGTATCGCATCTAGCATGTCCTTTAAAATTCATACAGTTTTATACTTAGTTATAGATGAGATACAGTGATACGATATGGATATGGTTGGGTGGATTTGTGCGAGGGATCATGCCATACTGTGATGATATAGATACAGTGACACGATATGGATATGGTTTGATGATTTGTACGAGAGATCACGATAGACTTGAGATGATACATATACAGTGATATGATGAGATATAATACAAAGATTTATACGTATTGGAAATGATGAACTTTGTTTGCCGAATAATGGCCAATTTATCCTTTGATTCATAGAGTTAGATTATATTCTGTTTTAGGATATAATACTTGTGTGAGCTATATTCTTTTAAAAACTACAATTGTTGTCTTTTAAATAAAAATACTAGGATGCGTGCCAGTTTCTAAAATGGATATCTATTTTAAATCTAGGGCAGCTTTCTTATTTCAAATTTAACGTTTTGATCATTTCTAAAGATAATGGTATAACTCATAGCAAGTAATTACAATAGTTACGTTTAAATTACTTTATATGTTTGCATTATATTATCAATATTATACGTTTCTGCGTTACGCACACTCTGATAGAACACTGCACAAATACCAATGAGTACTATGCTGCACAAGCACGTAAATATATGTTACACTATACCTCATTGGTACTACCATGTCACTGTAGAACCGTGCTGTTATATATGTATTAAAATAGTTAGGTTGTTACACCGTAGGAAACTTGCACAAATACTAATGATTGCTATGTTGCACGAGCACAGACGCGTATGCTACACTACACTTCATTAGTAGTGCCATGACATAGTAGAATTGAGATCATTATGCCTATGTGATAAAATTACGTAGTCTTTCTTTATTCCAGTTGTAAATTTCGAATATTTCTAAGATAAATGCTGTATTTGATTCTTTGGATTTTCTGGGTATTTTACTTCTGATGATATATATTGGTGGAATGGGACATTGTTATATATGTATATATATAATATATCATCAATACAATCTATGCAAGTTTCTTATTACTTACATGCTATTTGATATGATGAGTTAAACGTCCACCATGAGTTTTGTGTTTTCTGATTTTATTCCGAACCGAGTTGGGGGTCATACGGTTGCAGATTTACAAGTTATCCAGACTGAGTTGGTGGGCATACAGTTGGATACATGGTGGACCCGGTCGAGATCGAGGGGCAAGATAGCCGCATTCTAGGCGGGGAGCCTAACGAGGTAACTCGATTCCAGAGATAGAAATGAGCACGACAGATATCCAGGGGATACTGATCGGAAACAGAGACGAGCACGGCAGATATCCAGGGGATACCGACCGGGGTTCGATTGGGCACGGCGGATATCCAGGGGATACTGATCGTAACCAGGATATCGGTTGGCGATCATCTATTGAGGTGGTGTCAACGATATCTGTATTTACGTGTCGATGATAGACACGAGAGATTTCGGATTTCGATGTCGATGCTGGACATCTATGTATGTATTGATATGAGCATTATCATGAGGACATAGTTAGATATTATTAGTGGATTCCACTAGGACTGATCCGGAGGACAGTACCTGCATATATTTGTACAGACATTCATATACAAAAAGGGATTCCAACACGAACTATAGATTCATGATTTTGACTCATATTACATTGAGATATTATACATGGGATTGCATGATAGTTAGTATTGCGCATATGCATATCATATAGTATATTGGTACAGATTATGATATGACTATATATATGACCTAGGTATAGTGGTGCATTTCGATTTCTACCTTTAGATGTACTTTTATTCACTGAGTTGGCAACTCATCCCCGTTGTGCCACAGTTTCTTGCAGGTTCTACCACTTGGATTATCAGCGGCCTGGGCATACATTCTTTTTCGGGATTGATTGGTAAGTGGGTTATTATTGTGTTATACTCACTCTTGATTATTCATATATTCTTGTATCTAGTGGAAACTCCATCAACTTAGAAGTGGCATATTATGGACTTAGAAACAAGACTTAGAGTTAAGAGTGGTGATGTCGCACTCTTTGGAGTCGATTGCTAATTTGGATTGTTGGTTGCTCCATCGTTTGGACCTGAATACTAGCTTCCGTTGGGATGCTATTTTATTATGTTGTATCGGGTTTTTATAAAAATGTAAAGGAGGTGATGTCAAGTTTCAAAACGTCATAAATGCTTTTCAACATACTTCGTTAAATATAGATGTTATTTTAAATTGATTTTATTGGATGATTAATTAAACCTCACCTCCAATATTTTCAAAAAGGGTTTAGATTCTGGGTTTCGGCTTACTTAGATTGCGTCGATATCTTTAGATTTCATGTGCTTTAAGTGCCGGTCACATGCCACATTTGGGTCGTGACAAAGTGGGTATCAGAGCGTTTGGTTTAACCTTTGTTCGAGTCAAGGTTGGCTATATGGGATCTAGGCATGTACTTTTATTACCTGGATTGACTTTATAGGACTTAGACTTGACTTTGGGGGTCTTATACCCGAACTTTCGTTATATAGGATGACCTTTGTTGATGGAGTAGGTACTAAGTAGAGTGATGTACCGTACATATGTTCCGCGTCATATTTACGATATGATACTCCACCTAAGTTATCTTAGGATTTATATCTTGAGATCTTTCTTCTATTCCTTCCGTTTATCTATCTTCGTCAGTGCATGATTGATTGTTTCGGTCACTATGTTTATGTTTGCCGAGAGGGCTACAGTTAGAGATACGGTCAGAGCAGACTTGTCTGGGACAAGAACTGACTGGGGTGAATTTCCGATGATATAGAGACACGTCGTTTATTGATATTAATCGAGTACTAATATTAAAGTGAGTTCTTCGCGATCTGCACCAGATGGTAGGATCATTGATGAAGATTGGTCGGACTTGAGGCATGATGTTTTCTCCTCTTCGAAGATCATAGTGTCGCGTATTGTTCAGACAGCGGTACCAATCACTGCTGAAGTTATTGAGATGTTACTTCCAGAGTTCATGAAGTTAAAAGTAGGCGATGTTTACAAGTGTAAATGGATCAGAAGGATTCGTAGCCGATTAGATGTGAGATGGTTAGGACTTTTAATCCATAGTGGCGCTCCGAGGTGAAGTCGAGAAAGTTAGTTAGCTTCTTCCGTTGGGTCTTGCTTAGACCAGATACAAGTCGTTCAAGAAGGAGATCGCACAGTATGTTTTTCCTCCAACGAATTGAGACGAGTCTTCGAAGGTGAGATTAGCTAGATTCTTCTACAGAGTATCAGAGATGAAGGATTCGTGTTTCCGAGTTTGAAAGACTCCGAGTGGGTCATAACTAAGTATGACTTGCAAATTCGTGTGACTATACAGATACGCTCCTTAAGTGATTGATATAGGGAATTTGTGGGACAGGAGAATGGTGCGAAGTTTAGAGGGCAATTGTTCTTCACAGTTGATACCGAAGATTTGATGACGCATACCACTACACTTTCAGGAGGAAATAAAATGGAATGACAATGCTTATTAAAGGGAAAATAGGTTAAGAAATGAGTGCTAGTTCCAAGCAGGTTGGATAAATGATTTTAGTAGGAGACTTGATGGATTCTCTCCCAGGAGTTTATAATAAATAAGATTGGACTAGGATTAGTTGTTAGTACATAAGCTGAGGATAAAGATTTCCGTTATCAACCTGTTGCGGTATAAGAGACTGGACTACTGGTCAAGAAGGTGTGGTGGGATGTATCCGCAATAAGACGAATGGTGTTGTTGCTCCTCACTGGACGATCGCATAAATAAACTATGGTATTAAAGATCTGCAAGAAGAACCTGAATTCAGAGACAGAGAACGTTAGAACGTGGCAGACGGCAAGTAGTAATTCTTGCTATGCCAATTCCGGTGGTATAAACACCTTCTGACATTGAAGAGAATATACTTCGATGTCCTTTAAGTTCGATCTACGTGTTTATACTCTAAAACATTCATTTTCAAACATTGGAAAAAGGACATCTCGATGTCCATGATTTTTTGTATTTTAAAGATTTGAGGATTAAATTATGTTTTGTGCACACCAGGTGCACTTGATGAGATTTCTATGTACAGTAATTTGACTTTGATTTATGCTTTGTGCACACCAGGTGCACTTGTTGAGATTTTAGTGCGAGGTGACTGTCCTCGATTGAAGTGTGTGTACACTGGATGCACTATAATGATTTTCCGTGCACATCAGATGCATATGGTTAAGAATATATATATATATTCTAGGTATACTTGGGTTGATTTCGTGCACACTAGTTGCCCGTATGATTTTGTGCACTCTGATGCATTTGATTTTGGTTTTGTGCACCCGATGCACTTGGTATTATTTTGTATAATTTTATTCCATGCACAGAGGATGTAGTGGATATCGTTTCGTGCACGCCTGTTGCACTTAGCGCTGTTGTTTTTGTGCACACCGTGAAGTGTGGTTTGAGACTTGGATGCAAACCCATTAGGGTTGATTTTGTTTTCGTGCTTTGCACTTGAAAGGATATGTTATAGATTCGATTTATATAAAAGAATTTTTCGCTTGGTCGGGTGCACTGATATTGCACTACGATCATGGCATTGATTGTGTGTACTTAGGATACACAACGGTTCGTGTTTGGCAAAATTTTTGTCATAACCGGAGTAATTCTCATAGCAACCGCTAGAGTTACAGTTATGAGAGATTATATCTTTTGAGTTTCACGCACACTGTTGCGATATGATGCGTTTCAGCTCATATAGGACTTTGGAGTCTTGCTATAACGAGAAATTTTCATGTTTTAAAGTTTGACCCAGGAAATTGTTTTGAAATGAGTTGCTGGATTGAGAAAATATTTTAAGAAAGAGGTTTAATTTAAATTCGGGGACCGAATTTCTTTATGGGGGAGAGATTGTAACATTTTGGAAAATTAAGAATATTTAATTATATTTTTATTATAAAAATAATGAAATCGATAAGTTTATGAAAATGATATCGCTTATGAATTTGGGTATCGGAATTATATCCGAAAAATGTAATTATTTTGATAAATATGAATAAAGTGGGTGATATCAAGAAAATGATATTTTAATTATATTATCATGACATTGTATTTGTCATTAAGCCAATGATAGTTAAGTGATAGATTTATCATTTCATATCTTTTATGTTTTATGAATTTGGATTTATGATATGAAGATTTTTACTTATTGTTATATTTTTATCATAGATGTCATATATCATTATATATTAACCTTCACACAAACACCTAATTTTCACCCTTATTTATAACCTTACACCTCCTCCTTCATAGCTTTACACCTCATTCTTCAAATCCAACACCTCCTCCTTGCATGAATCCCTCATGCTTCATCAAGTGACACCACCTTCTTCCTCTCATGTCACCTCCCCCTCTCATCACACACCACATGCTTTCTCTACAAAGCTCCTCACCTATTTACCTATGATACTCAGAAAATTCTTTAGAAATCCCAACTGAATCAATACATTCTTCATCCCCAAAACCAAAAATATTCTAAGTGTTCCTACTAAGAGAAAGAGAACGATGAATTCCTTCTTCAAGTGTGCACTTCTCCAAACTTGTAATACTACAAACCATAGATGTTCCCACATACCATCCTTGAGCCGATGTTCTCCTGTGAATCATTCCATAGGTATAAGTTCAACCCTAACGTTTTAGTTCAATTCAGTTTTTGTTTGAAATTGGATATCGTATTTTGATAAGTTGAGTCTCTGTTTGAATCTGCTCTAGTTTAAATGATAAATAGATTGATCAAACAGTACCTGGACCTTAAAATCTAGACCTAGAATTAACCATAAGAAGACGAACCCCAGTGCTCGGATTTTGGCCGGCGACAATCAAGGAAAATCCGATCTCGCCGGATTTGTAGAGGAATTGGGTGTTTTGGGTTTTTGGGGTATCTCTCTGTAGGTGTTTAAGTATGTTTGGTATTGTTTAAATAAGTTAGTTTTTCAGTGGGTTAAATGTGTAAGCTAATATCAGTTTAGGAGTAAAATTATATATACGACACGTAGCAAGTTTAGTGTTTGTGATAATTTAACTACAGAAAGTGAATCTGGAACTAATAGGTATAATCACTAGAAAAACTAGCAAGATCAAAAGTATAATGAGCAAACTAGAAGACTACACTTAAAACCTGAGCCCCAAACTCACCACAAAATCCGGTGACCCACCCTAAAAATCCGGCGACGCCGGCCTTACCTGGGCAATTGATGTTGTTTTTTCTGATGTAGCTTTGAGTTGGTATTTTACAAGTCTCTGTATTGTTTGTGTTGTTTAAATATGCACACAGTAAAATCTGGGAACATTTTAGAAATGGTTTATCAAATTTCAGATATTTACGATACGGAGTTTTCGTATTTTGATGTTGCAGCTGAACCGTTGACGTTTATACGTTAACGACAGAAATATATTGACGTTTTTCGGTTAAATGTATTGTAGGTTCTAACCTACGGGCGTTTAGCTTGTTGTTTTGGTTTTCGATATGATATTTATATCAATGCGATCTAAATACAAATATAGGTACGATTCGAGGATTCCGAGACGGAGTTGGCGATTTAGCAGCGTGGATTCAGCGAGCTTCTAAGCTGGTGAGTAGATTTGCATCTACTGGGGAAGTCGGGTGGATGACGTATAGCACCCCCGCAACCTTACAAATAGTATTATGATATCTAGTTAGTTTAGCATTTATTCAAGATATTTATATAGTATCGCATCTAGCATGTCCTTTAAAATTCATACAGTTTTATGCTTACTTATAGATGAGATACAGTGATACGATATGGATATGGTTGGGTAGATTTGTATAAGAGATCATGCCATACTGTGATGATATAGATACAGTGACACGATATGGATATGGTTTGATGATTTGTATGAGGGATCACGATAGACTTGAGATGATACATATACAGTGATATGATGAGATATAATACAAGGATTTATACGTATTGGAAATGATGAACTTTGTATGCCGAATAACCACCAATTTATCCTTTGACACGTAGAGTTAGATTATATTCTGTTTTAGGATGTAATACTTGTGTGAGCTATATTCTTTTAAAAACTACGATTGTTGTCTTTTAAATAAAAATACTAGGATGCGTGCCAGTTTCTAAAACGGATATCTATTTTACATCTACGGCAACTTTCTTATTTCAAACTTAACGTTTCAATCATTTCTAAAGATAATGGTATAGCTCATAGCAAGTAATTACAATAGTTACGTTTAAATTACTTTACATGTTTGCATTATATTATCAATATTATACGTTTCTGCGTTACACACACTCTGATAGAACACTACACAAATACCAATGAGTACTATGCTGCACAAGCACGTAAATATATGTTACACTACACCTCATTGGTACTGCCATGTCACTGTAGAACCGTGCTGTTATATATGTATTAAAATAGTTAGGTTGTTACACCGTAGAACTCTTGCACAAATACTAATGATTGCCATGTTGCACGAGCACAGACCCGTATGCTACACTACACATCATTAGTAGTGCCATGACACAGTAGAATTGAGATCATTATGCCTATGTGATAAAATTACGTAGTCTTTCTTTATTCCTGTTGTAAATTACGAATATTTCTAAGATAAATGCTGTATTTGATTCTTTGGATTTTCTGGGTATTTTACTCTTGATGATATATATCGGTGGTATGGGATACTGTTATATATGTATATATATATATAATATCATCAATACAATCTATGCAAGTTTCTTATTCCTTACATGCTATTTGATATGATGAGTTAAACGTCCACCATGAGTTTTCTTTTTTCTAATTTTATTCCGAACCGAGTTGGGGGTCATACGGTTGCGGATTTAGAAGTTATCCAGACTGAGTTGGTGGGCATACAGTTGGATACATGGTGGACCCGGTCGAGACCGAGGGGCAGGATAACCGCATTCTAGGCGGGGAGCCTAACGAGGTAACTCGATTCCGGAGATAGAAATGAGCACGACAGATATCCAGGGGATACAGACCGAAAACAGAGATGAGCACGACAGATATCCAGGGGATACCGACCGGGGTTCTATTGGACATGGCGGATATCCAGGGGATACTGATCGTAGCCAGGATATCGGTTGGCGATCCTCTATTGAGATGGTGTCGACGATATCTGTATTTACGTGTCGATGATCGACACGAGAGATTTCGGATTTCGATGTCGATGCTGGACATCTATGTATGTATTGATATGAGCATTATCATGAGATACATAGTTAGATATTATTAGTGGATTCCACTAGGACTGATTCGGAGGACAGTACCTGCATATATTTGTACAGACATTCATATACAAAAAGGGATTCCAACACGAACTATAGATTCTTGATTTTGACTCATATGACATTGAGATATTATACATGGGATTGCATGATAGTTAGTATTGCGCATATGCATATCATATAGTATATTGGTACAGATTATGATAGGACTATATATATGACCTAGGTATAGTCGTGCATTTCGATTTCTACCTTTAGATGTACTTTTATTCACTGAGTTGGCAACTCATCCCCGTTGTGCCACAGTTTCTTGCAGGTTCTACCGCTTGGATTATCAGCAGCCTGGGCATACATTCTTTTTCGGGAGTGATTGGTAAGTGGGTTATTATTGTGTTATACTCACTCTTGATTATTCATATATTCTTGTATCTAGTGGAAACTCCATCAACTTAGAAGTGGTATATTATGTACTTAGAAACAAGACTTAGAGTTAAGAGTGGTGATGTCGCACTCTTTGGAGTCGATTGCTAATTTGGATTGTTGGTTGCTCCATCGTTTGGACCTGAAGACTAGCTTCTATTGGGATGCTATTTTATTATGTTGTATCGGGTTTTTATAAAAATGTAAAGGAGGTGATGTCAAGTTTCAAAACGTCATAAATGCTTTTCAACATACTTCGTTAAATATAGATGTTATTTTGAATAGATTTTATTGGATGATTAATTAAACCTCACCTCCAATATTTTTAAAAAGGGTTTAGATTCTGGGTTTCGGCTTACTTAGATTGCGTCGATATCTTTAGATGTCACGTGTTTTAAGTGCCGGTCACATGCCACATTTGGGTCGTGACAAAGTGGGTATCAGAGCGTTTGGTTTAACCTTTGTTCGAGTCTAGGTTGGCTATATGGGATCTAGGCATGTACTTTTATTACCTGGATTGACTTTATAGGACTTAGACTTAACTTTGGGGGTCTTATACCCGAACTTTCGTTATATAGGATGATCTTTGTTGATGGAGTAGGTACTAAGTAGAGTGATGTACCGTACATATGTTCCGCGGCATATTTACGATATGATACTCCACCTAAGTTATCTTAGGATTTATATCTTGAGATCTTTCTTCTATTCCTTCCGTTTATCTATCTTCGTCAGTGCATGATTGATTGTTTCGGTCACTATGTTTATGTTTGCCGAGAGGGCTACAGTTAGAGATACGGTCAGAGCAGACTTGTCTGGGACAAGAACTGACTGGGGTGAATTTCCGATGATATAGAGACACGTCGTTTATTGATATTAATCGAGTTCTAATATTAAAGTGAGTTCTTTGGGATCCGCACCAGATGGTAGGATCATTGATGAAGATTGGTCGGACTTGAGGCATGATGTTTTCTCCTCTTCGAAGATCGTAGTGTCGCGTATTGTTCAGACAGCGGTACCAATCACTGCTGAAGTTATTGAGATGTTGCTTCCAGAGTTCATGAAGTTAAAAGTAGACGATGTTTACAAGTGTAAATGGATCAGAAGGATTCGTAGCCGATTAGATGTGAGATGGTTAGGACTTTTAATCCATAGTGGCGCTCCGAGGTGAAGTCGAGAAAGTTAGTTAGCTTCTTCCGTTGGGTCTTGCTTAGACCAGATACAAGTCATTCAAGAAGGAGATCGCACAGTATGTTTTTCCTCCAACGAATTGAGACGAGTCTTCGAAGGTGAGATTAGCTAGATTCTTCTACAGAGTATCAGAGATGAAGGATTCGTGTTTCCGAGTTTGAAAGACTCCGAGTGGGTCATAACTAAGTATGACTTGCAAATTCGTGTGACTATACAGATACGCTCCTTAAGTGATTGATATAGGGAATTTATGGGACAGGAGAATGGTGCGAAGTTTAGAGGGCAATTGTTCTTCACAGTTGATACCGAAGATTTGATGACGCATACCACTACACTTTCAGGAGGAAATAAAAAGGAATGACAATGCTTATTAAAGGGAAAATAGGTTAAGAAATGAGTGCTAGTTCCAAGCAGGTTGGATAAATGATTTTAGTAGGAGACTTGATGGATTCTCTCCCAGGAGTTTATAATAAATAAGATTGGACTAGGATTAGTTGTTAGCACATAAGCTGAGGATAAAGATTTCCGTTATCAACCTGTTGCGTTACAAGAGACTGGACTACTGGTCAAGAAGGTGTGGTGGGATGTATCCGCAATAAGACGAATGTTGTTGTTGCTCCTTACTGGACGATCGCATAAATAAACTATGGTATTAAAGATCTGCAAGAAGAACCTGAATTCAGAGACAGAGAACGTTAGAACGTGGCAGACGACAAGTAGTAATTCTTGTTATGCCAATTCCGGTGGTATAAACACCTTCTGACATTGAAGAGAATATACTTCGATGTCCTTTAAGTTCGATCTACGTGTTTATACTCTAAAACATTCATTTTCAAACATTGGAAAAAGGACATCTCGATGTCCATGATTTTTTGTATTTTAAAGATTTGAGGATTAAATTATGTTTTGTGCACACCAGGTGCACTTGATGAGATTTCTATGTACAGTAATTTGACTTTGATTTATGCTTTGTTCACACCAGGTGCACTTGTTGAGATTTTAGTGCGAGGTGACTGTCCTCGATTGAAGTGTGTGTACACTGGATGCACTATAATGATTTTCCGTGCACATCAGATGCATATGGTTAAGAATTTATATATATATTCTAGTTATACTTGGGTTGATTTCGTGCACACTAGTTGCCCGTATGATTTTGTGCACTCTGATGCATTTGATTTTAGTTTTGTGCACCCGATGCACTTGGTATTATTTTGTATAATTTTATTCCATGCACAGAGGATGTAGTGGATATCGTTTCGTGCACGCCTGTTGCACTTAGCGCTGTTGTTTTTGTGCACACCGTGAAGTGTGGTTTGAGACTTGGATGCAAACCCATTAGGGTTGATTTTGTTTTCGTGCTTTGCACTTGATAGGATATGTTATAGATTCGATTTATATAAAAGAATTTTTCGCTTGGTCGGGTGCACTGATATTGCACTACGATCATGGCATTGATTGTGTGTACTTAGGATACACAACGGTTCGTGTTTGGCAAAATTTTTGTCATAACCGGAGTAATTCTCATAGCAACCGCTAGAGTTACAGTTATGAGAGATTATATCTTTTGAGTTTCACGCACACTGTTGCGATATGATGCGTTTCAGCTCATATGGGACTTTGGAGTCTTGCTATAACGAGAAATTTTCATGTTTTAAAGTTTGACCCAGGAAATTGTTTTGAAATGAGTTGCTGGATTGAGAAAATATTTTAAGAAAGAGGTTTAATTTAAATTCGGGGACCGAATTTCTTTAAGGGGGAGAGATTGTAAAATTTTGGAAAATTAAGAATATTTAATTATACTTTTATTATAAAAATAATGAAATCGATAAGTTTATGAAAAAGATATCGCTTATGAATTTGGGTATCGGAATTATATCCGAAAAATGTAATTATTTTGATAAATATGAATAAAGTAGGTGATATCAAGAAAATGATATTTTAATTATATTATCATGACATTGTATTTGTCATTAAGCCAGTGATAGTTAAGTGATAGATTTATCATTTCATATCTTTTATGTTTTATGAATTTGGATTTATGATATGAAGATTTTTACTTATTGTTATATTTTTATCATAGATGTCATATATCATTATATAATAACCTTCACACAAACACCTAATTTTCACCCTTATTTATAACCTTACACCTCCTCCTTCATAGCTTTACACCTCATTCTTCAAATCCAACACCTCCTCCTTGCATGAATCCCTCATGCTTCATCAAGTGACACCACCTTCTTCTTCTCATGTCACCTCCCCCTCTTATCACACGCCACATGCTTTCTATACAAAGCTCCTCACCTATTTACCTATGATACTCAGAAAATTCTTTAGAAATCCCAACTGAATCAATACATTCTTCATCCCCAAAACCAAAAATATTCTAAGTGTTCCTACTAAGAGAAAGAGAACGATGAATTCCTTCTTCAAGTGTGCACTTCTCCAAACTTGTAATACTACAAACCATAGATGTTCCCACATACCATCCTTGAGCCGATGTTCTCCTGTGAATCATTCCATAGGTATAAGTTCAACCCTAACGTTTTATTTCAATTCAGTTTTTGTTTGAAATTGGATATCGTATTTTGATAAGTTGAGTCTCTGTTTGAATCTGCTCTAGTTTAAATGATAAATAGATTGATCAAACAGTACCTGGACCTTAAAATCTAGACCTAGAATTAACCATAAGAAGACGAACCCCAGTGCTCGGATTTTGGCCGGCGACAATCAAGGAAAATCCGATCTCGCCGGATTTGTAGAGGAATTGGGTGTTTTGGGTTTTTGGGGTATCTCTCTGTAGGTGTTTAAGTATGTTTGGTATTGTTTAAATAAGTTAGTTTTTCAGTGGGTTAAATGTGTAAGCTAATATCAGTTTAGGAGTAAAATTATATATACGACACGTAGCATGTTTAGTGTTTGTGATAATTTAACTACAGAAAGTGAATCTGGAACTAATAGGTATAATCACTAGAAAAACTAGCAAGATCAAAAGTATAATGAGCAAACTAGAAGACTACACTTAAAACCTGAGCCCCAAACTCACCACAAAATCCGGTGACCCACCCTAAAAATCTGGCGACGCCGGCCTTACCTGGGCAATTGATGTTGGTTTTTCTGATGTAGTTTTGAGTTGGTATTTTACAAGTCTTTGTATTGTTTGTGTTGTTTAAATATGCACACAGTAAAATCTGGGAACGTTTTAGAAATGGTTTATCAAATTTCAGATATTTACGATACGGAGTTTTCGTATTTTGATGTTGCAGCTGAACCGTTGACGTTTATACGTTAACGACATAATTATATTGACGTTTTTCGGTTAAATGTACTGTAGGTTCTAACCTACGGGCGTTTAGCTTGTTGGTTTGGTTTTAGATATGATATTTACATCAATGAGATCTAAATACAAATATAGGTACGATTCGAGGATTCCGAGTCGGAGTTGGCGATTTTGCAGCGTGGATTCAGCGAGCTTCTAAGCTGGTGAGTAGATTTGCATCTACTGGGGAAGTCGGGTGGATGACGTATAGCACCCCCACAACCTTACAAATAGTATTATGATATCTAGTTAGTTTAGCATTTATTCAAGATATTTATATAGTATCGCATCTAGCATGTCCTTTAAAATTCATACAGTTTTATGCTTAGTTATAGATGAGATACAGTGATACGATATGGATATGGTTGGGTAGATTTGTATGAGAGATCATGCCATACTGTGATGATATAGATACAGTGACACGATATGGATATGGTTTGATGATTTGTACGAGGGATCACGATAGACTTTAGATGATACATATACAGTGATATGATGAGATATAATACAAGGATTTATACGTATTGGAAATGATGAATTTTGTATGCCGAATAACCACCAATTTATCGTTTGACTCATAGAGTTAGATTATATTTTGTTTTAGGATGTAATACTTGTGTGAGCTATATTCTTTTAAAAACTACGATTGTTGTCTTTTAAATAAAAATACTAGGATGCGTGCCAGTTTCTAAAACGGATATCTATTTTAAATCTACGGCAGCTTTCTTATTGCAAACTTAACGTTTCGATCATTTCTAAAGATAATGGTATAGCTCATAGCAAGTAATTACAATAGTTACGTTTAAATTACTTTACATTTTTGCATTTTATTATCAATATTATATGTTTCTGCGTTACACACACTCTGATAGAACACTACGCAAATACCAATGAGTACTATGCTGCACAAGCACGTAAATATATGTTACAATACACCTCATTGGTACTGCCATGTCACTGTAGAACCGTGCTGTTATATATGTATTAAAATAGTTAGGTTGTTACACCGTAGAACTCTTGCACAAATACTAATGATTGCCATGTTGCACGAGCACAGACCCGTATGCTACACTACACATCATTAGTAGTGCCATGACACAGTAGAATTGAGATCATTATGCCTATGTGATAAAATTACGTAGTCTTTCTTTATTCCTGTTGTAAATTACGAATATTTCTAAGATAAATGCTGTATTTGATTCTTTGGATTTTCTGGGTATTTTACTCTTGATGATATATATCGGTGGTATGGGACACTGTTATATATGTGTATATATATAATATCATCAATACAATCTATGCAAGTTTCTTATTCCTTACATGCTATTTGATATGATGAGTTAAACGTTCACCATGAGTTTTGTGTTTTCTAATTTTATTCCGAACCGAGTTGTGGGTCATACGGTTGCGGATTTAGAAGTTATCCAGACTGAGTTGGTGGGCATATAGTTGGATACATGGTGGACCCGGTCGAGACCGAGGGGTAGGATAGCCGCATTCTAGACGGGGAGCCTAACGAGGTAACTCGATTCCGGAGATAGAAATGAGCACGACAGATATCCATGTAGGGTTCCTAGGCACTCTTGTGAAGGTTCAAAAGGCATCAAACATGCCCGGATAAAAATTTAGACGTGCCGAACAACCCAAAGCCGGGATCTTTGCTAGATTATTAGGTTTAAACATGCAAGATGATAACTTTTATCTAAGTGTGAGGGATTACAACCTTTGTAGTCCGCTCCTTCGCTTCACAAGCTCCGAGTAGAAGTCCCATTGCCGCGATCCACGATCTCCCGGACTCATGAGAGGCTCCACGACTCGAACGATCCATGCTAGCTTGAAGTGTTCCAAATCTTCGATGATCTACATCGAAGTCGCAAAGACTCAAGCTTTCTCACTCTAAAGAGATGAACACACTAATCTCATGGGCTAGATGAGATGAGGATGAGAGAGTAGTAATTTTGCTTTCTTTTTAAATCATTTTCTCATATTTATTCATCACATAAAGAAAATCAAGTAAGCTTTTTCAAGAGAGAAGAAGATGATAATGGAATATGATAATGAATTATTCTTTTGTGATGAATAGAAAGAAATGTATATGATTGATATATAAACCATGGTCAAGGATGAGTGGATAAGAATGTGTAGAGAATAAACTAGAGTTAGGGTTTGGTTGGGTTAGAAATGTGTCATCACAAAATATCTTTACAATGACAAAAGAAAAAAGCTTCTAGAAGGTGCATGAAGCATCTAACCCTAATCAAACCCTAACCTCAATTAATCATCCTTAAATATGTTTAACAATTAATCATATCATGTCACAATAATATATATCACATATATATTATATATTTGCAACAAAAGAAAATAATACAATTAACATATATCGCATATATATCAATGTATCATCCAATGAGAAAATGAAATAATAAAGCGAGCCAATATTAGATAATGTAATAATATATCATATATATTATTATACATTAAATCATCGAATCAACACTTGATCCGACGATCCGGCTATATCGAATATTACCGACTAATATATCATTTACCGATTCATCGAATCAACACTTGATCCGATGACCCGGTTCATATCTAAATATCGCGAGAATATAATACGGTATCCCATATCGCATTATTCTCGGTCCTGCACATATCACATATGTGCCTCTACTCCGTTTCGCCTGAGCCAAGAAACCTCTGTGTAGGACTCTAAAGAATCGTCAATACGCCGGTAGCAGGTGATGATCATATCAAACACCCACAAGCTGCAAGCGGTCAGCAAAACGTAACAGCCACCCAGGTATTGAGCGATCAGAAGATCAACAAGCTAGCCTGTGCGTTCTCCTGTGAATCCAATCAGTAACACTCCCGTACAGTCCGGTCTGTTCGTCTGATATGTCGCATATCAAGTCTAGGGGTGGTATACGTCAGACCCCAGTAACCGATAAGTCGTGTCGATGTATGGCTCATAACGGGTCGAGAAACTACTCGTAACACTTACCAGTAAATCTCTATATCAGCCCTGGCCAGGGACTTCCAGTTTTAGCCAATCGAACACAGCACAACATCAACTCCCTATACCGGGAGAGACGAATCCCCTCCTATCGCTCATTGCCTCCATGTGATTCGGGACTGTACCCAAAAGCCACCGTTTTGCACGCCCTCTTGGACGTGGTAAGGTGGAAATCAAAGCACAGTGGGAATCACACAAGACTCTATGACGATCTCGGGTCTACAGACTACCCTGTACCAGTGTCACCGGAGAACTGCCATCTGACGTGTGGTATATCACCATCTGGGAGTTCTCGGCGAGTCCGTCCAGTGTACTCAGTCTCCACTGAGCACCCGTACACCATCTCTGATGTCATACACCGATGGATATGGGATCATCCATCGCCCATCATATGGGTCAAGATGCGTATACGCTAGTCTACCTCTGGTGTATCGATGCCCTGTCTCGATATACCCTCGACTAGGAACAGTTATAGGATGTACTCATCGACTACCGTGGCCCCACTAGTATGATCTCATCATAGTCCCAATAGTAGAGTACAGATCCTAAGGGCTTTATCAATATGTGAGAGAAAAACAGTAAACCAATACAGGTCAACATGTTAAGATAAAGTGAAACCAAATAGCATACTATCATGACGAGCAAGAAAGTCCTCTCTGTATATATCTAAGCATCCATCATAATATACATCATATGTACAACAATGGCCTCTAGGGAATATACATAACTAACAATCTCCCACTTGCACTAAGGCCAGCTGCTGTAGTATCTCATACCTAGCATCCCGAATAATCTCTCAAACTGTATCTGTGGAATAGCCTTCGTGAATGGATCCGCAGTGTTGTCCTTCGTATCTACTCTCCTGACCTCGATCTCCCGGCGATCAACTATCACCCTGATCAGGTGATACCGCCTCAGAATATGTCTGGACTTCTGATGGGATCTGGGTTCCTTGGCCAAAGCCACAGCTCCATTGTTATCGCAATACAGAGGTATTGGATGCTCAATGGATGGAACCACACCAAGTTCACTAATGAACTTCTTGATCCAGACAGCCTCTTTGGCAGCATCGTTGGCAGCGATGTATTCAGCCTCCATCGTCGAGTCTGCAACGGTATCCTGTTTGGAACTCTTCCAACATACCGCCCCTCCATTGAGGGTAAAGACAAAATCCGAATGCGACTTAGAGTCGTCCTTATCACTTTGGAACCTGGAATCGGTAAAGGACTCCACCTAGAGTTCTCCGTTACCATACACCAAGAACATCTCCTTAGTCCTTCGCAAGTACTTGAGAATGTTCTTCACAGCTGTCCAGTGACTCTCTCCAGGATCTGCTTGATACCGACTCACTACACTTAGTGAGTATGCTACATCGGGTCTGGTACATAGCATCGCATATATGATAGAGCCCACTGCCGAAGCATAGGGTATCCCTTGCATGCGAGCTCTCTCCAAATCAGTCTTGGGAGACATCTCTTTGGAAAGAGTGAGTCCAGAGATCGTGGGTTGGTTCCCACGCTTGGATTCTTCCATACTAAACCTCTTTAGTATGGTGTCAATGTACCTGGATTGGGACAATCCCAGTATCCGTTTAGATCTATCTCTATAGATCATGATTCCCAATATGCAGGAGGCATCACCTAGATCTTTCATTGAGAATCTCTGTGATAAGAAGAGCTTGACTGATTGCAGCATAGGAATATCATTTCCTATCAAGAGTATGTCATCCACGTACAATACGAGGAAGACAACCTTACCCTCTGCTACCTTCTTATAGATACAAGGTTCATCTATATTTTTGATGAAGTCAAACTCTTTGACTACAACATCAAAACAGATGTTCCAACTCCGCGATGCTTGCTTTAACCCATATATGGATTTAAGCAGCTTGCACACCTTTCCGCTGCTCCCACTATCTACGAAGCCCTCTGGCTGAGTCATGTACACGCTCTCTTCTAAATCACCGTTTAGAAAGGCGGTCTTAACATCCATTTGCCAGATTTCGTAGTCATGGTATGCAGCAATGGCAAGTAAGATCCGGATGGACTTAAGCATAGCCACTGGAGAAAAGGTTTCGTCATAATCCACACCTGGTCGTTGACGAAAACCCTTTGCTACAAGTCTAGCTTTGAAAGTCTCAACTTTTCCATCTACACCAAATTTCCTTTTAAAGATCCACTTGCTCCCAATGGGTTTTACCCCTTCAGGAGCATTTTCCAAAGTCCATACTTTGTTGGTGTACATGGATTCCATCTCAGATCGCATTGCATCTAGCCATTTCACAGAGTCACTACTCGTGATGGCCTGCTCGAAACTAGTTGGGTCATCATCATCCATGATGCAATCCTCGCTTCCACCATCAATGAGAAAACCGTAGTATCTCTCAGGTGGACGAGAAACCTTACTAGATCGACGGAGAGGCTGGGGTTCGTCGGGTACTACTGAATCCTCTGGTTCCACTAAATCTTCAGTTGCAGTTTGTGTTGCTGGAACTTCTTCCAGTTCTACCTCAGAGCCACTAATCTCTTTTGCAAGAAATTCCTTTTCTAAAAAGGTGGCATGTTGAGCAACAAACACTTTTTGCTCCTCACTGTGATAGAAAAAATATCCATAAGAATTCTTTGGATATTCTACAAACTTGCAAAGAACTGACCGTGCCTCGAGTTTGTCCGGATTTTGCCTTTTGACATAGGCCGGACAACCCCATATCTTAACTCGTTTAAGATACGGTCTCTTCCCACTCCATATCTCATATGGTGTGGTAGGTACAGATTTAGTTGGAACTTGATTCAATAGGTATGCTGCTGTCTCAAGCGCATACCCCAGGAGAAAATAGGTAACTCAGCTGTACTCATCATAGATCGCACCATATCTAATAGGGTGCGATTCCTCCGCTCCGATACACCGTTGTGCTGTGGTGTATAAGGAGGAGTAAGCTGAGAGAGAATCCCATTCTCTTTTAGATAGTCTAAAAACTCACCGCTTAAGTATTCACCTCCTCGATCAGATCGAAGAATCTTAATACTTTTGCCCGTTTGGTTCTCTACTTCATGCTTATATTCTCTGAATTTCTCAAAAGCTTCAGACTTGTGTTTCATCAGAAACACATGTCCGTATCTAGAGAGATCGTCAGTGAATGTAATGAAGTAGGAAGAACCGTTCCTGGCATGCGTAGACATGGGACCGCATACATCACTATGTATTAGTCCTAAGAGTTCGGTAACTCTTTCTCCGTGTCCACTAAACGGAGCTTTGGTCATTTTTCCTTTGAGACATGAATGGCAAGTATCATAAGATGATAATTCGAACGGATTCAAATAACCATCTCTATGTAACTTAGCCAGTCGTGTCGCATTGATATGACCAAGTCTACAATGCCACAAGTAGGATTCGTTCATATCTGAACTTTTCCTCTTGTGTGTGTTTTGTATATTCAGGACTGTATTCTGATTTAGAATGAATATGCCATTATGTAACGAGCCTGATGCAATCAACTTTTGATCTAGGAATATGTTCATAACATTATCCTGTACTACAAAATTATATCCCTCTTTACTCAATAAAGAAACTGATATAATGTTGCACATCATGTTCGGTATATAATAGCACTCATTTAGAATCAGTGTATTACGACTTGGCAATACAAGGTGATATTCGCCAACAGCTTTGGCTACAATACTTGCACCGTTCCCTACTTGAACAGAATGATCACCTTTTCCCAGTTCTCTACCTTTCCGTAGCCCATGTAACTGTTTACATATGTGGGATCCTGATCCGGTATCTAATACCCAGGATGTAGGGTGAACTGAGAAACAGTTCTCAATAACTAACACACCCGAAGAAGATGCATCAACATGCATGTTCTTTTGGGCGGCGTGAGAATCTAGATATTCTCCTGTTTCCTATTCAGTCTTATAACTCTTATAGGAAAGAACGGGTCTAACGTTCCCTTGCTCAGTACAATAATCGGGTTCAGTCAATACATCCATATTATTATCTTGATTATGGCCTGACATGGTCGCTACCTGGAGAGAGAGAGAAGAAAACACTTTAGCGTATGCTCTTACAAGATTAGATTGGTTATTATCTTATCTAATCAGGATGTCTCCCACTGTTTTTATCAAATCTACCTTAAAACCCTAAAAGGTAAGATTAGCCGGGATTAATTACACCCTACAATTTCGTCAATCTTTCAGCCAGATCAGTGTCGGTACTTTGAGGGAGGTTCCCCGTGCTTTCGCACGGACCTAATTAAAGTAAACCTCATTTTCCCAGAGGCGTAACCCCGTTAACACTTTTCTAGACACCTACTTGATCGGCTAATTGTCCTGTGTAAAACTCTCCCAGGAGTAACTCTTACTCGCAGCGGGTATCGGGATCCAACTATCTCATAGGAGGTATGCAATCTCATTGCAAATTTCAACACTTGAAATTCCCGATAATATTTTGCCCTAAACGATCTATGACCTTGACAAGGTCAACAAACCATAGACCGCAAGTCAAGTTCAACCCGTCATTTCTTGATTGAATCAAACCCACCCGCACGACCCTTGACAAGGTCAACAAGGCCGCACGACTACCCTAACCCAATCTGCATCATATGCATAAGCAGATAAATACTGGTTAGCTACCGCACACTGCGCCTTGACAAGGTCAACAAACGCAGCACGAATACTAAACAGGACTTATCTGAAATGACGGAGGGCTACGCAGGTTTTTCAGAAAACCCTGAGCGTAATGAACTTGATATCGTCGTAGAATCGAGTGTTTTTGAAAAGGAGTGTTTTTGAGGCTTTTCTTAGTTTCGCTAAAGGGGTCACTCCCGGTGAAGGGATCGTCGGCCCTTTCCTCATCGAATAAGGTGCAGGATATATCATATATACCGCTGTGCAAAGCAAAACACTAAAAGCAATCAAAAGACAAACCGAGTTTTGTAGCATCTGCCAGTTTTGCTAAAGGAGTCACTCCCGGTGAAGGGATCTCGGTCCTTTCCTCATCGAATAAGGTGCAGGACATATCATATATATCACTGTGCAAAGCAGAACTGTAGCTACCCTTTTTATAAAGTTTTGATTCTACAACATCTTTAGGTTTCTTTTCTTTTATTAATCTCATTAATAAAATCCCATCAGCTTATGCTTCCTAAGCATCACAGAAGAAACGAAAGCAGTAATATTTATATATCAGCATATATATATATAGTATAAGCATTCGTCTCAGGCAGTAATATGATCTCATCACAGAACATTGCAGCAGAAGAACATATATGAAATATTGGATATACTAGGACGTCCGTGTTTTCAATACGAGCCTGTATAAAACACGGATTCCACGGTCGCGACGAATAGCCAAACCCACATCCCAAGACCCCTACGAGAGCGGCAAGTAACTCTGCCAATTCTAGGGTTAGGAGACCCGGTCTCGACTCCTCGAGATGGCCTCCCACTGGACCCTAGAACCCGGTTACTTGTGCTCCCCTCCTTGGGTCTACCTAATGCGGAAAAGTAAATAATATACACTGGTGACATCAACCGCAACCTGGAAGTGCCCCAAATAAAAGAATATTACATTACAAATGAATTTTACATGAATGAAAATAAAAACCCTCATCTCACATAAAACCCCCGGCTATTTAGAACGCGACGATCCAGTATAACATATCACAGCAACACATAATATCACATATCATCAACGTAAGTAAATATGCGCATCCCAATTGTCGTTGACATATAGCAACGAAACCGGCGATATCACATATTACACTTACGTTCACAGAAAAGAAAGTGTAAAACTACAACATTTGGAATCCACAATCACTTTAGACATCGTAAATCCGAAATATCACATACTTCGCATTTCATGCCTAACTCTATGAATTCCACATATTGTATCACATTCCAGATAAATAGACAGTATTAAACTTTCCGAACAGATAATCAAACACCCAAAATTTCCCAAAGTGCTCAACTCTTGAGCGGAGTTCAAATAATCCCAGAGTATGTCACAGTACCAGTGTTCCAGCCGTAGAAAGGTCAAGCCAACGCCTCACATGTGGCACGCCGTACTGTCCCAAACCCGAAGGTTCAAAAGGCAGTTCAAGACGGTCACATAATCGAGTTAATGTTTGTTGCCTTCTAGAGGGTCCACTGCTTAACTTGTACAATTTTCCGAAAGATTTAAACCCAATAACAATTCAACGCTTGAAAGTTTGTCGTGCCGGGATAAAGTGGGTTAATGATATCCGTTCAACTAGTTTAACAGTTTCTAAATATCCGGAAAGAAATACGAATTTAAATATTCCGATCGAATCTATGATTACAAAATAAACCCCAGATTTAAACAACACTGGAATCACTTTTAAAAATATCCAGAAGCATCAACAAGTACCTACGGTTATTACCATAAAAGCCACGTGTCGCCAATCCATTAATCCGCCGCGGAACCGCCGCGCAAGCATGCTTGCGCCGCGGTTCCGCCGCCGTTTGGACGAATTGGGGGCTCGGGTTTTATGGTAATTCTTAGAATTCCTTGCTGATTTTTTTACATATTTTTAATTCAGAAAAATCCAAAATTTTGAAAAATTTCCAGAGAGGGGGCTTTTTCCGTCGGTTCGGGTTCGATCGGAGTTTTAATTTCGTAAACACGTCGCCTAATGCTCTAGCTAGGTTCTGATACCACTGTAGGGTTCCTAGGCACTCTTGTGAAGGTTCAAAAGGCATCAAACATGCCCGGATAAAAATTTAGACGTGCCGAACAACCCAAAGCCGGGATCTTTGCTAGATTATTAGGTTTAAACATGCAAGATGATAACTTTTATCTAAGTGTGAGGGATTACAACCTTTGTAGTCCGCTCCTTCGCTTCACAAGCTCCGAGTAGAAGTCCCTTTGCCGCGATCCACGATCTCCCGGACTCATGAAAGGCTCCACGACTCGAACGATCCATGCTAGCTTGAAGTGTTCCAAATCTCCGATGATCTACGTCGAAGTCGCAAAGACTCAAGCTTTCTCACTCTAAAGAGATGAACACACTAATCTCATGGGCTAGATGAGATGAGGATGAGAGAGTAGTAATTTTGCTTTCTTTTTAAATTATTTTCTCATATTTATTCATCACATAAAGAAAATCAAGTAAGCTTTTTCAAGAGAGAAGAAGATGATAATGGAATATGATAATGAATTATTCTTTTGTGATGAATAGAAAGAAATGTATATGATTGATATATAAACCATGGTCAAGGATGAGTGGATAAGAATGTGTAGAGAATAAACTAGAGTTAGGGTTTGGTTGGGTTAGAAATGTGTCATCACAAAATATCTTTACAATGACAAAAGAAAAAAGCTTCTAGAAGGTGCATGAAGCATCTAACCCTAATCAAACCCTAACCTCAATTAATCATCCTTAAACATGTTTAACAATTAATCATATCATGTCACAATAATATATATCACATATATATTATATATTTGCAACAAAAGAAAATAATACAATTAACATATATCGCATATATATCAATGTATCATCCAATGAGAAAATGAAATAATAAAGCGAGCCAATATTAGATAATGTAATAATATATCATATATATTATTATACATTAAATCATCGAATCAACACTTGATCCGACGATCCGGCTATATCGAATATTACCGACTAATATATCATTTACCGATTCATCGAATCAACACTTGATCCGATGACCCGGTTCATATCTAAATATCGCGAGAATATAATACGGTATCCCATATCGCATTATTCTCGGTCCTGCACATATCACATATGTGCCTCTACTCCGTTTCGCCTGAGCCAAGAAACCTCTGTGTAGGACTCTAAAGAATCGTCAATACGTCGGTAGCAGGTGATGATCATATCAAACACCCACAAGCTGCAAGCGGTCAGCTAAACGTAACAGCCACCCAGGTATTGAGCGATCAAAAGATCAACAAGCTAGCCTGTGCGTTCTCCTGTGAATCCAATCAGTAACACTCCCGTACAGTCCGGTCTGTTCGTCTGATATGTCGCATATCAAGTCTAGGGGTGGTATACGTCAGACCCCAGTAACCGATAAGTCGTGTCGATGTATGGCTCATAACGGGTCGAGAAACTACTAGTAACACTTACCAGTAAATCTCTATATCAGCCCTGGCCAGGGACTTCCAGTTATAGCCAATCGAACACAGCACAACATCAACTCCCTATACCGGGAGAGACGAATCCCCTCCTATCGCTCATTGCCTCCATGTGATTCGGGACTGTACCCAAAAGCCACCGTTTTGCATGCCCTCTTGGACGTGGTAAGGTGGAAATCAAAGCACAGTGGGAATCACACAAGACTCTATGACGATCTCGGGTCTACAGACTACCCTGTACCAGTGTCACCGGAGAACTGCCATCTGACGTGTGGTATATCACCATCTGGGAGTTCTCGGCGAGTCCGTCCAGTGTACTCAGTCTCCACTGAGCACCCGTACACCATCTCTGATGTCATACACCGATGGATATGGGATCATCCATCGCCCATCATATGGGTCAAGATGCGTATACGCTAGTCTACCTCTGGTGTATCGATGCCCTGTCTCGATATACCCTCGACTAGGAACAGTTATAGGATGTACTCATCGACTACCGTGGCCCCACTAGTATGATCTCATCATAGTCCCAATAGTCGAGTACAGATCCTAAGGGCTTTATCAACATGTGAGAGAAAAACAGTAAACCAATACAGGTCAACATGTTAAGATAAAGTGAAACCAAATAGCATACTATCATGACGAGCAAGAAAGTCCTCTCTGTATATATCTAAGCATCCATCATAATATACATCATATGTACAACAATGGCCTCTAGGGCATATACATAACTAACAATCTCCCACTTGCACTAAGGCCAGCTGCTGTAGTATCTCATACCTAGCATCCCGAATAATCTCTCAAACTGTATCTGGGGAATAGCCTTCGTGAATGGATCCGCAGTGTTGTCCTTCGTATCTACTCTCCTGACCTCGATCTCCCGGCGATCAACTATCTCCCTGATCAGGTGATACCGCCTCAGAATATGTCTGGACTTCTGATGGGATCTGGGTTCCTTGGCCAAAGCCACAGCTCCATTGTTATCGCAATACAGAGGTATTGGATGCTCAATGGATGGAACCACACCAAGTTCACTAATGAACTTCTTGATCCAGACAGCCTCTTTGGCAGCATCGTTGGCAGCGATGTATTCAGCCTCCATCGTCGAGTCTGCAACGGTATCCTGTTTGGAACTCTTCCAACATACCGCCCCTCCATTGAGGGTAAAGACAAAACCCGAATGCGACTTAGAGTCGTCGTTATCACTTTGGAAGCTGGAATCGGTAAAGGACTCCACCTGGAGTTCTCCGTTACCATACACCAAGAACATCTCCTTAGTCCTTCGCAAGTACTTGAGAATGTTCTTCACAGCTGTCCAGTGACTCTCTCCAGGATCTGCTTGATACCGACTCACTACACTTAGTGAGTATGCTACATCGGGTCTGGTACATAGCATCGCATACATGATAGAGCCCACTGCCGAAGCATAGGGTATCCCTTGCATGCGAGCTCTCTCCAAATCAGTCTTGGGAGACATCTCTTTGGAGAGAGTGAGTCCAGAGATCGTGGGTTGGTTCCCACGCTTGGATTCTTCCATACTAAACCTCTTTAGTATGGTGTCAATGTACCTGGATTGGGACAATCCCAGTATCCGTTTAGATCTATCTCTATAGATCATGATTCCTAATATGCAGGAGGCATCACCTAGATCTTTCATTGAGAATCTCTGTGATAAGAAGAGCTTGACTGATTGCAGCATAGGAATATCATTTCCTATCAAGAGTATGTCATCCACGTACAATACGAGGAAGACAACCTTACCCTCTGCTACCTTCTTATAGATACAAGGTTCATCTATATTTTTGATGAAGTCAAACTCTTTGACTACAACATCAAAATAGATGTTCCAACTCCGTGATGCTTGCTTTAACCCATAAATGGATTTAAGCAGCTTGCACACCTTTCCGCTGCTCCCACTATCTACGAAGCCCTCTGGCTGAGTCATGTACACGCTCTCTTCTAAATCACCGTTTAGAAAGGCGGTCTTAACATCCATTTGCCAGATTTTGTAGTCATGGTATGCAGCAATGGCAAGTAAGATCCGGATGGACTTAAGCATAGCCACTGGAGAAAAGGTTTCGTCATAATCCACACCTGGTCGTTGACGAAAACCCTTTGCTACAAGTCTAGCTTTGAAAGTCTCAACTTTTCCATCTACACCAAATTTCCTTTTAAAGATCCACTTGCTCCCAATGGGTTTTACCCCTTCAGGAGCATTTTCCAAAGTCCATACTTTGTTGGTGTACATGGATTCCATCTCAGATCGCATTGCATCTAGCCATTTCACAGAGTCACTACTCGTGATGGCCTGCTCGAAACTAGTTGGGTCATCATCATCCATGATGCAATCCTCGCTTCCACCATCAATGAGAAAACCGTAGTATCTCTCAGGTGGACGAGAAACCCTACTAGATCGGCGGAGAGGCTGGGGTTCGTCGGGTACTACTGAATCCTCTGGTTCCACTAAATCTTCAGTTGCAGTTTGTGTTGCTGGAACTTCTTCCAGTTCTACCTCAGAGCCACTAATCTCTTTTGCAAGAAATTCCTTTTCTAAAAAGGTGGCATGTTGAGCAACAAACACTTTTTGCTCCTCACTGTGATAGAAAAAATATCCATAAGAATTCTTTGGATATCCTACAAACTTGCAAAGAACTGACCGTGCCTCGAGTTTGTCCGGATTTTGCCTTTTGACATAGGCCGGACAACCCCATATCTTAACTCGTTTAAGATACGGTCTCTTCCCACTCCATATCTCATATGGTGTGGTAGGTACAGATTTAGTTGGAACTTGATTCAATAGGTATGCTGCTGTCTCAAGCGCATACCCCAGGAGGAAATAGGTAACTCAGCTGTACTCATCATAGAGCGCACCATATCTAATAGAGTGCGATTCCTCCGCTCCGATACACCGTTGTGCTGTGGTGTATAAGGAGGAGTAAGCTGAGAGAGAATCCCATTCTCTTTTAGATAGTCTAAAAACTCACCGCTTAAGTATTCATCTCCTCGATCAGATCGAAGAATCTTAATACTTTTGCCCGTTTGGTTCTCTACTTCATGCTTATATTCTCTGAATTTCTCAAAAGCTTCAGACTTGTGTTTCATCAGAAACACATGTCCGTATCTAGAGAGATCGTCAGTGAATGTAATGAAGTAGGAAGAACCGTTCCTGGCATGCGTAGACATGGGACCGCATACATCACTATGTATTAGTCCTAAGAGTTCGGTAACTCTTTCTCCGTGTCCACTAAACGGAGCTTTGGTCATTTTTCCTTTGAGACATGAATGGCAAGTATCATAAGATGATAATTCGAACGGATTCAAATAACCATCTCTATGTAACTTAGCCAGTCGTGTCGCATTGATATGACCAAGTCTACAATGCCACAAGTAGGATTCGTTCATATCTGAACTTTTCCTCTTGTGTGTGTTTTGTATATTCAGGACTGTATTCTGATTTAGAATGAATATGCCATTATGTAACGAGCCTGATGCAATCAACTTTTGATCTAGGAATATGTTCATAACATTATCCTGTACTATAAAATTATATCCCTCTTTACTCAATAAAGAAACTGATATAATGTTGCACATCATGTTCGGTATATAATAGCACTCATTTAGAATCAGTGTATTACGACTTGGCAATACAAGGTGATATTCGCCAACAGCTTTGGCTACAATACTTGCACCGTTCCCTACTTGAACGGAATGATCACCTTTTCCCAGTTCTCTACCTTTCCGTAGCCCATGTAACTGTTTACATATGTGGGATCCTGATCCGGTATCTAATACCCAGGATGTAGGGTGAACTGAGAAACAGTTCTCAATAACTAACACACCCGAAGAAGATGCATCAACATGCATGTTCTTTTGGGCGGCGTGAGAATCTAGATATTCTCCTGTTTCCTGTTCAGTCTTATAACTCTTATAGGAAAGAACGGGTCTAACGTTCCCTTGCTCAGTACAATAATCGGGTTCAGTCAATACATCCATATTATTATCTTGATTATGGCCTGACATGGTCGCTACCTGGAGAGAGAGAGAAGAAAACACTTTAGCGTATGCTCTTGCAAGATTAGATTGGTTATTATCTTATCTAATCAGGATGTCTCCCACTGTTTTTATCAAACCTACCTTAAAACCCTAAAAGGTAAGATTAGCCGGGATTAATTACACCCTACAATTTCGTCAATCTTTCAGCCAGATCAGTGTCGGTACTTTGAGGGAGGTTCCCCGTGCTTTCGCACGGACCTAATTAAAGTAAACCCGTTTTCCCAGAGGCGTAACCCCGTTAACACTTTTCTAGACACCTACTTGATCGGCTAATTGTCCTGTGTAAAACTCTCCTAGGAGTAACTCTTACTCGCAGCGGGTATCGGGATCCAACTATCTCATAGGAGGTATGCAATCTCATTGCAAATTTCAACACTTGAAATTCCCGATAATATTTTGCCCCAAACGATCTATGACCTTGACAAGGTCAACAAACCATAGACCGCAAGTCAAGTTCAACCCATCATTTCTTGATTGAATCAAATCCACCCGCACGACCTTTGACAAGGTCAACAAGGCCGCACGACTACCCTAACCCAATCTGCATCATATGCATAAGCAGATAAATACTGGTTAGCTACCGCACACTGCGCCTTGACAAGGTCAACAAACGCAGCACGAATACTAAACAGGACTTATCTGAAATGACGGAGGGCTACGCAGGTTTTTCAGAAAACCCTGAGCGTAATGAACTTGATATCGTCGTAGAATCGAGTGTTTTTGAAAAGGAGTGTTTTTGAGGCTTTTCTTAGTTTCGCTAAAGGGGTCACTCCCGGTGAAGGGATCGTCGGCCCTTTCCTCATCGAATAAGGTGCAGGATATATCATATATACCGCTGTGCAAAGCAAAACACTAAAAGCAATCAAAAGACAAACCGAGTTTTGTAGCATCTGCCAGTTTTGCTAAAGGAGTCACTCCCGGTGAAGGGATCTCGGTCCTTTCCTCATCGAATAAGGTGCAGGACATATCATATATATCACTGTGCAAAGCAGAACTGTAGCTACCCTTTTTATAAAGTTTTGATTCTACAACATCTTTAGGTTTCTTTTCTTTTATTAATCTCATTAATAAAATCCCATCAACTTATGCTTCCTAAGCATCACAGAAGAAACGAAAGCAGTAATATTTATATATCAGCATATATATATATAGTATAAGCATTCGTCTCAGGCAGTAATATGATCTCATCACAGAACATTGCAGCAGAAGAACATATATGAAATATTGGATATACTAGGACGTCCTTGTTTTCAATACGAGCCTGTATAAAACACGGATTCCACGGTCGCGACGAATAGCCAAACCCACATCCCAAGACCCCTACGAGAGCGGCAAGTAACTCTGCCAATTCTAGGGTTAGGAGACCCGGTCTCGACTCCTCGAGATGGCCTCCCACTGGACCCTAGAACCCGGTTACTTGTGCTCCCCTCCTTGGGTCTACCTAATGCGGAAAAGTAAATAATATACACTGGTGACATCAACCGCAACCTGGAAGTGCCCCAAATAAAAGAATATTACATTACAAATGAATTTTACATGAATGAAAATAAAAACCCTCATCTCACATAAAACCCCCGGCTATTCAGAACGCGACGATCCAATATAACATATCACAGCAACACATAATATCACATATCATCAACGTAAGTAAATATGCGCATCCCAATTGTCGTTGACATATAGCAACGAAACCGGCGATATCACATATTACACTTACGGTCACAGAAAAGAAAGTATAAAACTACAACATTTGGAATCCACAATCACTTTAGACATCGTAAATCCGAAATATCACATACTTCGCATTTAATGCCTAACTCTATGAATTCCACATATTGTATCACATTCCAGATAAATAGACAGTATTAAACTTTCCGAACAGATAATCAAACACCCAAAATTTCCCAAAGTGCTCAACTCTTGAGCGGAGTTCAAATAATCCCAGAGTATGTCACAGTATCAGTGATCCAGCCGTAGAAAGGTCAAGCCAACGCCTCACATGTGGCACGCCGTACTGCCCCAAACCCGAAGGTTCAAAAGGCAGTTCAAGACGGTCACATAATCGAGTTAAGGTTTGTTGTCTTCTAGAGGGTCCACTGCTTAACTTGTACAATTTTCCGAAAGATTTAAACCCAATAACAATTCAACGTTTGAAAGTTTGTCGTGCCGGGATAAAGTGGGTTAATGATATCCGTTCAACTAGTTTAACAGTTTCTAAATATCCGGAAAGAAATACGAATTTAAATATTCCGATCGAATCTACGATTACAAAATAAACCCCAGATTTAAACAACACTGGAATCACTTTTAAAAATATCTAGAAGCATCAACAAGTACCTACGGTTATTACCATAAAAGCCACGTGTCGCCAATCCATTAATCCGCCGCGGAACCGCCGCGCAAGCATGCTTGCGCCGCGGTTCCCCCGCTGTTTGGACGAATTGGGGGCTCGGGTTTTATGGTAATTCTTAGAATTCCCTACTGATTTTTTTACATATTTTTAATTCAGAAAAATCCAAAATTTTGAAAAATTTCCAGAGAGGGGGCTTTTTCCGTCGGTTCGGGTTCGATCGGAGTTTTAACTTCGTAAACACGTCGCCTAATGCTCTAGCTAGGCTCTGATACCACTGTAGGGTTCCTAGGCACTCTTGTGAAGGTTCAAAAGGCATCAAACATGCCCGGATAAAAATTTAGACGTGCCGAACAACCCAAAGCCGGGATCTTTGCTAGATTATTAGGTTTAAACATGCAAGATGATAACTTTTATCTAAGTGTGAGGGATTACAACCTTTGTAGTCCGCTCCTTCGCTTCACAAGCTCCGAGTAGAAGTCCCTTTGCCGCGATCCACGATCTCCCGGACTCATGAGAGGCTCCACGACTCGAACGATCCATGCTAGCTTGAAGTGTTCCAAATCTCCGATGATCTACGTCGAAGTCGCAAAGACTCAAGCTTTCTCACTCTAAAGAGATGAACACACTAATCTCATGGGCTAGATGAGATGAGGATGAGAGAGTAGTAATTTTTCTTTCTTTTTAAATCATTTCTCATATTTATTCATCACATAAAGAAAATCAAGTAAGCTTTTTCAAGAGAGAAGAAGATGATAATGGAATATGATAATGAATTATTCTTTTGTGATGAATAGAAAGAAATGTATATGATTGATATATAAACCATGGTCAAGGATGAGTGGATAAGAATGTGTAGAGAATAAACTAGAGTTAGGGTTTGGTTGGGTTAGAAATGTGTCATCACAAAATATCTTTACAATGACAAAAGAAAAAAGCTTCTAGAAGGTGCATGAAGCATCTAACCCTAATCAAACCCTAACCTCAATTAATCATCCTTAAACATGTTTAACAATTAATCATATCATGTCACAATAATATATATCACATATATATTATATATTTGCAACAAAAGAAAATAATACAATTAACATATATCGCATATATATCAATGTATCATCCAATGAGAAAATGAAATAATAAAGCGAGCCAATATTAGATAATGTAATAATATATCATATATATTATTATACATTAAATCATCGAATCAACACTTGATCCGACGATCCGGCTATATCGAATATTACCGACTAATATATCATTTACCGATTCATCGAATCAACACTTGATCCGATGACCCGGTTCATATCTAAATATCGCGAGAATATAATACGGTATCCCATATCGCATTATTCTCGGTCCTGCACATATCACATATGTGCCTCTACTCCGTTTCGCCTGAGCCAAGAAACCTCTGTGTAGGACTCTAAAGAATCGTCAATACGCCGGTAGCAGGTGATGATCATATCAAACACCCACAAGCTGCAAGCGGTCAGCTAAACGTAACAGCCACCCAGGTATTGAGCGATCAGAAGATCAACAAGCTAGCCTGTGCGTTCTCCTGTGAATCCAATCAGTAACACTCCCGTACAGTCCGGTCTATTCGTCTGATATGTCGCATATCAAGTCTAGGGGTGGTATACGTCAGACCCCAGTAACCGATAAGTCGTGTCGATGTATGGCTCATAACGGGTCGAGAAACTACTAGTAACACTTACCAGTAAATCTCTATATCAGCCCTGGCCAGGGACTTCCAGTTATAGCCAATCGAACACAGCACAACATCAACTCCCTATACCGGGAGAGACGAATCCCCTCCTATCGTTCATTGCCTCCATGTGATTCGGGACTGTACCCAAAAGCCACCATTTTGCACGCCCTCTTGGACGTGGTAAGGTGGAAATCAAAGCACAGTGGGAATCACACAAGACTCTATGACGATCTCGGGTCTACAGACTACCCTGTACCAGTGTCACCGGAGAACTGCCATCTGACGTGTGGTATATCACCATCTGGGAGTTCTCGGCGAGTCCGTCCAGTGTACTCAGTCTCCACTGAGCACCCGTACACCATCTCTGATGTCATACACCGATGGATATGGGATCATCCATCGCCCATCATATGGGTCAAGATGCGTATACGCTAGTCTACCTCTGGTGTATCGATGCCCTGTCTCGATATACCCTCGACTAGGAACAGTTATAGGATGTACTCATCGACTACCGTGGCCCCACTAGTATGATCTCATCATAGTCCCAATAGTCGAGTACAGATCCTAAGGGCTTTGTCAACATGTGAGAGAAAAACAGTAAACCAATACAAGTCAACATGTTAAGATAAAGTGAAACCAAATAGCATACTATCATGACGAGCAAGAAAGTCCTCTCTGTATATATCTAAGCATCCATCATAATATACATCATATGTACAACAATGGCCTCTAGGGAATATACATAACTAACAATCCAGGGGATACTGACCGGAAACAGAGACGAGCACGACAGATATCCAGGGGATACCGACCGGGGTTCTATTGGACATGGCGGATATCCAGGGGATACTGATCGTAGCCAGGATATCGGTTGGCGATCATCTATTGAGGTGGTGTCGACGATATCTGTATTTACATGTGATGATAGACACGAGAGATTTCGGATTTCGATGTCGATGCTGGACATCTATGTATGTATTGATATGAGCATTATCATGAGATACATAGTTAGATATTATTAGTGGATTCCACTAGGACTGATTCGGAGGACAGTGCCTGCATATATTTGTACAGACATTCATATACAAAAAGGGATTCCAACACGAACTATAGATTCATGATTTTGACTCATATGACATTGAGATATTATACATGGGATTGCATGATAGTTAGTATTGCGCATATGCATATCATATAGTATATTGGTACAGATTATGATAGGACTATATATATGACCTAGGTATAGTCGTGCATTTCGATTTCTACCTTTAGATGTACTTTTATTCACTGAGTTGGCAACTCATCCCCGTTGTGCCACAGTTTCTTGCAGGTTCTACCGCTTGGATTATCAGCGGCGTGGGCACACATTCTTTTCGAGGTTTGATTGGTAAGTGGGTTATTATTGTGTTATACTCACTCCTGATTATTCATATATTCTTGTATCTAGTGGAAACTCCATCAACTTAGAAGTGGTATATTATGGAATTAGAAACAAGACTTAGAGTTAAGAGTGGTGATGTCGCACTCTTTGGAGTCGATTGCTAATTTGGATTGTTGGTTGCTCTATTGTTTGGACGTGGAGACTAGCTTCCGTTGGGATGCTATTTTATTATGTTGTATCGGGTTTTTATAAAAATGTAAAGGAGGTGATGTCAAGTTTCAAAACGTCATAAATGCTTTTCAACATACTTAGTTAAATCTAGATGTTATTTTAAATTGATTTTATCGGATGATTAATTAAACCGCACCTCCAATATTTTCAAAAAGGGTTTAGATTCCTGGTTTCGGCTTACTTAGATTGCGTCGATGTCTTTAGATGTCACGTGTTTTAAGTTCTGGTCACGTGCCGCATTTGGGTCGTGTCACAGACGAAGGACATTCATATGTCGGCCAGGCGAAGCTAAAAAGTTCGAACGAGTGTCTGAAACCCATTTTTCCAAGTTTAAAGCGTTCGGAGGAACATGCAAGTAATTCTGTGGACCCTCTAGAAGAATGAAACCCTAACTCGACATGATGACCATGGAACGGCTTCTGAACCTTAGGGTTTGCGGCAGTTTAGCGGTGCATCAGTGAGGCTTGGGTTTGCTTTTCTACGGCTGGTCCAGAGGTACTGTAGTATGTACCAGATATTTTTAGACTGTGCTCAGGTGTTGAGCTTTCGGAAAATTTTGGGACCTCGATGACTCAATCGAAAAGTTTGACGTCGTCTGGATATCATATGATAGGAGACCAGTAAGCTGACCAGCTTCAGATAGAGGACCTCGCCCAGATGTGTTGTGAGTTGATCGAGGACGGACGAGTATGGAGTATTCCTCCGATGGTTGGGACGAGTCCCCGAGAACGTGTTCGGCTAGATATCTTCTACAGAGTGATGAAGATACCGAGTTCGTGACTTCGAGTCCGTGTGAGAGACTCCGGGTTGACTGTAGCCGATGACATTGCAGTATGCAGATAAAATGACGTGACGTCGAAGTGGACGATGATAAAAACGAGTGGAACGAGAGGTTCGTGCGAGATGCTGACGAGCTGTTGTTATTCCCCGTCGAGATTAGAGATCTGATGTGTATACAGAGGTGTTGGGATACGGCCAGTTCCCGAGGAGATACAGTGCTGAGAACGCAGATGTCCAGAAAATGAGAAATGATTATGGAAGAGTACCAGCCTCTGTACAGTTCGGCATATGCGAGATCGGAAGAGACCCCGAGCAGGTTCCTTTTAGGACACTGCTGCAATAAGATTTGCACCGAGGATCAGATTTGTGACATGTGTTCAGAGGACCAGAGGCCGACGCCAGTGACGTGCTGCTTTACGAGTGGTCGTGATAATTGGCCGAGAGGTGACCAGAGAAGTGCCAGAGCGGAATCGTTTCCGTTAGTACCACCGGACGGGCCGATGAGCCGAAGGATTGCAAGATTGGTAATCCACAGAGAAATGAGGACCCAGAGATAGAAGACGCCAGACTGTGAGCAGGAGGCAAGCGGATGTTCTTGCTCTGCCAGTTTTGGGCACACCGATATTTTTCGACATTGTAGGAGGTGTACCTCAATGTCATTTGTGCGATCTGCGTTTGTGATCCGAGTATCACTCTTATATCGCTTGGATTTGAGTTTTGATGATTGAGTTTCATGATATTGGTTTTCGTGCACCATGGCTGCACCTACTGGGTATTTACATTTTTGTGCATAGTTATTGCACTTGGTATATATTTTATACACCGTTGTGTTGATTTGCAATTTGTGCATATCTATTACACTTGATGTCGATTTTGTGCCTTGGTAGCACGTGTTTATGATTTCATGGATTTCATACAGTTGATTTGATTTTTGTGCGTGTGGTACGCACTTGATTTGATTCTGCACTCGGTACAGCTTATATGTGCTTGCAGTGCATTGATATGTGTTTTGTGCACGCGGTTGCACATGTTTATGATTTCATGCACCTTGGTACACTCGGTGTTGCTTTTATACGCATTTGAGTTATTGATGAGTTTCCGTATTGCACCAGATTTGTACTTTGTGCATTTGCATGCACTGGATTTGTATTTCGTGCACTGGATGCACCCGATTTGTGTTTTGTGCATTTGTTGCACCAGATTCGTATTTTGTGCATTGTTGCAGCATCTTGATATTTTGTGCATTGGTTGCACCGGCTTTATACTCTGTGCCTTGGTTGCACCCGATTTATGTCCTTGAGCATTTGCGTTATCATATTGCGTTTTTCGTGCGCGTTGGCACTTGCTGTGCGTTTTCGTACATGCTACTGCACTAGATGCTTTTTACGAACCTGACGCGCTTCAATTGAATTTTTGTGCATATTCGACACTCGAATTTTGGATTTTGTGCACACCGGATGCACTCGATTTGGGATTTTCATTCGTGCATGTTAGTTGCACTGGATTGAGATTTTCGTGCACCGTAGATGCACCAGATGTTGTTGTCGTGCACACCCGCTGCAGTTGACAGATGCTTTTGTGGATACCCGTTGCACTTAGTTTGCTTTTGTGCATATTGTGGCTCTTGTATTTAGATTTGATTCCCATATGCACCGGACGCACGTGATTATTGGATGCGCCTTTTTGGTGCCGATTTTTCTTTGAGGCACTTTGTTTTCATGATGGGTACTATATTATGTAGTAGCCGAACATGACTGATCTGAGGACGGTACCTGAGTACCTTGCATGCATTAAAAGTTAACAAGAGGTTTTCAAAAAGGAGCTATAGTCTCGCTATTTCCTACGTGTCCATGAGCGACACGAACGTTTATAAAGGAAAACCTTTTGGGATATTTCAAATGGACGGGACGTATATTTGAGCAAAACCTATATGAACATATGTTTATTATTTTACGAATGAGCGTCCGTCACTTATGCCATGAGTTACGCATCACACGGCGATTCAGAAAGGATTTTTGCATGTGTTTTATTCAGTTTAAAGGATTTTTCCAGGGATGCGTACTATATATATATTGTAGTATTTGACTAGTGTATATTGGATTTCAGTAGTGAATTTCGAGATCTGTATCTCCATTGTAACTCCGATGATATGCGTGCAAATCCGATGGTTTGCGTGACGCTTGACGAAGTTCAATTTTGAGTTGTACTCGTTTTCATGCCCACTTGACGCGCTGTGTTATTCCTGTATCTTCCGTGATTTCGGAGCCTCGTTGATTTAAATTGATTATTGAAATGTTTTAGTATTTGGGGGTTGAAATTTAAATTTAAATTCGGGGACCGAATTTATTTAGGGGGGAAGATTGTAACATTTCAGAAAAATAAAATATTATTTTTGGGAATTTTTATAATTAAATATTAAATATTATGAATATTTTAATTATGCGGTATAATTAAATACCGATAAATCGGAAAATATTTGGAAAATTGTAAGAATTTCTAAAACAAGGGTATTTTATGTGATTTATGCAAATTATAAATTTTTATGATTAATTATATACTATTTTAATGCTAATCGCGATTAAATATCGCTAATCGCGTATTAAGCCGGATTTGTGCACATGACATGCACCATGTCATATTTAACACTTGTTACTTTTCTTACATGGCTTTTCCTTATTCTTCATACTTGATTTGGGTTTTAAGATGATAAGAAAGAAAAAGAAAAGAATAGAAAAGAAAAAGGAAAATGATAAAGAATTGGGTATGGGCATGAGAGAGAGAGAGAGGTGAGGGGGTCAATCTTGGACCATGGCCTTTATCCCTTCATTATTTCCTCTTCATTTCTCCTCTCCCCTCTCAAAGAGCTGCTGCCCTCCTCCCTCCACCATCTCAACCCCTCACTTCATCATCAAAAACCCATTAAAAGTTCATCCCCACTTCATTAAAAACATGCACAAGCCCATTAGCTACACTTTGGACCATGAAAGCAAGGATTTTGGACACTTGGGGCAACTCAAGAATTTTCTTGAGTTGCCAAATAAGGTAATTCTTATACCATTAGAGTAGTATTTCAATTTCCTTAGCACCTATGCTAGTTTAGAAGTGATTAGGTGAGGTTTAATGAGGTTTGGAAATTCCAAGTTAGGGATTAGGGTTTGAATTGATTCCAAAAGCGTAATTGAGGTTAGTAGTGACCTTAAAACCCCTTTAGTGATATCATATTGGACCCAAAACCTGAGACTTAACCCCAAATACGAACTTTGAAATTCTGTCGATACGGGAAATTGTGGAATTTGTGATGGTTTTTGGATATCTGCTAACACCCGGAGACCTGGAAAATTATTTAGCAAACACTATGGTATAAGCAGGCAACCTAGATGATAATCCCAAGACCCTAGCCCCTACACCCTCTACTTGGACACAGAAATAACCTTTCTGGCCGTAATTTGCGGCCAGACCTGGAGCTTTGGGCTTCGTATTGGGTCCATGGCTCCATTGTCTGTAAACTAGACCCTTTACATATGCAAAATTGACTAATTTCAATTAGGGTAAAATCTGGGACCATTTTCATGAGTTGATGCATTGTTTTACGACTTCGTTTTAACTTGATTTTGGTATCTGATATCGTGTTTCCTTCATGTGGTGTTTGAACGTCAACGACTGGGGTTATTGGTCGTGTTTTGCATGCGAGGTTATAGGTTTTAACCTATGAGCGAAACGTGTGCTGTTTTGGTTTTCCGACTTGATTTTAATACGCATTTGCGATTGTGTATTGGTTGTAGGTACCACACGTAGACTTCGAGACGATGAGGATGAGCGTGGCGTCATCGACTCCAGCAAGTGAAGATCATGTGAGTAGATCTATATCTACGGGGGAAGTCGGGTGGATGGCGTATAGTACCCCCGCAAACTTGATGGAAACCGATTTATAAATATAGAATGTGGGTAAGGAAACCTAGATTAGGAAACTAGGGTTATGGTTAAAAGATAGTTAGAGATGAATGATGGAATATATGTATTGAGATATAACATGAAATCTTTTAACATATGAAAAGTGAATGTGAATCACGACTTGTAGATATATAGTTACACCAGAATAAATATGAATTTTAGAGTAACATGACATTTGATGTATAGGGTAGGATGCATATATATATATATATTGACTTGATGTGAGATATAAATGCGATGAAAAGAATATACGATGTGATATGATGACTTGATGGTATGTTGGTATACGGATGCGAGTCGATTGAGATGGTTGATACCTTTGCCGGTCCCCTGATATGAGTTTGTTATGGATGTGGCCTGGGACATAGGTGTATAGATATATACAGAATGTCGTGAATCATGAGTGATATGCCGTACGAGACGTTAGGTCCGTACTCCTCGTTGTCATATAGGCTGATAGGATCCCTAATGGTTTAATGCCGCCGTACGATGATATTCCGTACGTGATGTTGTGAGGCTGGACGCCGATTGATAGATTCACCGACTCAATCATGTTAGATACGTATACCTTATAACTGTTAGCTGATGATTTACCTTATGCTGCATTCATGTCATTCTCATTGCATTGCTTATACCTGTGCTAGTACACCTGCACCATTATCGATGATGCGTATGTTACACTTACACAGATTTGCCGGCTCACACACTCCATCATCGATAATTGCCATGTCACTACACAGTAGGATTGTTGCATCAGGATATGACTCATTGCATGACATACTTGCGTACATACATATTGTACACCCATACTTGCGTACATACATATTGTACACCCATACTTGCGTACATACATATTGTACATCCATACTTGCGTACATACACATATGCACCTTTATACGATATTGCATTCGATTTTGGAGATTTGGGAATCACATGATATATTTTAAAAACCGGATTCATTTAAAAGAGAGGTTTTCCCTCAATATGTGCATATTATTGTTCCATGTTGCATGATATACGGATATGCTTACATTTCTGTTATATGTCGCATACATCATGCTTTATGATTATACGCATTGAGATATGCTGTTTTCATAAGATTTCTGGATTTGAGAACTGTGGTCATTTTAAAAGAAAGTATGTATTATTTTAAAAATCTGGTTTCTCTTGATATGATATTTCAGTGCGCCCACCATGCGTTTTCTCGGTTCTGAGATGTGTGACCGTGATACCCGATTCAAGGAGCTGGATGAAGCCGATTGCGGGTACATGGTGGACCTGGTATGGTATCCCGGGGCGAGAACGGATTGTTGTGCAGTAGACGGTGAGCTTGGCAGAGGGACCACTACCTACCGGTGATAGTTTTTGGGCTCGGCGGATATCCGGAGGATACCGACCTGAGTCGAGAGATGAGATGGGCCGATCCGGACCGACGGAGCCCGAGGGCTGATCCGGACCGACGGAGCCCGAGATATGAGGATTTATGTGTCGATGTTGGACACGGGTTTTCATGATGTTTCGAGTGTCGATGCTGGGCACTCAGGTTCCATGATTTTGATGTGTCGCGAGGGACACACGTTGGTTTATATCCTCATACTTTCATGCATATACTTTTATGATATTTACATGCATGATGTTGTGTCGGTGGTTGACACATGGACCACATGCATACATACATTGATTATATGGGTGGACGAGATCCACATGCATACATACATTGATTATATGGTTGGACGAGATCCACATGCATACACGCATTGATTATTGTTGGAGGTTATCCTTATGCCGATAGGCGTTTATTTATAGTGTTGGCACATATACAGACCCGGTCACCCTAGATATCATAGTATTACCTTTATGATATAGCTGACCTAGGAAATCGTTATTTTATTCAATTTCTACTTATTAATGTTTTCCTACTCACGAGTTGGTAACTCACCCCGTTGTGCCACAGTTCTTGCAGGTTGACCGTATGGATCAGTAGCGGCATCGCTGGCACACAGTTGTTTTCGGGTGATTGCTTTGGTACGTGGGACATTTGTATCGCGCCCACCCTTGTATTTACTGTTCATGTTGTATCTAGTCAACTCCATCAATCAAAATTAGTAATTGTATAAGTAATGAGACTCAGTGAGATTTGTAGTTGCGAGACTTAGAGCGAGGGTATTTCCGCTACTTGTGGTTTTGATGTCTTGCTTATTTCTTTATCTTTTGTGGTGAACTTCGCCGTTGGGCGTCGTATACTTATGTTTATGCTTTGCGTGGTTGTGGATACGCCGTATGGCGAAGAGCTAGCTCCCGCTTGGGGATGCCTTTATATTAGCATGTATTATGGTTTTGGATCAAAATATACAAAGGAGGTGCTACCCAAATTTTTAAAAGACGAAACATGTTTTCAACTAGTAAGATAAACTTGAATTTTTCATGTTCCACTATTTATGCATCTAAGAAAAACTTTTGATTTCATTATACCTTATTTCAAAACTTCACCTCTTTTATTTTCTTAAAAAGGTTTAGATTTCTGGGTTTCAGTTTACTTGAATTACGTTACGCCTTTAGACGTTGCGTGATTTAAGTACTGGTCATGAGCTAATAATTCGGGTCGTGACAATATTATCCATGGCAATTCTATAGTGTGAGTATCATGGCAATTACCAACGGTGTGTGTGTGGCATACAGTTTAGTGCTCGTGCAACATGAACCGTTAGTAACAGTGCCGTGTCTCATTAATACTATGTCCATATGCAACAGGAATTGAGGTATGCAACAATGGTACACATGCACAATCTGTTAGTGTATATGCCCTAAAGGCCATTACTGTATCATACTAGTATGTATATTACTTGATGGAAGCTTGGGATATTCACAGTTGTACAGACAATCTTGCTCAATATAGTAGTATGCTACTTGGTTTGTCTCTGCTTTAATGTGTACATGTGTGTTTATTTATTATATCACCTATACACATTAGTAGAGCCCTTAGGATCTTTGCTTGATTACCGGCGTTGTGATGGCGATCACACTCGTGGGGGCTGGGTAATCTACAAGCACATCCTTATACACGTCCCTAGTCGTGGGAGTATCGAGATAGGGCATCGATACTCCAGAGTAGACTAGCGTATGCGCTTCTCATCCCAGCTCGGGAGACGGTCTGTCCCACAGCCGTCAGTACGTCGTACTTGAGATAGTATGCGGGTGCTCGTTAGGTTACGAGTACACTGGACAGGACTCGTCGGGAACTGATGGTTGGTATTATACCTATCGTCAGTTATCAGTTCCCAGGTGACATGAGTACAGCTTAGTCCGCTGACTTGACACTGTCACTTCGCCTCGAGTGTGTTCCCACTGTTCTTTGATTGCTACCCTACCACGGCTCTACTGAGTCGTGCAAACAGGTAGTAGTTGGGAGCAGTCCCGAAGCACTTGGAGGCAGTGACGGTTAGACAGGATTCGTCTCTCCCGGTATTGGGGGTTGACATCGCGCTGTGTCTAGGAGAGCCATTACACGAGTAGTCCCTGGCCAGGGCAAGCGAGATATACTGGTAGGTTTCCAGTGTTATCTCAGGGTGTATTGGGCTTCACTCCGACACGACTTGTACCGCTATTAGGGGACTGACGTTTACCGCCCCCTAGGCCCGCCATGCGATGTATCAGACGAACAGACCGGACTGTACGGAGACTGTCACATACAGGCTCAGTAGGAGTGCAGATGGGGTTCACCTCGTCAGTCTTCTTATCGACATCTACCTGGGGACCGTTACGTACAGCTAGTGCCGCTTGCGGTCTGTGGTTAAACCCACTGCCAGCGTAGTGTCGAGTCTTTAGAGTCCCACACAGAGAGCTATTCGCCTTTAGGCTAAATGAGTAGAGGTCGCATGGTTTTGCGACAGGGTTCGTTCACATTCGCGCACTTGTGCACGTTTGCTGTCCGGACAGCTTATACTAGCGGGCTTTGGTTTAAGCCGGATCCTAGTATATGATTTGAGATTGGTTTTTCTCATTTTGTTCGTGTTCCTCGGATCACGAATGCGGGTGCGTATGCACAGTTGCTTGAGATTGAGGGAGTGGACCTTGATTAGGGTTAATGGCTATTGTCATTTTATTAACCCTAATATTTATGTGTGTGTTATTGTTAATTAGTAATTAGTTTAATAATTATCCATGGTTATGGTTGTTGACCATTTGACTTCTTTGACTTGTTGACCTAGGTTGACACTTTGACCATCATCATTTCTTTTGGAAGATGCTTTTTGATCTTTGCAAATTGAAATGATAATGGTCATGTCATGATTTACCATGATAATTATCTAGCTAATTATTCAATTAAATTAATTCACACATATTAGTGAGAATGGCACTATTTTTTTCTCATTCTCTCATATCATTTCTCTCTCTTGTTCATCCTCTCCCTCAAGCTCTCTCCCTCTCATGTGTTGAGAAACAAAAAGCTTGAGAAAAACCTTCACTTGATCTTCTCTACTCTCTTCTAGGGTTCAAGTCTTAGCATTTCTTGCACTCTAGTTACTCCTAGCTTGGAGTTGAAGCTAAAGGTGGTGGCTTTCAAGTGGATCTTTCTTTGACGGGAGAAGACAAGCAAGGTGAACTCTTTCTACCGTTCCTAGGAGCAAGGAGAGAAGGACTAAAGACCAAAGGTATAACCTTTCCATCACTTAGCTACTTTGTAGTTAGGGTTAGCAAGTTTATGTTTAGCAAAGATCCTCACAAGCTTGGTCCATGTTGCCTAAGTCCATAAAATCCAATTTTTATTATGTTTTCCGCCTCCCCGTAAGTACCGGGGTGGGCAACACGGACCTAACAGTGGTATCAGAGCCTAACTAAACATAAACTAGCTTAGTAGTAAAGTGTATCTAAGTTCGAAACGGAAAAATCGAAAAAACCAAGTTGTAAAAAATCTGAGTTTCTGTTAAAATTTTTTCTGGTCAAAACAAAATTTGTTATATCCCAAAAATCATCTCAGGCTTTTTAGAAGAAACCCACCAAAAACGAGACAGGAACTCTACCAGAGCGCGGCGCTTCCGCGGCAATAGCAAGCTATTGCCGCGGAAGCGCGGCCAACTAGGTGAGTTACTGTGTCGTCTTTGGTGCAGTGTGTTTCTGACATGGTTTTAGGATTTTTCTGATATATTATATGTGCCCAGATTTTCCAGAATAGAAATTTGTTTTTGGGGGCCTATAATTCCGTATTTTTTCCGAACTTCAATATACTTTGACTTTAAAGGTTATATCTGTGATGTTCTTATGTATTGAACGTCGGCTAATCGCTATATGACGATTAGTCGGGGTTATACATATCTGTGATCTGTGATTGTTGTTGATGGTTTGTGTATATGAACTCGTTGGATTGTCGCGGATGAATAGCCGGGGTGGATGTGAGATGAGAGTTTCTTTTTCTTTCATTCATGTAATAAATTTGTAAATTGATGTAATATTATTTGTTTGGCCGCACAACCGGGTCGGGGTTGTAGCCGTCATTGTATAATTCTTTTTACTGTTTTTGCTCCTAGGATAGACCCATGGAGGGGTGCACAAACTACCGGGTAGCTCGAAGTGCCGAGTGGCCTACTCATGGCATTGAGGGAGGTTGCTTCGCTTCGGGTACTTGGCGGGTAGTTTGCCGCACCCGTAGGGGTCTTGGGTGGGGTTTGGCTATTCATCGCGACCGTGTAATCCGTTTTTCGTTGCAGGCTCGAACGAATTGCGGATTCCTAGTATATCCAAAGTGTTCATCTGTGATCTGGATTGGCTATCATTGCTATATTGCTATATATAATAACTATTTAGGCGTTGCTTATGTTTTACAGCCGCGCTAGCCCAGCCCCCGCTCTGTCGTTAGTTAAGTAACCTAACGGGTGATGACGGGGCCCCGTGGCGAATGCGAATGGCATAAGCGTACGTCATATTTTGGTTGTTTTCTGCAATGGTAGGATTTAAATGATGGGACACATTAAAAGAACTAATGCAAGAAAATAAACCTAAAAGACGTTGTTGGAACAATTTTTCAAAAGGCTGTTATTACAAGGACGTTCATCTTTTTGTTTTGCATCGAGGTATTCGGTTATGAATGCCCAGCACCTCAATCGACGAGGCAAGGGCCGAGATCCCCTCATCGGGAGTGATCCCTTGGACAAAAGGTTTGCGTCAGGGTAATAACTTCACCATAGTCGATTATTCTTGCTTTGCATCGAGGTATTCATCTTACGGATGCCCAGCACCTCACTCGACGAGGAAAGAGCCGAGATCCCTTCACAGGGAGTGACCTCTTTAGCAAAAGTTTTCGCCACTATGTTTTTCAAAAAGACTACCAGGTTCCTTCAACGATATCAAGTTCATTACGTTAACGGGTTTTTCGCCAAAAACCCAGCCGTAGCCCTCTGTCATTTCTTATAAGTAACACTTAGTATTCGTGCTGCGTTTGTTGACTCCGTCAAGGCGTAGTGTACGGTAGCTAAGTACTGCTTGTTTGTATCGGTATATGGGATTGATTAGGACAGTCGTATAACCTTGTTGACTCCGTCAAGGGTTATGCGGGTGGGTTTAATGCAATCCAGATAATGACAGGTTGAACTTGACTAGGACTCTTTGATTTGTTGACTCCGTCAAGATCACTTGGGTCCTAGGGGCAAAAACCACATCGGGAGTTTCAAAAGAACTGAAACTTGCAGATTTAGCATACCTTCTGGAGTGTGGTGACTAGAGTGGATTCCATCTAGGTTATCACACAATGACAGTTGGATCCCGATCCCACTGATGAGTTGGTCTACTCTCGGGAGATTATTTCACTTAACGATCAATGCTATAAACCTAGTAAGTGTCTAGAAAGGTGTTAGCGGGGTTACGCCCTCAGGGAAAAGAGGTTATTTAATTAAGGAACTTCGCGAAAGCGTTGGAAAACCTCCCTCGAAGTACCGACACTAGCCTGGCTGAAAGGTTAAGCAAGTATTGTGACGTGAATTAAGACCCGGCTAGTTCTTCTTTTAAAAGGTTTTAAGAAGAATTTGAGTAAACAGTGGGAGACATCCTGGTTAGATAAATTAATAAACCAATCTAATCTTGCAAGAGCATACGCTGAGTGTTTCTTTTCTCTCTCTCCAGGCAGCAACCTTTTCACGCCCTAATCAAGATAATAAAATGTATCGCTTGACCGAACCGAATTCTTATTCGGGACTGGGGAAAGTTGGTTCAGCTCTAACTTGTGACAACAGTCATGAGTATGAGAATGGGAAAGAGGAAAGTATGGATTTCCAGGATACCCAGTTGAAGAAGAAGCATGGTTTTGCATCTACTTCAGGTGTTCTTGTAATTGAGAACTGTTTTACGGTCAGCCCTACCTCCTGGGTACTTGATACCGGATCAGGATCTCATATCTGTAATTTATTGCAGGGACTGAGAAAAAGTAGGAAAGTTGCACCGGGTGATATGTCGCTCAGAGTAGCGAACGGAGCACAAGTTAATGCGGCAGCCGTCGGTGAATATCACCTAGTATTGCCTAATGGCAAGACTATGATTTTGAACGATTGCTACTATGTACCCTCCATGGTTTGCAACATCATATCAGTTTCTTTACTCGATAAAGATGGATATGACTTTGTTCTTGAAAAGAATATCATGAACATTTACCTTCATAAGGTACTGGTTGCAGAGGGTACACTGTGTAATGGTATCTACGTTCTAAATCAGAATACAGTTCTCAATATACAAAACACACGCAAGAGGAAGAATTCAGATACGAATGAATCCTACTTGTGGCATTGTAGGCTTGGTCATATCGGAGAGAAAAGACTGAGTAAGTTGCATAAAGATGGACTCTTGAATACGTTCGAATTTTCATCTTATGAAACTTGTCAGTCTTGTCTCAAAGGGAAGATGACCAAATCTCCGTTCACCGGACATGGAGAAAGAGCAAGAGAGCTCTTGGGACTCATACACAGTGATGTGTGTGGTCCGATGTCTATACATGCAAGGGGTGGGTTCTCGTACTTCATCACATTCACTGACGATCTCTCTAGGTTCGGATATGTGTATCTGATGAAACACAAATCTGAAGCTTTTGAGAAATTCAAGGAATTCAGAAAGGAAGTAGAGAACCAGATTGGCAAAAGTATCAAGATCCTCCGGTCTGACAGGGGAGGGGAGTACTTAAGCACGGAATTCCTAGATTACTTAAAAGAGAATGGTATTCTCTCTCAGCTTACTCCTCCTTATACACCACAGCACAACGGTGTTTCGGAGCGGAGGAATCGTACCCTATTGGATATGGTTCGCTCCATGATGAGTAGTGCTGAGTTGCCTCTTTCATTCTGGGGACATGCGCTTCAGACAGCGGCGTACCTATTGAACTATGTTCCATCCAAATCAGTGCCTAAGACTCCATATGAAATATGGAGTGGAAGAAATCCGTATCTTAAGCGATTTAAGATATGGGGTTGTCCGGCCTATGTGAAAACACAGAAACCGGACAAGTTAGAGGCACGGTCAGTTCTTTGTAAATTTGTGGGATATCCTAAAGACTCACTAGGATATCTGTTCTACCACACTGAGGAACAGAAGGTGTTTGTATCTCGCCACGCTACCTTCTTAGAAAGGGAGTTTCTTGCAAAAGAAACTAGTGGGAGTTCGGTAGAACTGGAAGAAATTCAGCGACCACAAAATGTAACTGAAAATTTGGAGGAACCGCTAGATTCAATAACCCCAAACGAACCTCAGCCACTCCGCAGATCTGGTAGGATTTCTCATCCGCCCGAGAGATACTACGGTTTTCTCATAGACGGGGATCGAGAGGATTGCATCTTGGAAGAAGATGACCCTACCAGTTTCAGGCAGGCCATTATCAGTAGGGACTCTGATAAGTGGCAGGAAGCAATGCAATCCGAAATGGAGTCCATGTACGCCAATAAAGTGTGGACCTTGGATATTGCTCCAGCTGGGGTAAAACCCGTTGGATGCAAATGGATCTACAAAAGGAAACTTGGTGTAGATGGGCAGGTGGAAACCTATAAAGCTAGGCTCGTTGCAAAAGGTTTCCGTCAAAGACCTGGTTTGGACTATGACGAAACTTTTTCTCCGGTGGCTATGCTCAAATCCATTCGGATCCTACTTGCCATTGCTACCTTCCATGACTATGAGATCTGGCAGATGGATGTTAAAACGGCTTTCCTAAACGGTTGTTTGGAAGAGTGCGTTTACATGGATCAACCAGAAGGTTTCGTAGACAGTGGGAGCAGCGGAAAGGTGTGCAAGTTGCTTAAATCCATTTATGGATTAAAGCAAGCATCGCGGAGCTGGAACATCTGTTTTGATGAGGCAATCAAGGAATTTGATTTCATCAAGAACGAAGATGAACCCTGTGTATATAAGAAGATTGTAGGACGAACTGTCGTATTCCTAGTCTTGTACGTGGACGACATTCTTCTGATAGGAAATGACATTCCTATGCTACAATCGGTCAAGCTGTTTTTGTCACAAAGGTTCTCCATGAAGGACCTGGGTGATGCCTCGTACATTCTGGGGATCAAGATCTATAGAGATAGATCCAAGAAACTATTGGGACTTTCGCAGTCCAGGTACATAGAGACCGTACTAAAGAGATTTAGTATGGAGGATTCCAAGCGCGGTAACATACCCGCATTGCACGGAATTACCCTCTCCAAGAAGATGTCTCCTAAGACTGACGAGGAAAGGGTTCGCATGAGCACTATACCCTACGCTTCGGCGGTAGGATCTATAATGTATGCGATGCTATGTACAAGACCAGATGTAGCTTACGCGTTGAGCACGGTAAGCCGGTATCAGTCGGACCCAGGGGAGGACCACTGGACAGCAGTGAAGAACATTCTCAAGTACCTGAGAAGGACTAAGGAGATGTTCCTGGTTTACGGTAATGGAGACCTTAGGGTCGAGTCCTTTACCGATTCAAGCTTCCAGAGTGACAAAGATGACAGCAAGTCCGTCTCGGGTTTTGTGTTTACCCTCAACGGAGGGGCGGTATGTTGGAGGAGTTCCAAGCAGGATACCGTCGCAGACTCGACGATGGAGGCTGAATACATTGCTGCAAGTGATGCCGCAAAAGAGGCGGTCTGGATTAAGAAGTTCATTAGTGAACTTCAGGTGGTTCCGTCCATTGTTGACCCAATACCTTTGTATTGCGATAACAATGGGGCTATAGCTTTAGCGAAGGAACCAAGGTCCCATCAGAAATCCAGGCACATCTTAAGGCGGTATCACCTGATCAGGGAGATCATTGATCGACAGGAGATCGAGGTGCGGAGAGTGGACACAAAGGACAACACTGCGGACCCATTCACGAAGGCTTTACCCCAGACTCAGTTCGAGCGGCTGATCGAGATGATAGGTCTTCGATACGCCAGTACATGGCCTTAGTGCAAGTGGGAGATTGTTAGTGTATATGCCCTAGAGGCCATTACTGTATCATACTAGTATGTATATTACTTGATGGAAGCTTGGGATATTCACAGTTGTATAGACAATCTTGCTCAATATAGTAGTATGCTACTTGGTTTGTCTCTGCTTTAATGTGTACATGTGTGTTTATTTATTATATCACCTATACACATTAGTAGAGCCCTTAGGATCTTTGCTTGATTACCGGCGTTGTGATGGCGATCACACTCGTGGGGGCTGGGTAATCTACAAGCACATCCTTATACACGTCCCTAGTCGTGGGAGTATCGAGATAGGGCATCGATACTCCAGAGTAGACTAGCGTATGCGCTTCTCATCCCAGCTCGGGAGACGGTCTGTCCCACAGCCGTCAGTACGTCGTACTTGAGATAGTATGCGGGTGCTCGTTAGGTTACGAGTACACTGGACAGGACTCGTCGGGAACTGATGGTTGGTATTATACCTATCGTCAGTTATAGTTCCCAGGTGACATGAGTACAGCTTAGTCCGCTGACTTGACACTGTCACTTCGCCTCGAGTGTGTTCCCACTGTTCTTTGATTGCTACCCTACCACGGCTCTACTGAGTCGTGCAAATAGGTAGTAGTTGGGAGCAGTCCCGAAGCACTTGGAGGCAGTGACGGTTAGACAGGATTCGTCTCTCCCGGTATTGGGGGTTGACATCGCGCTGTGTCTAGGAGAGCCATTACACGAGTAGTCCCTGGCCAGGGCAAGCGAGATATACTGGTAGGTTTCCAGTGTTATCTCAGGGTGTATTGGGCTTCACTCCGACACGACTTGTACCGCTATTAGGGGACTGACGTTTACCGCCCCCTAGGCCCGCCATGCGATGTATCAGACGAACAGACCGGACTGTACGGAGACTGTCACATACAGGCTCAGTAGGAGTGCAGATGGGGTTCACCTCGTCAGTCTTCTTATCGACATCTACCTGGGGACCGTTACGTACAGCTAGTGCCGCTTGCGGTCTGTGGTTAAACCCACTGCCAGCGTAGTGTCGAGTCTTTAGAGTCCCACACAGAGAGCTATTCGCCTTTAGGCTAAATGAGTAGAGGTCGCATGGTTTTGCGACAGGGTTCGTTCACATTCGCGCACTTGTGCACGTTTGCTGTCCGGACAGCTTATACTAGCGGGCTTTGGTTTAAGCCGGATCCTAGTATATGATTTGAGATTGGTTTTTCTCATTGTGTTCGTGTTCCTCGGATCACGAATGCGGGTGCGTATGCACAGTTGCTTGAGATTGAGGGAGAGGACCTTGATTAGGGTTAATGGCTATTGTCATTTTATTAACCCTAATATTTATGTGTGTGTTATTGTTAATTAGTAATTAGTTTAATAATTATCCATGGTTATGGTTGTTGACCATTTGACTTCTTTGACTTGTTGACCTAGGTTGACACTTTGACCATTATCATTTCTTTTGGAAGATGCTTTTTGATCTTTGCAAATTGAAATGATAATGGTCATGTCATGATTTACCATGATAATTATCTAGCTAATTATTCAATTAAATTAATTCACACATATTAGTGAGAATGGCTCTATTTTTTTCTCATTCTCTCATATCATTTCTCTCTCTTGTTCATCCTCTCCCTCAAGCTCTCTCCCTCTCATGTGTTGAGAAACAAAAAGCTTGAGAAAAACCTTCACTTGATCTTCTCTACTCTCTTCTAGGGTTCAAGTCTTAGCATTTCTTGCACTCTAGTTACTCCTAGCTTGGAGTTGAAGCTAAAGGTGGTGGCTTTCAAGTGGATCTTTCTTTGACGGGAGAAGACAAGCAAGGTGAACTCTTTCTACCGTTCCTAGGAGCAAGGAGAGAAGGACTAAAGACCAAAGGTATAACCTTTCCATCACTTAGCTACTTTGTAGTTAGGGTTAGCAAGTTTATGTTTAGCAAAGATCCTCACAAGCTTGGTCCATGTTGCCTAAGTCCATAAAATCCAATTTTTATTATGTTTTCCGCCTCCCCGTAAGTACCGGGGTGGGCAACACGGACCTAACACAATCAATGTATATGAATATAACATGAGGCTACAATATCCTATCAAGCCCTGACGCATAACGCCATACGGGCGATTTCCCCATAGATATTAAATCTACTCATCGGTGATCTCGGCCTAAGTAAATCCGACCACTTGCTTCCCCTTCTTCGTGGCGTCCGAAGTCCCCGCCTGCGATCCTAACTTCATACAACAATAACATAATAAGTGCACATTAGAAACCTTTCGATAACGCACGCAAACAACAGTAACACAAACCGACTCCCATACGCTCCCGAGTGTTCTCTTAGCGAGCCAAACACGTGCATCAACTTCCTAGACCAGCCCTACGGCTACACATCGCACAAAACGCCCAAACAATTATCGGATAATCCGCATCACACGTTGCCGAAACGCCTAAAACTAGCTAACTGATCCCAGTCTATACAAGGAATTGGTGAAAGTTGCAAGTTCCACGAGCCTAAAAACAATCCCAGAGACCCCTAGACCAAGACACAAACCCTAACTCACCAGTATGGCTGCAAATTGCGGCCACAAGCAATTAAATTGCGGCCAAGAATGAAGGGAATCATCTCGGGTTTAGGGTAGCTTCTAGGTCTCAAAACTAGGTCACCGTGATGGCAATTTTTCCAACAAACTCCTGGTTTGAAAGCAGATTCACCCGAGACACAATTTGTTGGGCTACGGCAGCGCCCCGGCTGTCAATCTGAGGTCAAATGTGGAAAAAAAACTTTTCAAAACTTGACGCTACCATAACCTTTATCCGGATCGTTCCATTAACCGTTAACTAGCTAACTACTAAAGTGGGTTCAGAGATTATACTGATCGATCCATGTCCTTCGGTCTTCAATCTCCGTCCCATGCTTGTCGCGGCTGCCCCGACGAAGTTCGCCCTCCGGTCTCTCTTGTCGAAATGGCACCACATTAACGAATCTTTATACGGGCTCCCGCTTCAAACCGAAGCAACTCGAACATGAAGTTTGCTAGCCGACATGTCCAAGATTGAAGTAGAGAGAGTGTGAAATACTTTGTCTCAAGGCACCCAATGAATTGGGTGAAGGTAAATAAAGTTGCCGTTGGAGTGTAATGAATTGAACAATGGAATTTGCAAAGGAATAAATTTCCTCACCCACACAAATGGGCTCGGCCAGAATTCAGCAAGAATGGTGCTTGGCCAATTTGTAAGTGCTCACTGTGAATGGAAAAATGGGGAGAGATCAACACAAGGAAAATATCCTATGAACAAAACCAAAGCAAAAGACAATGAACAATTAATGAATCCATGACTCACAAGTGAAGCCTATGCCCATTTAATTGCACGAACCCATGCTCATCTAGAAGCTAGCCAAAGCCACTTCACCAAAAACAAAATCCCAATCTCCTAAAGAAAGGTTCGGCCATTACAAGAAATGAATGAAATAATGGCCAAAAAGGAATTCACAAACATTAACCAATAATTAAACATTAAAAGTAATGTTTAATCGAGAGAAGAAAAACTGGCAACTTCAAAAGTAATCCCGTAACGAATTACAGGATTACCCCACAACTGTATATATATACCCGCATTTGTATTCCGACCGAATACGAATGCAATGAGACAAAAATATTCCTTCACAATATAATACTAGGATCCGGTTTACACCAAAGCCCACTAGTATTATTTGTCCGAACCATGACACGTGCACAAGTGCACGTGTATGTTCGAACCCTGCCATATTTCCATACGGCCTCTACAACGTTTCGCCTGAACTTGGGAAACTGTCTGTGGGAGACTCTAATGACTCATCAATACGCTGGCTATAGATTTAACCACAAGCACGCCAGTGGCACTAGTTGTGCGTAACGGCTGCCGAGGTATTGAGCGAAAGGGAAGCCAATAAGCGAACTCATCCAGGAACCCTACTGAGCCTAACAGTGACAATATTCGTACAGTCCGGTCTGTTCGTCTAAGAGTATCGCATATCGAGTCTAGGGTGGTGGATAAAGTCAGACCCCTAACAACGCGATAATTCGTGTCGGTGTGAAGCCCATCACCTCTTGAGAAACTACTGATCCGAATCAGTAATTCTCGACTATCTTGACCAAGGATTTCTGGTGATGGCCACTCGTGCACCGTGCGACATCAACCCCCAATACCGAGAGAGACGAATCCCCGACGATCCGCTCATTGCCTCCATGTAACTTAGGACTGTACCCAACTAAAACCTGTTTGCACGACTCCTTTGAGCCGTGGTAGGGTAGGAATCAAAGCACAGTGGGAACTCACACGAGACAAATGACGATTTCAGGTCGACAGACTAACCTGTACACATGTCACCTGGGAACTGCTATCTGACAATAGGTATAATACCAACTAGTAGGTTCCCAGCGAGTCCTGTCCGGTATACTCATAACCGAATGAGCACCTGTATACATCTTAGGTGAACTAACTGACACCAGTGGCTTGTGAGACCGACCACCGCCCCTCGTCGGGGTCTCGAACTGTATACACTAGTCTACTCTGGAGTATCGATGCCCAGTCTCGAAACTCCCATGACTAGGGACACATTAAGGACGTGCTTATAGACCCCAGCTCCCACGTATATGATCGCCATTATACTGCTGACTGTCAAGCAAGAATCCTATGGGCTCTATCAATATATACATGATGATAAAGACAAACCAGATAGCATACTATCATCTCAAGTAAGACTGTCCTACCGGTATAGGTCCTCCCTTAATCATTGCAATCACGTATCCGCGATCCAATAATTGACTTCAAGGGCACTATATCCAACAATCTCCCACTTGCACTTAAGGCTAATTATTGCGATGTCGCATACTCACAGCTCGCGTGATACCGAACATCCAACTCCTCTACTAATCAGTTTCATAAAGCTCGTTTGTAAAACTATTGCGTTCGAGAAATAGCCTCAGTGAGTGGATCCGCCCTGATGTTTCTTTACATGTCTCTCTTAATCTCAAATTTGCGGAGAAAACCATCTCCCGAAATGAGCAATACCTGTCTTAGAATATGTCTGGATATCTGATGGGACCTAGTTAAAAAATGAACTCCAAATCCAGCAAACTTCTTAGACTGCATCGTCAACTGAATTTAATCAGTATCCTGCGCCATGCTTCCCTCAGTACCCGCTTGGACCACCTGTCCAAACTACAGTCCCTCGTCAGAGGAAAAGCTATAACTCTGACAGTCACTCTGTCATCCAGGTTACCTTGGAAGCCTGGAATGATAACCGTCTCCCGAAGGATGCTGCCGTTATCAAATCCCTAGAACATCTACTTAAGTTATAAAACTGCCTCCAAACGTTTCTCCAGGATTGGATTAATATATATATATATATATATATATATAAACTTATTGCATCTTGTGCAAAAAACAACATCTGGTGTGGTACTTGACATCTCATGATTGACTCAATTTCCTGAGCAAGTGATATGTCAATCATGCACATCCCTCTCCTATTTAGTCTGTAAGACATCTTTAGAGAGGGTGACTCCTTCACCTGCAGGTACACCACCATGCTTGGAGCCGTCCATTCTAAAATACTTTTAGAATGCTGTCTAAATACCCAGATTGAGGCACTTCCCAAATCTAGATCTAAAACCATAGATCTAGTAACCAGAATGCCTAATATTATATTCATTTCCTATATGGAGAAACCACTGTGTGACAACCACAGTATAACCGATCGTAGTATAGGAATATTACTTCCTACAAGTGTATGTCATCCAAATATCAGGACATCACACCCTACTACCTTCTTAACAGATCCATCTCTTATTCTGATGAAGTCAAAAAACTATGACTGTCACATCAAAAATAGATGATCTATCTCCGCTATATCCGCTTTAGTCTATAAATAGACACAAGCTACTTGTCCACTATGCTCCCGCTGCTCCCACTGACTACAACAACCCTCTGGTAGAGTCATATACACATGCACTCCTAAAGCTAGTTTAGAACGATGCTATACTCATGCTCCTGCCGGGTCTCATAGTCTGGAACAACAGTAGTGTCAAGTCTGGGTAAACAAGAACCTCCCTGTCACCGTCCTTGAGAATACCAGAGTACCTCTCGGATGCCTGAGGTTACCCACCATATCTGCAGAGTGGTTAATAGAATGTCAAACCTGATTGAATATTTAGGTCCTATTAAATTTTCAGTAATCGTTTGCGGTTCTGGAATCTATTCCAGTTCTACCATACTCCCACTACTATTTTCTGAAAAAGTCTAATTTACTAAAACCGTGGTGAGTCAAGAACAATATAAATATTGATTTTCTAGATGGTAGAAAGTCAACTCTCGTCATAGCCCGGGTCAACCCACAAACTGCCATTACAGAAACATGCCTTGAGTTATCCAGAGTCTGGTTTTAAGCATAAGCCGGAAAACTTCCCGTACCTTAACATCGTTAAGATATGAATCGTTCTATATCTAATATAGAAACAGAGGCACTGATTTAATTGGAACCAGATTCAAATCATGCAGCAGCCTCCAGTGCATATCAACAAAATGGAGAGAGCCTCATCAGTATTACTCAACTTAGGAGTGCATCCAATTATGAGTAACCTGAAAGAGAAACAAGTTCTCGAAACTATTACTATCAACTGAATACCAAACACAAGTATCTACATATTCAATCACCTTGAAGAATCCTGATACATGCAACACGTGGTTCTCTACTTTACTCTTATACCTATAACTTCTCAAAACTTAGATCTTGTATTTCTACGAAACACTTATCTAAAAACTAGAGAAGTCATAAGTAAACAGAATACAGTACGAGGACCAACCCCTTTGTCCTAATGGACACTGGACAACATACAATACTTTGTATAAGTCCCCTGAGTTGAATAACTCAAACCCTGTGCGTCGTAGGTTGAAAACTGTACCCACGCGATTTTCTCAAATATCACCAATTTCAACGAATTCCGATATAATGAGGATGATCACCTAATTCCCAATAATTTACTCCCACTCATCATCTGTAAAACCATACAGATGTGAGAATCATACCTGGTAAATACATACCCTGAAGCAAGGGTCTAATTGGGAAATCCGTTTTCTATTAACAATACACAGTGAAACTGAAATCTGAAAATGTTTCGAAGGGGTATCCGGGTATTCCTAGTAATGTCTCTTCCATTATCCAGATTCATGACTGTAACCGTATATTTTGTTGCCATCTCTCCAAATCCCTTTATTTGTCTTTAGTCATTACCTTCTGTACACCATCGTTAAGCTAAGTGGGTTTCTTCCTTCCCTACCATTCGGCACCAGCCTATGGTTTGGAAGAAGACTATCCGATAAGCATAATAGGTGTACTTCTCCTAATCCTAGGAGTACTCGTGTCCTGAGAGAAGGTGATGATAAAAGACAACTGAATAAACCTTATTCCTATTTCTCCTGAACCATAATCCATCCTCGAAAAGGTTCCTTCGAGTTCGTATATAACCATACGATGGATTTATCCAATGGAAGTGGATGTTCGTAGTGATACGAGGTGTTCTGGAGAAATACAAAGGTGAAGTAGGAGTGGCGATGAAATATGTGGTTCAGTCGTGAATTTTAGCAGTCTCAATTTACTTTGCCCTCTTTCTAATCCCTTTATTTTTTCTTTACTTATTACCTTCTATACACCCAACTTAGTCTAATTGGTTTTCTTCATTCCTTACCTTTTGGCACCTGCCTATGGTTTGGAAGAAGACTATCTAATAAGCGTAATAGGTGTATCCTCTCCTAATCCTAGGAGTCCTCACAACCTGAGAGAAGGTAAAAGGAAAAGACAACTGAATAATCCTATTCAATCTCTCCAGAACCAGAATCCATCCTCGAATCTGAAACAAGTTCCTTCGATCGTATATAACCATACGATGGATTTATCCAATGGACATAGATGTTCATAGTAATACGGGGTGCTCTGGAGAAATGCAAAAGGTAAAAGAAGGAGTAGCAATGATGTATGCAACTCAGACAATCCAAAGGCCAGTGTTTTAAGAAAGTTCGGTTAACTTGGTTACTGAGTTATAGTCTAGGGTCGGGCCACGGTCGTTATCAAAGAGAGAAAGAAAAGAAACACTATGCGTACACTCTAAATAGAATGTCTCCCACTGTATCCGCAAATTCTCCTCCAAAGCTGAAAAAAGAATTAGTCGGAATCACCCGAGGAGTAAACCGACTCATCAGTGGGAATCGGGATCCAACTATCATCGCATGATAACTTGATGGAAGCCACTCAAGTTATCACACTCCAGAAGGTATGCGCATGCCTGGAAAGTTTCCTGTATGTTTGAAACTCCCGATGTGATTTTTACCCCAAACGGCTTATGGCCTTGACAGAGGTCAACATATCATAAGTCGCAAGTCAAGTTCAACCCCTCATTGTCCTGGATTAACTTAGACCCACCCGTACGTGCCCTTGACAGAGGTCAAAATGACTGTGCGACTGTCCTAACTAATCACATATCTATGCAACAAACAAGCATTACCCAGCTATCGAGCACTGTGCCTTGACAGAGGTCAACATACACAGCATGAATACTAAGTAATACCCATAAGAAATGACGGAGGGCTACGACTGGTTTTTGGCGAAAAACCATTAACGTAATGAACTTGATATCGTTAAAGGAACCGGATAGCCTTTATAAAAATATAGTTGCGAAAACCTTTGCTAAAGAGGTCACTCCCGGTGAAGAGATCTCGGCTCTTTCCTCGTCGAATGAGGTGCAGGATACTCCAAACTGAATACCATGATGCAAAGCAAAAAATAATCGACTATAGTGAAGTTATTATCCTGACGCAAACTTCTGCCCAAGGGGTCACTCCCGGTGAAGGGATCTCGGCCCTTGCCTTGTCGAATGAGGTGCTGGATATTCATAACCGAATACCACTGTGCAAAGTAAAAGAGAACGTCCTTGCAATAACAGCTTTTTGAAAATTTGGTTCCAACAACATCATATAGGTCTGTTTTATCCTTGCATTGATCAAAATCAACGCAATCCCACCAATTAATCACACCAGAAAAGAACGAAAATAAAATGTACGTATATGCCATCCGCATTTGCTACTGGGTCTCGTCATCACCCGTTAGGTTACTTAACTAACGACAGAGCGGGGACTGGGCTAGCGCGGATGCAAAACATATACAACATCTACTAGTATATATATATCAATATATAATAATCGCTCCAGGCATGATAAATGCAACATCACAGAAAAGTAATAAGCATCACAGAACAATACATATAATCTGGGAGCCTCGGGTTTCGTTTGAGCCACAAATGAAACCCGACGTTCCCCTGGTCGTGTGGATAGCCTGTGCAATATGAAAACCTAGACCCCTACGGTTGCGGCAAGTTATCCGCCAAAACCTGAAGCGAGGCAGCCTCCTTCAACAAAGTGAATGGACCACCCAACACTTCACAGAATCCGGTAACTTGAGCACCCCTCCTTGGGTCAACCTGTACCCTCTGCGAGTGCGGCGAATAGCCCGCCAATTCTAGAGTGAAGCCCTCTCCATCTCAAAGCCATAAGATGCGGGCCCGTTGCCCTCTAGAACCCGGCTATCCGTGCACCCCACCGCGGGGTAATCCTAGTACAGAAAAGAAAATATGTACAACGGGTACATCGACCTCAACCCGGTCGTGCCCCAAAAGAATAATATACAAACAGGCAGTGACGGCAGTCCACATGTCGGACGCTCGTCCCGCAATATCAAATGTACAAATAAATCCAAACGGCACTTCCATTGCACGCAAGCTATCCACCACGACAAATTCGCAAAATCACAGCACAACACAGAACATCAACGTGAATGTCACGTTCGCAAACCCGTCTAAAAGAACTATAGCAATTAGACAAGATTTACCGATCAAATGACATTCACTGTCACAGATAGTAATGTAATGTACTGCTAACTTTAAACAATGTTAGAAAATATCGACTTCGAAATAACCCCCGAATAGCCCCAAACAACCTGATAAAACCATATCCAAACTGGGCTTAACAAACAATACCACTGCACCAATATTACAGAGACCAGACCATACCCAAAAAACGAACCCTAGAAGCCTCTATTAGGCCGGCGACCTCGGAAAAATAGAGCTTGGGCTCGGCCAAATTCCGGCGAGATGGGCTCGTGTTTGGGGTGTGGTCTTGTGGTCACGTCAGCAGTCTTCTGCACTTGTTAAAAGAATTTTTGAAGACACTTTGAAAACGACAGAAACTGCAATGTGCAGTGGCAGTGTTTGGTGTTGTTTCGGTTTCGATATTTTAATATTATCTAAACAAGCTAGTTTACGGTTAATGGGTGGCTTTGATACCATGTTGGGTTACGGCAGCGCCTCGGCCGTCAATCTGAGGCCAAATGCGGAACAAAAACTTTTCAAAACTTGACGCTACCATAACCTTTACTCGGATGGTTCCATTAACCTTTAACTAGCTAACTACTAAAGTGGGTTCAGAGATTATACCGATCGATTCGTGTCCTTCGGTCTTCAATCTCCGTCCCATGCTTGTCGCGGCTGCCCCGACGAAGTTCACCCTCCGGTCTCGCTTGTCGAAATGGCACCACATCAACGAATCTTTATACGGGCTCCCGCTTCAAACCGAAGCAACTCGAACATGATGTTTGCTAGCCGACATGTCCAAGATTGAAGTAGAAAGAGTGTGGAATATTTTGTCTCAAGGCACCCAATGAATTGGGTGAAGGTAAATGAAGTTTCCGTTAGAGTGTAATGAAGTGAACAATGGAATTTGCAAAGGAATAAATTTCCTCACCCACACAAATGGGCTCGGCCAGAATTCAGCAAGAATGGTGCTTGGCCAATTTGTAAGTGCTCACTGTGAATGGAAAAATGGGGAGAGATCAGCACAAGGAAAATATCCTATGAACTAAACCAAAGCAAAAGAAAATGAGCAATTAATGAAGCCATGACTCACAATTGAAGCCCATGCACATTTAATTGCAAGAACCCATGCTCATCTAGAAGCTAGCCAAAGCCACCTCACCAAAAACAAAAACCCAATCTCCTAAAGAAAGGTTCGGCCATTACAAGAAATGAATGAAATAATGGCCAAAAAGGAATGCACAAACATTAACCAATAATTAAACATTAAAACTAATATTTTATCGAGAGAAGAAAAACTGGCAACTTCAAAAGTAATCCCGTAACGAATTAAAGGATTACCCCACAACTGTATATACATACCCGCATTTGTATTCTGACCGAATACGAATGCAATGAGACAAAAATATTCCCACACAATATAATACTAGGATCCGGCTTAAACCAAAGCCCACTAGTATTATTTGTCCGAACCATGACACGTGCACAAGTGCACGTGTATGTTCGAACCCTGCCATATTTCCATACGGCCTCTACAACGTTTCGCCCAAACTTGGGAAACTGTATGTGGGGGACTCTAATGACTCATCAATACGCTGGCTGTGGATTTAACCACAAGCACGTCAGTGGCACTAGCTGTGCGTAACGGCTGCCGAAATATTGAGCGAAAGGGAAGACGATGAGCGAACTCATCCAGGAACCCTACTGAGCCTAACAGTGATAATATCCATACAGTCTGGTCTGTTCGTCTAAGAGTATCACATATCGAGTCTAGGGGGTGGATAAAGTCAGACCCCTAACAATGCAATAATTCGTGTCGGTGTGAAGCCCATCACCTCTTGAGAAACTACTGATCCGAATCAGTAATTCTCGACTACTTTGGCCAAGGATTTCTGGTGATGGCCACCTGTGTACCGTGCGACATCAACCCCCAATACCGGGAGAGACGAATCCCCGACGATCCGCTCATTGCCTCCATGTGGCTCGGGACTGTACCCAACTAAAACCTGTTTGCACGACTCCTTTGAGCCGTGGTAGGGTAGTAATCAAAGCATAGTGGGAACTCACATGAGACAAATGACGATCTCAGGTCGACAGACTAACCTGTATACATGTCACCTGGGAACTGCTATCTGACAATAGGTATAATACCAACTAGCAGGTTCTCGACGAGTCCTGTCTGGTGTACTCATAACTGAATGAGCACCTGTATACATCTTAGGTGAACTAACTGACACCAGTGGCTTGTGAGATCGGCCACCGCCCCTCGTCGGGGTCTCGAACTATATACACTAGTCTACTCTTGAGTATCGATGCTGAGTCTCGAAACTCCCATGACTAGGGACACATTAAGGATGTGCTTATACACCCCAGCTCTCACGTATATGATCGCCATCATACTGCTGGCTGTCAAGCAGGAATCCTATGGGCTCTATCAATATGTACATGATGATAAAGACAAACCAGATAGCATAATATCATCTCGAGTAAGACTGTCTTACCGGTATAGGTCCTTCCTCAATCATTGCAATCACGTACCCGCGATCCTATAATTGACTTCGAGCGCACTATATCCAACACAATTCTATACCAAAATACAATATTTGCACAAAAACTAAACTTTAAGTGTTCTAAACTGAAACTAATTAGCAACACCACATAATAAGAACCTAATTAACAGTTAGGGATTTTTACCTTTCCACACTTGCTCAAAATCCAAGCTTTCCTTGCTCCAAGTGATCAATTGGGGTTTAGGATCAAGTTTAATGAAGGGAGTGGTGAGTTTTGTGAAGTGTAGTGAGGATTTATGAGGATTTGGGTTAGGGTTTAGTGAAGAACATAGAAGTGTTTCAGTTGAGGAGTGAGGGTGAGATGAAGAAAATATGAGAGTGAAAAAAAGGAATGAGAGTGAGAGTGAGGGAATGAGGGTGTATGTGTGAGGGTGAGGGGTGTGGGAATTAAGGGGTGAGTTTAGCACAAGCATGCCTCCCTCTGCTCTCTCCTCATTGAATGCATGGCATGCTTGCCATGCCTCATCATGCCCCTCTCTCTCTCTCCCCCTCTCTCAAGTCAACCCCAAAATTCAAAAACCCTAATTATTTATTTTGAAAACTAATATAATTAACTAATTACCTAATACTTAATGGAATGGGTTAACATGCCATGGCTACTTAAGCATGGTTTAACACCCAATTAACCCTAGGTTAACATGCACATGTGTGTGCGAGCCCAAAATAAATATTAATAAAATATTCATTAATTTTTATAAAATATTTGAAAACTATTTTGGTAAACTTTTTACTAAAAACCCGCATTATCGCTTAATTAACACTAATCGCATTCTAAGGTGTTACAGCCGACCCATGCCTCACTCATGTCGCCACGGAACTGCGGCAAACCCTAGGGTATGACCGCGGTTCCGCGATCCAAAAATTCGAGTTTGGGTATTTTTCTTCTAGAGGGTCAATGGAATCGCTTGCATGATTTTCTAAAGATTTTAAACTCGGAAAAAATCCAACTCTTGAAAATTTCCAGCAGGGGAAAATTGGGTTATTGATATCCGTTCGAACTTTTTAATATCGTCTAAATAACCCGAATAGATGTTAGAATTACGATTACGAAACACTCTGAATTTCCTTTGCACAAATATAACATTACATGCAAATTTAGCAAAAACTAGAAACACCTGAAACATCAAAACCCAGAGACTGGAACACCATGAAAATTTGAAGCCCAGACTCTATACGAGAACCGGCCACCTCGGAAATTCCCTTCATGTGCTCGGCCAAAAACCGGCCAAATGACTTCAAGTTTTCACAGTGTTCATGTTATATCACATACAATATTCTGCAGTTGCTAAAATTTTTTTTAGATGCCATTAAAAATTCGATAGAAACCATATTTTAGTGTTTCAAGTTTCGGAGTAGTTTCGGTTTTGTAATCTAACAAACATCGTCTAAATCTCTAGCTTGGCTCTGATACCACTGTAGGGTTACTTAGCAAGACAACAAGGTTTCGGGAGGCATCGTCCATGCCGTTTTCAAATTTTTGCCGAACTAAAGAACCCTAACCCTAGAATCTTAACTAGAGATTTAAACAAACTAACATGTTAACATCTTAACATCTAAGTGAATGCGGAATACAACCTTTATAGACCATTGTTCTCCTACGAAACGCAGAAACGCGACCGCGTAGGTCCGTCTTGCCTGAATTTGGGGGCAGATGCTAATTGGTGCTATCCGTCCACCTCTCCGAAGATGCCAAGTTAATTTATGACACCATGTATCAAAGGTTTAAACGGATGCGGCCGATGTAGCAGACTTCGTCAGATTCCCCCTCATTTGAGGGGTTTTTGATTGTGGGGATGCTCTTCCCTAAAGGTGCAAGCCCCTACAGTTAATTACACTACCGCATCGCGGTAACCACTTTCTCTTTCTCCAGATGGTCACTTCGTGTCGTAGGTGTTTGTATTGTTTTTGGTTGCTCATGGATTGCATACGGAGACTAATTTATGTCGTCGCCTGTAGGGCGTGGATTAGTCCAAATCCGTATTTTCTTAGATTTGGGGTTTGGAGGTTGGGTTTAAGGATATGTTAGTCTCATTTGGGACTAAGATCAACTTAAACGTATGTTAAGGATACGTTAGTCTAATTTTAGACTAAGATCAACTTAACGGGCTCATTTAGATCCAACAAAAGAGCATTTGGGCTCTATTGTTTAGTTTAGGGACATTGCGGTCGATTACCAGTTTAAGGACATGGTGGTCCAAGGTTACTTTAAGGACATCATTACGGTCCAATGTTAGTTTAAGGACAACTCGGTCCGAGGTTAAGGACATCATAGTCCGTGGGTTTAAAGGGACCCCACAGTCTGAGGTTAAGGACATCATAGTCCATGGGTTTAAGGATCCCACAGTTCATAGTTTAAAGACGTCATAGTCTATAAAGTTTAATGACATCATAGTCCATGAGTTTAAGGACCCCACTGTCCGAGGTTAAGGACATCATAGTCCATGGGCTTAAGGACCCCCCAGTCCAGTTTAAAGACGTCATAGTCTATAAAATTTAAGGACATCATAGTCTATGAGTTTAAGGATCCCACAGTCCATGGAATGATTGGTTATCAGGACCCGTCACCTCTTTGAAGACGTTGAAGGATTACAACGACAAATCTCAAAGGAGTGAAGAGATGTACCCTTAAATCAAAGTTGATTGGGAAATCTAAAGACCAATTTAGGACTAAGATCAGTTAACTAGATTATGAGCACATTGGCTCAATTAAATCTGAATTGAGGACTTATGGCCAACTTGGGCTAAGTCCAATTAATTTTAAAACGTTGGCCCTTTGTTGGACTGTTGAACATTTTTCTGGGTTCAGCCCTCCTATTATTTAGCAATGCTAAACAGGGGTTTGGAGGGGGGGCAATAACAACATTTTGTCTTTGGCTGAGCACTAACCATTCATTATAGCTTTGGATTTTAAGGCTCATTTGAAGGGGAAATTTGCCTCTAGAAAACATAACCAATTTGGGCTAAGTTTGATTTTAAAATAGTGTTAAACACTAGAGGATATTTGGCGATCACGTGTTTCCACGTGATGCGCTTAAAATAGTGCTAAACACTAGAAATGAGGTGGTCACGTGGGGACACGTGAGCCATCTGAAGATGGGGCCAGACTCCCTCTATTTTCTTCCCAGAATATTCAAATAAGTGTTAAACACTTTTAATCTTTAAGGCCGTCATGTGTGAGCACGTGATGGGCATCCATCCACTGGATATTAAAGGGATTTGTTAGGGGTCACGTGGAGACACGTGAGGGCGCCCATGCATTGGATTTGTTGTCTTTTTTTTGAGGGTCACGTGTGAGCACGTGAGGCATTGCCTCCAAGTTTTTTCTTTCTCATTTTGAGGAATCTGTTTAGGGGTCATGTGGGGGCACGCGACCTAGTTTTGTACGTTCTTTTTACTCATTGAGGATGAGGGTCACATGTTACCACGTGACCAAGTTGGGTAATGATCTCTTTACGTGCATGGAGATTTTTAAATCCCTCGTTTAAGAATTAAATTCTTTTATAGGGTTAAACCCTAATTTCATTTTAGAGGAATTAAATTCCCATGTGTTTTGAAAGAATTAAATTCTTATGTAGGGTTAAACCCTAGTTTCATTTGGAGGAATTAAATTACTATAAATTTGGAAGAATTAAATTCTTATGTAGGGTTAAACCCTAGTTTCATTTGGAGGAATTAAATTCCTGTGAATTTGGGGGAATTAAATTCCTTAAACTTAAATTCTCCCTCTAAGTTTTGGATCTGCATGGCAGAATCTTCCCGACGAGAATTAAATTCTCAACTTGTGGGGAGATCTGCTTCTGCAGATCTTCAACCAAAAGAAGAACTAAGTTCTTATTCAGAAGAGTTAAACTCTTAATTTGAGAATTAAATTCTCTTTCGTTTTTTGGAGCTTAGATGTCTTTCCCCTTTCTTACCTAGGGTTTCTTTTCTCTTCTGAAGAAATCTTCTTTTCTCTCTTGAGAATTAAATTCTCCTCTCCTTTCTCTCTCTCTCTGTTCTTGTATTTTCTAAAAAAAATTCCAAGAATCCTCCTCTTCTCTTCTTGGCTCCTATTTATAGGAGAAAGAAAAGAATCAGTTTGTTTAGTCAATATTTCATTGAAAGATTTTAATTGATTTCGTAACCAACATGATCTTTTAGATCACTCAGTGAATTTTATTCACCATTGGATTTTTTAATCCAAAAGATATTCTGTTTGTTATTCTTGGTGAATTTTAGGGAAATCTTTCCTTGTATAGAATCTTTCTATAAATTGGTGATTTTTAATCACCATTGGATTTTTAATACAACGGTGCTCCACTTTACAGATCACAATCTTTTTTGTTTGGAAAGATTTAGAGAGATCTTTTTCCAGTTAAGGTTCTCGATTCCCTCTTAATTAGAATTTAATTCTATTAGTTCAGAAGGCTTAAGAGCCTATCATGTGTTGGCACGTGATCGCACTGTTTGATCATTTAAATAGAATTTAATTCTATTAATTCAGAGAGCTTAGGAACCCATCACGTGTTGACACGTGACCCCCCTGATTAAGCATTTAACCAGATTTTAATTCTGTTTTTAAAGAACTAAGGAATCATCACGTGTCAGCACGTGACCCTCGGTCACGTATGAGCACGTGATGCCCTATTGGGGTTTTTCCTTGCTGTTTTATTATATCTTTTAATCCCTTTCAGTGGGTTTAAAGGCCCATCACGTGTGGGCACGTGACTCCTGTTGATTAGAATTCAATTCTATTATAACAGAGTCCCCAGGAAACCATCACATGTCAGTACGTGACTCTTGATCATGTGTGAGCACGTGATGCCCCATTGGGTTTTTCCCAATATTTTATGAGGGAACAAATGCCCCCACAACGTTGTTCTCACGTGTTTGCACGTGAGTGCAACGCTGTCATTTTTTTGTGGCCGTTGGATCTGCCTAGGGAAGGGGGTAGATGAACCGTTTCCCATCACATCCTATAAATGCAGGGGTCTCTTCAGAAGCGCCTCCACTTTTCATCTTCTTCCTCGCTTGTTCTTGACTTGAGAATTTAATTCTCTCTCTCAGAGCTTAGTTCTCTATTTCAAAAAATTTCCAGAGTTTAACTTTGTTAACAAAAGATTTCCTTTCTTCAGGTAATGGTTTTGAACAGCCGAAGAACTTTTTTGCAGAAATTTTCTTTGTATTTTAAATCCACATCAAGGGTTTTTCCCTTTAACAAGAACCCATCTTTCCAAGTTCCTTAAAATAATGTCCCACCTTTAAATAATAAACTCCTTTTTGTTAGGGCTTCTCTGATCTCAAGGATCGATGGTGATATTTGCCTTCTCTCTGGAATTTAATTCCATTTCCAAGAGCTTAGCTCTGCCAATTTTCTGGGAATTTAATTCCTTTAAAGAACTTAGTTCTTCACAGAGAACTTCTTGGGATTTTCTTGCCCTGAGTTGTTCTTTGCAAAAATGCTTCCAGAGAGACCCTTCATGATTTGCATGGAGTTCTTGCAGTGGGTTTCCTTCTTGGGGAATGTGTAGAGTTATTTGAAATCCACTATTCATTTAAACAAGCATTCTTCTTGATCAGTTTATACAGTAAATTCTTACTGATCTTTATTTCAGATACTATGGCTGCCCATGTAACGTTTTGAAAATCGTTTCGGTGAAATTTCGGAAAAACCGTAAAATAAGGGGGTTTCTGTAAAAAGTCAAATACAAATATCTTATTATAAAAATTAAATATACATATTCTAGCTATGTAATTGCTAGTATCTGGTGTTTATTGAGCCACTGGTGAAATTTCAAATTTTCTGGAAAAAAAAATTATTTTATTATTATTTTAAGCCGTCACTAATACATTTAATTAGGGAAAATTACAAATTGGAATGAGTTGAAACAAATTTTGTGCATCATAAAACATTAAATAGAATTTTATCATGTGGTTTTTGAAACGAAATCGTTTGCCAAAACGGTTTAGAAAATATCGAAGAAAAAGGCTTTTTTCGGTGAAATTAGTGTAAATGGTTGTTTGGGGTATAACATTTATCTTTTTCCCCCACACCCACACCCACACTCACTCACCCCCATCCCCATGTGGCTGAATTTAGCAGCACATCCCCCCATTTCCCCACTCCATTCCACACAAATTAGAAAAGAAATGATTAAGGAAAACATTAAACTATTAAGGTATGGTTTTCTTTTGTTGACTTTGGTGGGATTTCAACATATATACCTCTCTCTCTCTCTCCTCCCTCAAAGATCAGCCGAGCCTCCCAAGAAAATTCAGCAGCCCCCCTTCCCCTTGCTTTTCCTCTTCTTCTCACTACAAAAATTCCACAAAATGCCTCAAAATCCATACAAATTCAAAGCTAAATCCAAATCCAAGACCTACCCATTTTTCCTTAGCATATCTACTATGGTTCTTGGTGATTAGAAGCTAATTTGGAGGGCTATGTGTGCTTGTGGGATCTTCAAATTATTTGGGTATAAATTCTAACCTTTTTGCTTAATGTGTTGTTAATTGCTTAGGTTAGCTTAATTAATTGTTTAATTAGGTTTTTAATTAGTTCTAGGTGCATGATTTAAAATTCAAGAGAGGGGTTTGATTTCAAATTGGTATTTTGTGTTGTGAGATTTAGTTTATGTGATATAATTGACATATTAATGTTATGCTAAATTCAATTTAAGTTGCTAGTTTGCAAATTTGTTGATTTAAAAGTGATAATTATATAATTGGTAAACTAGTTTTTTTAAATAATTATATTCTTGTGTGATAAAATTCAAATTTAGGTTTCATGTCATTATAAATATTATATTGAGTGGTTTAATACTTTAGTTCATGAAAATCCAAGCTAGAATGTAGTTTGTTCATTTTTGCTATAAAATTGTTAAAATTTAGGTTTTTTGTAAACTAGAATTTTGGGGTTTATGGAATTTAATGAGATTAAATTATGGGAATTGTTTTTATGACTTATTTAAGATATTTAGTGAATATTGTGGCCGCTAGATTCGTTCATACATCGAGTTTTGTACTAAAACGGTGAATTGTGCTTGCTGGATTTTCGGAAAAATGACTTTTTAAGTGAAATTAGGGTTTTTGTGAATTTTAAGCTATTTTATATTATAATTAGTGCTTGTAATTGTACAAATGAGTGTGTTGGGAGCTTTCTCGATGGTTTGGCGTTTGTACGCCGACGTCGAGGGTTTTTGGGTTGGTTTGTGAAAGCAACCATAGGTTTTGACCTATGTGGGATTCGTATGTCGTTTTGGTCATGAGTCGGATTTTAATGCGATATGGTGCGTTATGATATGTAGGTACCCCATGCGGACTTTGAGACGACAAGCAAGCACGTGGAGATGTCGGCACCGGCGAGCGAGGACCAGGTGAGTAGATTTATATCTACGGGGAGAAGTCGGGTGGATGGCGTATAGCACCCCCGCAGTTCGTGGTGATGTATACGAATACGTATACACACATATATATATTGTTTAATTTATTGTTTGAGTTTATTGATGATAAATATAGATGATTTAGTATCGCGAAACCCTAGAGTAGTGGTCGCACCACACTTGCACACACCCACCCATACTTGCATACTTTCTTCTTTCATTTGTGCTTACGGGAATATATTGTTATGTGTTCACATGGGTATGGGACTATGTGTTCACATACGTATTTGAGGATAGTACTTGGGATTTGAGATGAGTCGATGAGTTTTGTGTTGAGATTGTGATTTCGGTGATATGGCAGGATTCGTACTTGAGGTACGTCCTGGTGTTATAGAGGATCTTGGGACGACAATACGGGTGAATAGTGTTATTAATTAAATGGTCGACATGTGATCGTGATATGAGATATGATATGCTAGGATATTGATCCTAGGCCGTATTGGGCGATGTATACCCCTTGATGATGATATGTGCTGATGATATCAGTTTGTACGAGACCGTCGATCAGTAGGCAGATCATGACTATATTGAGGATATTAGTATTGTATTAGACATAGGTCAGTACCCTAGACTATGATCTTTGATAAAGAGGATACCGGATGAATAGTGTGATGAATATGATATTGACCCGTACCCAGATTTGGGGATGCCGTACGACGGATTTACGTACGAGCTATATTTTGATGCTTGATCCGCACTCTTGACTTGGAATGTCTGATTATGGATATGGTATCGGATATGATATTATTGAGGCGGGATCACCGACTAATATATATACAGGTATGTATATATATCGACTCAGATGTTAGGCGGTTTCCTTACCTGTAGTCCAGCTTGTTAGCTTAGCCCTTTAGTTAGTTTAGTTGTTAGATTAGATTCGACTCCTACCTATTTCAAAAGCTTACGAATCGTGGGTATTTTAAAAGACAGGTCAAGGGATTCTACAGATATTTCAAAAGACGTATCTTTTCCTAAAAACACCGTAACCCTTATTTTTAAAACACCGCGATTCGTGTTATTTCAAAAGGCACTATTGTAGGACTTATATTAGGATAATGCAGTTTAGTTATCGTTGTGTCTAGTTTTCCCCTCATTATTACCGTTCGCTCCGCATCGCATACATATATTATAATTTCTTATTGCATTGTTAATATCATACTGTTAGGACACTAGCACCATTACCGATGATGCGTATGTACCACGTACACTTGCTTGCCGGCTCACACACATCTTCATCGGTAATTGCCATGTCACGCACACCTTAGAAAATATTATCGCCTAATGTAGCTTGTTAACTAGTAGTTTTGACATGATGATTAGTTGCTTGCATTATATGCTAGTTTAAACATTGTAGTTGTTACTTGTCACTTCATGCATACTGTTATTCATTATATGCCGCATTCATGGATGCTCATGCTTATATTCATGGTTTTACATGCTTTTGATGATTCTGATTTCCATGATATTTTCTGGATTTGGAGGAAAACCGCAAAACATATATAAACTGCTTTCTTTCTGTTTAAATAAAAATGCGGTTTTCCCATGATGTATGAGTCGCCCACCATGAGTTTGCCGATGGATTTCGAGACCCGATTCGAGGAGATGGATGAACCGTTTCGGGTACATGGTGGGCCCGGTGAGGTACCCCGGGGCAAGAAGCTCGTGGTGTTGACGATGAGCCTGGCAGGGGAAGACTACCTACCGGTGATATTACCCGACGCGTCGGATATCCGGAGGATACCGTCGTGGTCTTGAGATGGATGGTAGGGGCCGGTCTGGACTGACGGCGCCCTAGATATTGAGATTGAGACATTGATATTTCGAGATATTGAGGTACTGAGATTTGATGATACAGGCCAGTCCGGATAGCCGGAGCCTGAGATTTTGAGATATTGAGATTTATGTTTTGTGTCGATGCTAGACACTGTTGATGCTGATTTCATTATGATACCTCATTTTAAAAATACAAAGGAAATCTCACTAAATTATGAAAACAGTTTCTTCATTTACATATATTCTGTTTTCATGCATTCATATCTCATTCATATGATATATTGCTACCTGAGGCACTGACACGGGCACATGAGATTACACTCGGGTTAGATATTACCCTACCCATTGTTATAGGCTGCATGCTATACATATATTTGAGGTTATATTATGATCATTGACCTAGGATTGCATTATTTATGCGATTTCTATTCGTAGATATTTTTCTATTCACGAGTTGGCAACTCACCCCCGTTGTGCCCCAGTTTCTTGCTGGTTTGCCGTACAGGTTTCATTACGGCTTTGCGGGCATAGTTTCGTTCGGGTGATTTGCTAGTAGGTAGGTTTACTTATACCGTACCCCCATTATATATCTTGTATATCATTATTCTGTTGTATCTAGAAGTTACATCAACCAAACATGTATTTACTTTGAGATAGAGACCAGTGATGTTATTCCTTCGACCTTAGAGTCGCGCGTTATTTTTCTGTGGTTTTCTTGTGGTTTGAGTTTCCTTTTGAGTTTTGATCCTCGCCGTTGGCGTTGTATATTATATTGCTTGTGTGGTTGTGACCGTCGATTGACGAAGAGCTAGCTCCCGCTTGGGGATGCCCTTTTTTTTTGATTTTGTATACTATTCATGTTGTATCCCGTTTGGGGGCCAGTATTTACAAAGGAGACTCTGCTGAAATTTTCAGGAAATTTTTGATGTTTTTAAAAACCCGCATAATTCGGCTTATGCTATTGAAACTTCTTATTTTAAATTGGTTTTCCTTCACTCTACTACTTTTCTTGGTTTGGATTTCTGGGTTTTCGGTTTACTTAGATTACGTACGCCTAGAGACGTTCGTAGTTTAAGTGCCGGTAATGTTCCGTACTTTCGGGACGTGACAAAGTTGGTATCAGAGCGTTAGGTTTTACCTTCGGAGCGTAGGATGACCCTTGGTTGATGGAATAGGTGACTAAAGTAGAGTGACGTACCGTGGGTATGTTCCGCGGCATACTTATGATATGCTACTCCACTTAAGAAGCCTTAGGATGTACATTTCCTTGTTCAGTATTATATTCATTCCTGATCTAGCCTCATCGGTACCAGTTATGGTTTTGCTGCCACGATTACGGGCAGGGAGAGCTACGGCGAGAGTTGCGGTCAGCACGAGCTCGTTACGAACAAGGACTGACCAGGGCATAATTCCGGCGGCACACGATTGCAGAGATGTGTCTTTTTATTGTGTTTTCGCGCCACGAGCGTTTGGATGGATCGTTGTACGAGATTTCTTGGACGTACTGATCAGTACCAGAGGATCGAGCCAATGATAGAGGCCAACCAGATTTTGATGACCGTTGGTGTATTGCTTATTCATGATGTTTGAGGCACTGTTCAGCGTGCAGACGAGTGGGCCAGTTATTGCTGCGAACGACGAGATATCGCCCCAGATTTTGGAGCTATTACAGTACGGGTTATACTAAGAGATGATAGAAGGTCGCTAGTCACCGAGGATGAATGACTAGGACATGTGGTTCGTTCGCTACCCCGATGTGAGGACATCAGATAGATTGATTCCACCTAGAGACGACTTCACGCAGAGACGTTGAGAGTCGACAGAGACGATCGAATGTCAGAAACCTATTATTCCAAGTTTAAAGTATTCGGAAAGACATGCAGGCAATTCTATGGACCCTCTAGAAGAATGAAACCCTAACTCGACTTAATGACAGTGTGAAAGCCTTCGAACCTTAGGGTTTGCGGCAGTTCCGCGGAGACATTAGTGAGGCTTGGGTTTGCCCTTCTACGGCTGGACCACCGATGCTATGGTATGTACTCGATACTATTAAACTGTGCCCAAGATGTTGAGCTCTTGGGGGATTATGAGGTTTTGACGACTCGATCGGATGGCTCGACTTAATTCGGATGTTAGGTGGTGAGATGCATTTCTTGGGAGACTCCCGATACGAGGATAGCCGTTGGAGCTCAGTCCATGCAGCCACGATGAGACGAGTCCGAAACAGTCGACGTTAGGGAAAAGTGGAGTAAGAGGTTCGTACGAGATCTTGATGAGACGACGTTCTACTCAGCCGACATCAGAGATACGGTACGCATGCCGAGGCTTTGTACTTGGATATACTTTCCAGAAGGAGTCGCGATGAGTATGTAGCCGTTCAAGAACGAGAATAGATCTAGTAAGGGACGATGACTTCAGGACAGTTCGGCAGAGACGAGATTTGGGAGAGATCTCGAAAGGACCTTTCTGGAATGAATTACAAGAAGACTTGGACCCTGGAGTGGTCATGTTACGCACACCGGCAGGCCAGAGTTCAGGTTCGTCGATGAGACATGCTATGAGTGACCACGACAGTTGGCCAGAGATTCTTGGAGGATGTGCTTGCGCGGGACTATTCCGCCATACTTGATTTTGGTATTTTGAGCGATCTATTTGTATGATTGATTTTGATGATGGAGTTTCGTGATATTTGTTTCCATGGACCATGGTTGCACCTACTGAGTATTCACGATTTTTGCACAGTTGTGGCACTTGAGATAGTTTTCATGCCTTTTTCCTCATGTTTGTGATTATATGGATTTCATACAGATGAGTTGATTGTGCATATATACGCATACGATTTGGTTTTTGCACTCGGTATGATTCACATATGCTTGCAGTGCAGTGATACGCATTTTGTGCACTTAGATGCACTGACTTCGATTTCGATTGTGATACTCAATATTTGTTTCGTGCACCTTGTGCACCTGATTTGATTTTGCGCATGTTCGGCGCTTGATATTGGATTTCATGATTTCGTGCATGATGGATGCACCTGCCTTGGATTTTAGCGCATGTTGAGCGCATGTTTTGAGATGTGATTTTGGTGCACACCAGATGCACTAAATCGAGATTTTTCGTGCATGTCAGATGCACTTGATTTTGCTGTCAGGCACACATGTTGCCTACGACAGATGTTTCGTGCACACCCGATGCACTTAGATGTTGTTTCTGTGCATATGTATGGCACATATATGGATTTTGATTTCCGTGCGCACCAGACGCACGTAGTATTCATACGCGTATTTTGCGATTGATTTTTTCTTATAGAGCAGTACGTTTTTATGATATTGCTATGCGTTTTCGTACTGAGCAGGACTAGTCAGAGGACAGTACCTGAATATATTTTGCATGCATTGATAGTTATTGAAGGGATTTCCAAAAAGCGAGCTATAGCCTTAGTATTTACCTACGTGTCTGATATGACACGAAATGTTTAAAACAAGGAGACCCTTCTAAATTGTTTCCAAAATGGCGGAACGTACATTTCAAACAAAGGTATATATGTATATAGTTATTTTCTTATGATAGACGTCCGACACTGTGCAGTGTTATATGCGTTGCACAGCGACTTAAAGAGATTTGGCATGCATTTCCTTCAGATACTTACATATATAGATTCGATATTTACATGTATAGTTTTATATCATATTGGTTTTGCTTTGGATTTGGCATTGATGTCTTCCTCATGACTCCGATGATTGCGGGATGCTTGACGGAGTTTTGATTGAGTTATATGCTCATTTTTCATGCGCATGCGCTGCGCTACGATTTATTTTATGTATTTACGATTTCGGAGCCCCGACGACTTGATGGTTTTGCTTAGATGTTTTAGTATTTGGGGGGAGTTTTAATTTAAATTCGGGGACCGAATTTCTTTAAGGGGGGAAGATTGTAACGTTTTGAAAATCGTTTCGGTGAAATTTCGGAAAAACGGTAAAATAAGGGGGTTTTCTGTAAAAAGTCAAATACAAATATCTTATTATAAAAATTAAATATACATATTCTAGCTATGTAATTGCTAGTATCTGGTGTTTATTGAGCCACTGGTGAAATTTCAAATTTTCTGAAAAAAAAAATTATTTTATTATTATTTTAAGCCGTCACTAATACATTTAATTAGGGAAAATTACAAATTGGAATGAGTTGAAACAAATTTTGTGCATCATAAAACATTAAATAGAATTTTATCATATGGTTTTTGAAACGAAATGTTTGCCAAAACGGTTTAGAAAATATCGAAGAAAAAGGCTTTTTTCGGTGAAATTAGTGTAAATGGTTGTTTGGGGTATAACATTTATCTTTTTCCCCCACACCCACACCCACACTCACTCACCCCCATCCCCATGTGGCTGAATTTAGCAGCACATCCCCCCATTTCCCCACTCTATTCCACACAAATTAGAAAAGAAATGATTAAGGAAAACATTAAACTATTAAGGTATGGTTTTCTTTTGTTGACTTTGGTGGGATTTCAACATATATACCTCTCTCTCTCTCTCTCCTCCCTCAAAGATCAGCCGAGCCTCCCAAGAAAATTCAGCAGCCCCCCTTCCCCTTGCTTTTCCTCTTCTTCTCACTACAAAAATTCCACAAAATGCCTCAAAATCCATACAAATTCAAAGCTAAATCCAAATCCAAGACCTACCCATTTTTCCTTAGCATATCTACTATGGTTCTTGGTGATTAGAAGCTAATTTGGAGGGCTATGTGTGCTTGTGGGATCTTCAAATTATTTGGGTATAAATTCTAACCTTTTTGCTTAATGTGTTGTTAATTGCTTAGGTTAGCTTAATTAATTGTTTAATTAGGTTTTTAATTAGTTCTAGGTGCATGATTTAAAATTCAAGAGAGGGGTTTGATTTCAAATTGGTATTTTGTGTTGTGAGATTTAGTTTATGTGATATAATTGACATATTAATGTTATGCTAAATTCAATTTAAGTTGCTAGTTTGCAAATTTGTTGATTTAAAAGTGATAATTATATAATTGGTAAACTAGTTTTTTTAAATAATTATATTCTTGTGAGATAAAATTCAAATTTAGGTTTCATGTCATTATAAATATTATATTGAGTGGTTTAATGCTTTAGTTCATGAAAATCCAAGCAAGATTGTAGTTTGTTCATTTTTGCTATAAAATTGTTAAAATTTAGGTTTTTTGTAAACTAGAATTTTGGGGTTTATGGAATTTAATGAGATTAAATTATGGGAATTGTTTTTATGACTTATTTAAGATATTTAGTGAATATTGTGGCCGCTAGATTCGTTCATACATCGAGTTTTGTACTAAAACGGTGAATTGTGCTTGCTGGATTTTCGGAAAAATGACTTTTTAAGTGAAATTGGGGTTTTTGTGAATTTTAAGCTATTTTATATTATAATTAGTGCTTGTAATTGTACAAATGAGTGTGTTGGGAGCTTTCTCGATGGTTTGGCGTTTGTACGCCGACGTCGAGGGTTTTTGGGTTGGTTTGTGAAAGCAACCATAGGTTTTGACCTATGTGGGATTCGTATGTCGTTTTGGTCATGAGTCGGATTTTAATGCGATACGGTGCGTTATGATATGTAGGTACCCCATGCGGACTTCGAGACGACAAGCAAGCACGTGGAGACGTCGGCACCGGCGAGCGAGGACCAGGTGAGTAGATTTATATCTACGGGGAGAAGTCGGGTGGATGGCGTATAGCACCCCCGCAGTTCGTGGTGATGTATACGAATACGTATACACACGTATATATATTGTTTAATTTATTGTTTGAGTTTATTGATGATAAATATGGATGATTTAGTATCGCGAAATCCTAGAGTAGTGGTCGCACCACACTTGCACACACCCACCCTTACTTGCATACTTTCTTCTTTCATTTGTGCTTACGGGAATATATTGTTATGTGTTTACATGGGTATGGGACTATGTGTTCACATACGGATTTGAGGATAGTACTTGGGATTTGAGATGAGTCGATGAGTTTTGTGTTGAGATTGTGATTTCGGTGATATGGCAGGATTCGTACTTGAGGTACGTCCTGGTGTTATAGCGGATCTTGGGACGACAATACGGGTGAATAGTGTTATTAATTAAATGGTCGACATGTGATCGTGATATGAGATATGATATGCTAGGATATTGATCCTAGGCCGTATTGGGAGATGTATACCCCTTGATGATGATATGTGCTGATGATATCAGTTTGTACGAGTCTGTCGATCAGCAGGCAGATCATGACTATATTGAGGATATTAGTATTGTATTAGACATAGGTCAGTACCCTAGACTATGATCTTCGATAAAGAGGATACCGGATGAATATTGTGATGAATATGATATTGACCCGTACCCAGATTTGGGGATGCCGTACGACGGATTTACGTACGAGCTATATTTTGATGATTGATCCGCACTCTTGACTTGGAATGTCTGATTATGGATATGGTATCGGATATGATATTATTGAGGCAGGATCACCGACTAATATATATACAGGTATGTATATATATCGACTCAGATGTTAGGCGGTTTCCTTATCTGTAGTCCAGCTTGTTAGCTTAGCTCTTTAGTTAGTTTAGTTGTTAGATTAGATTCGACTCCTACCTATTTCAAAAGCTTACAAATCGTGGGTATTTTAAAAGACAGGTCAAGGGATTCTACGGATATTTCAAAAGACGTATCTTTTCCTAAAAACACCGTAACCCTTATTTTTAAAACACCGCGATTCGTGTTATTTCAAAAGGCACTATTGTAGGACTTATATTAGGATAATGCAGTTTAGTTATCGTTGTGTCTAGTTTTCCGCTCATTATTACCGTTCGCTCCGCATCGCATACTTATATTATAATTTCTTATTGCATTGTTAATATCATACTGTTAGGACACCAGCACCATTACCGATGATGCGTATGTACCACGTACACTTGCTTGCCGGCTCACACACATCTTCATCGGTAATTGCCATGTCACGCACACCTTAGAAAATATTATCGCCTAATGTAGCTTGTTAACTAGTAGTTTTGACATGATGATTAGTTGCTTGCATTATATGCTAGTTTAAACATTGTAGTTATTACTTGTCACTTCATGCATACTGTTATTCATTATATGCCGCATTCATGGATGCTCATGCTTATATTCATGGTTTTACATGCTTTTGATGATTCTGATTTCCATGATATTTTCTGGATTTGGAGGAAAACCGCAGAACATATATAAACTGCTTTCTCTCTTTTTAAATAAAAAATACGGTTTTCCCATGATGTATGAGTCGTCCACCATGAGTTTGCTGATGGATTTCGAGACCCGATTCGAGGAGATGGATGAACCGTTTCGGGTACATGGTGGGCCCGGTGAGGTACCCCGAGGCAAGAAGCTCGTGGTGTTGACGATGAGCCTGGCAGGGGAAGACTACCTACCGGTGATATTACCCGACGCGTCGGATATCCGGAGGATACCGTCGTGGTCTTGAGATGGATGGTAGGGGCCGGTCTGGACTGACGGCGCCCTAGATATTGAGATTGAGACATCGAGATTTCAAGATATTGAGGTACTGAGATTTGATGATACAGGCCAGTCCGGATAGCCGGAGCCTGAGATTTTGAGACATTGAGATTTATGTTTTGTATCGATGCTAGACACTGTTGATGCTGATTTCATTATGATACCTCATTTTAAAAATACAATGGAAATCTCACTAAATTATGAAAACAGTTTCTTCATTTACTTATTTTCTGTTTTCATGCATTCATATCTCATTCATATGATATATTGCTACCTGAGGCACTGACACGGGCACATGAGATTACACTCGGGTTAGATATTACCCTAGCCATTGTTATAGGCTGCATGCTATACATATATTTGAGGTTATATTATGATCATTGACCTAGGATTGCGTTATTTATGCGATTTCTATTCGTAGATATTTTTCTATTCACGAGTTGGCAACTCACCCCCGTTGTGCCCCAGTTTCTTGCTGGTTTGCCGTACAGGTTTCATTACGGCTTTGCGGGCATAGTTTCGTTCGGGTGATTTGCTAGTAGGTGGGTTTACTTGTACCGACCCCCATTATATATCTTGTATATCATTATTCTGTTGTATCTAGAAGTTCAATCAACCAAACATGTATTTACTTTGAGATAGAGACCAGTGATGTTATTCCTTCGACCTTAGAGTCGCGCGTTATTTTTCTGTGGTTTTCTTGTGGTTTGAGTTTCCTTTTGAGTTTTGATCCTCGCCGTTGGCGTTGTATATTATATTGCTTGTGTGGTTGTGACCGTCGATTGACGAAGAGCTAGCTCCCGCTTGGGGATGCCCTTTTTTTTTGATTTTGTATACTATTCATGTTGTATCCCATTTGGGGGCCAGTATTTACAAAGGAGACTCTGCTGAAATTTTCAGGAAATTTTTGATGTTTTTAAAAACCCGCATAATTCGGCTTATGCTATTGAAACTTCTTATTTTAAATTGGTTTTCCTTCACTCTACTACTTTTCTTGGTTTGGATTTCTGGGTTTTCGGTTTACTTAGATTACGTACGCCTCGAGACGTTCGTAGTTTAAGTGCCGGTCTTGTTCCGTACTTTCGGGACATGACAGCCCATTTGTCTGATCATGATGAGATCATTTCTTACGGAGACATTCGCGCACTGGGCCGTAGCCAGAACCAGGAGTTCACCAAGGCTCAGTGTGCTGAGATCATGAGCCGCTTCAACGAGTACAACGGTCGACTACTCCTACGTCGCTCTTCTCTTTTGAAACTTATCATGAGAGCGATCTGGGAAGCACTTCCTTTATTCTATGCAGGCATGCCGCATAAGGATTTGGATGATGCCGAAGATAAGGTACGCTCAGTGTTTCTGATGGGCCTAATCTCAAAGAAAAGGCGAAACGATCTTGTTGATATTCTGCACCAAGCTTTCCAACAGGCGGTGATACTTTCTCCCTATCGGAGGGTGGAGGACATCAGTGGAAATCCCAACGCTTGCGAGCGTGAGAGGAAGCACACGAGAATGGCCAGAGAGGCCAGAAACATTTTAGACGGCCTTACTTTTGAATTCCTCAATCCATGTCCCGGATTTGATGTCTTACCATTGTAACATTTTCTCTTATTTTGTATGAACATTCAAAGTATAAATGATAAGTCTTTCCTTTCCCTTTTGTGTTTGCATGCCTTCTTTATGAAATTTTTTCATATTGTTGCTGCTGCTCACGTGTTTGGCATATGAGGCACTGTTGAGGATTTTGATCTCACATCGGCATCCACTCACGTGTTATTCACGAATGACACTGTTTTAATTTTCAGTACATGCCAAGGTTGGTGCTCACGTGCCCTGCACGTGGGGCTATATTGATGGGATTGTTTAATTTCCCATGCCATACTTTCTGTATACAACATTGAATGCAGAAAGGGAGCCTTGGAAATAGTTCCACCTCGTTGATTTCCAATGCCTTTCCTTTTTCTGGGCTTTGGAAATAGTTCCATCATGCAATATTTTCCGTGTACAACATTGAATGCTCCTCTTTATAACCTGGATCCATGCGTTTCTTTCTCTCTTCACAGAGAAATCCATTTATAACTTAGGGTAGCCATCTTGAGAAAACAACTAAGTTTTATGGCTTGCAACCGCCCCCATGCTCGTCGACAACCATGGGAAGTTCCCGTTGAGGAGATGATTCCTCGCTTTGCTGCGCGACTAGTGGATCCCCTTCTCACCGATGCCGAATGTGACGCGGTGACGTATGAACTCCTGATTCGTAGGGGATCTCCTCTTCCAATAGGCTCCATTTGGCTTCGAATGATCTTTCTTGCCGTGCTTGCTGACATCCCTCCTCACCAGGCAGAGATGACCCTTGCGATCCTTGATGCGGCCAAAGACAAGCTCGAGTGTTTCTATGAGGCGTGCTTGATTACCCAGGCTCTGAAAGATTGCTCGGTTCATCTGTTGGGCCAGATAAGAGCCCGGCGGGCTATTATGTCTGCTTTTGCGGATGAACATGGCGCCAATCGGTGGGAAGCAACTCCTCGTGAAAATTGTCGTTTCGACGTGCTGGAGAAGGCAGAGAGGGAGCTAGAAAATCTTGTATTTTGTTTTGTTAACCCATGTACCACTGATCCTTTGTTTGGTGACCTTTTTCCGGTAGCGTAGTCTGTTTGAATTAATGTACTCTTCTTATCATTGACTGTTGCATGCTTTCTGTTGAATTTTCACGTATGTCGTATACTCATACGTGTGTCTTGTTTGTGTAGATGGGCTTCTATATTTTCCCATGGGAATTTTCTTTAAGTGCGAACACTATCATTATGTTTCCTACACATCAGTGTTTTAGGTATGATTTCCTTTTAAATAGACATATAGTTGCGAGTGCACACTTGATAGGATACATATCTAAGACTCTCCTTGTTGCCTCCCATATTCTGTGCTTGCTTTGGGTCGAGTATTGTCATCGAATGGAGGATTGTTTATATAGTCTTGAGTGCTTGCGTCTTCCTTCAGAGGTTGTGGCTGCAAAGGCGAGCTTACGGGGACTGATTGAGCGGTGCGCTGCGAATATGCTGTCATGCGAGAAGAGGCTCAGCCGAAAATTTTCAGAGAGGAAGCTGGCTTCAACTGCGTTGGGGGAACTTCAAGCTAATCTTACGGCCAAGACCACTCGAGCGTATGAACTTTGGCGGGTGCTTCAAGAAGCTATAAGAGAGGTGGTAGCCATTGATAAAGCCGTCATTTTCACTCGCGAAATGGTCGAAGCTCATAAAGTTACCGAAAAAGAGCTTGAAAGTCGGTTTGCCTCCTATCAGGCTCAGCAATCTCAAGCGGAGGCTCGTCTCTTAGCGATAATGAATCATGAGGCTGAGGCCCAGCGGAAAAAGGATGAATTGACAAATCTATTAAATCGTCCGCCGGCTTGAAGAATTGTATATTTTTTCTTTTATTCTTCTTTTGTACATACTCCTGAATGAGAGCATTTTTTTTATTTTTCCATAAATTGTACTTTGTATTCATTTTGATTCATGAATAAAAGAAATATTTTTCCTCACGATGGTATGTCCCTTTTTAGTAAATGCATTTTGTGGATAATCTATTTTGATCTCTTTGTAGGACAGCAATGACTTAGGAGTCAGGTTCAGATCCGCCTCCTAAGGCTTTCCAACTTTATGAGCCATGAGGGTCTCATAAAGGTATTTCTCCTTACGAGTCATGAGGATCTTGTAAGTGTAATTTCTCTTTAAGAATTGTAAGGATTCCTAAGTGCTTTTTCTCTTGAAAGTCGTAAGGATCTCACAAAAGAATTTTCTTTCTTACGAGTCGAGAGGACCCGTAAGTGATGGATGAGGTTGACATTATTCGCATTTCACGGGGTCAGGGGTTGTTTTGGCCATTTCCCACGGGGTCAAGATCGACTTTAGCCGTGTTCTATGGGACCAGGATTTGCTCTGGACGCTTCCCACGGTGTCAGGATTGACATAAGCCGTGTTCCGCAAGGACCAGGATCCGCTCTGGACGCTTCCCACGGGGTCAGGATTGACATAAGCCGTGTTCCACAAGACCAGGATTTGCTCTGGATGCTTCCTACGGGGTCAGGATTGACATAGCCGTGTTCTGCAAGGACCAGGATCCGCTCTGGTTGCTTCCCACGGGGTCAGGATTGACATAAGCCGTGTTCTACTAGATCGGGATTTGCTCTGGATGCTTCCCACGGGGTCAGGATTGACATAACCCATGTTCCACAAGGACCAGGATCCGCTCTGGACGCTTCCCACTGGGTCAGGATTGACATAAGCCGTGTTCCACGAAACCAAGATTTGCTCTGGATGCTTCCTACGGGGTCAGGATTGACATAAGCCGTGTTCCGCAAGGACCAGGATCCGCTCTGGATGCTTCCTATGGGGTCAGGATTGACATAAGCCGTGTTCCACAAGAACCAAGATCCGCTCTGGATGCTTCCCACGGGGTCAGGATTGACATAAGCCGTGTTCCACAAAACCATGATTTGCTCTGGGCGCTTCCCACGGGGTCAGGATTGACATAAGCCGTGTTCTACGAAACCAGGATTTGCTCTGGATGCTTCCCACGGGGTCAGGATTGACATAGCCGTGTTCCGCAAGGACCAGGATGGGTTGACTCTCGGTTGTCTGTGCATCTCCGAGTCATGGAACTGAGAACTTTGCCGCAGTTCCGCTTTGCTGATGTTACGTTTGTTGTAATGAGAGGAATGTTAAGATGATCTCCAGGCTGTCTGTGAACCGTCGAGACTTGGCTCTTTTTCGGATGGAGCCTGGGAGGGAAGGTGTGATTCCTTCTTTGTTTGTGCCCTTGGATTGTATACAGGGATCGATGTGATCTCACCTGTAGGGCAAAAAGTTTCATTTTATATTTTTCTTTTCGCGATTCTCTATCATTTCAGCTTTTATATTGCGAAAGTCGTGACTGCCCAATCATTTCGGCTATTTTTCGCGGTGCCCAATCATTTCGGCTATTTATTTCGCATGCATACTTTTTTTTACTTGCTGATTTGCAAGTTGCCCAATCATTTCGGCTATTTCATATACATTCGTGGCTCGCTGACTTTTCGCTGCGAGTTTGGGATTTGATACCGATTTAGGCATAAGCATCGCTACAACTGGGATATTACCAGGAGAGAATCATCATTTGCCTTTGTCGATGTTGAACAAAGGTGGCTTAGTAAACAGGGTTAGGATCCTTTCGACTAAGGCTTTTAACTTTATGAGCCGTAAGGGTCTCATAAAGGTGTTTCTCCCTACGAGTCGTGAGGATCTCGTAGGTGCGTTTTCTCCTTAGGAATCGTGAGGATTCCCAAGTGCATGGCTTCTTGTAAGTCGTAAGGATCTTACAAGAGTGCTTTCTCCTTGTAAGTCGAGAGGACTTACAAGTGTCTTTTGCCATCTGAGCATATCCCCAGTCTCTGGCGGGACTCTTGTTAGGGAAATGTTTATTCGCGCCCGTGGATTGTATACAAGGGTCGATATCGAGACGCTTGTAGGGCAATGCTGGAGGTTGTGACGGCTTAAGAACAGGTTTAGATCCCTGTAGCTTAAGGCTTTTGAATCCTATGAGCCGTGAGGGTCTCAAAGGGGGAATTCTCCCTACGAGTCATGAGGATCTCGTAAGTGTAATTTCTCCTTAATAATCGTGATGATTCCTAAGTGTGTTTCTCCTTTGTGAGTTGTAAGGATCTCACGCGGGTGGTTTCTCCTTACAGGGTCAAGAGGACCTTGCAAGTGTCTTTTAACGAGATCGCGCCCTTTCGGGTTTTCACAAAACTCGTCGGTAGCCCTAATGTTTTTACTCACGGAACCCTCTCGGGTTTTCATCCGTGCCCATTTTTCTTATGGACATACCATTTTTTTATTACTTTTTTTTGTCATCCTTGGGAGGCTGCGGTCCGTTTTATCGACGTCTCGGTCAATAGCTAGTTTTAGGACATAGTGGTCCATCGTTAGTTTAAGGACGTTTCGGTCCGAAAGACGGCTACTACTTATAGAGTTTGGGCTTAGGAAGATAGCGAGCGGACATAGGCGTCGTCATCTATCATTGACCTAGGCCGTGACTCGTTAGGCGTAGTATTTTTTTAGGAAGCGACCGTTTATTGGCCTGAAAGGTCTTTCGCCATGCATGTCCATGAGTAGATAGCCTCCACCCTGGTAAACCTTGTCTATGATATACGGGCCTTCATAGTTTGGCTCAAATTTCCCCCGCTTGTCACGGTTGGGGATCATAGGCCTTTTGACCACTAGCACGAGTTCGCCTTGGCGGAATGTTCTCGGCCTAGTCAATCTTTCATATGAGCGCGTCATCTTTGCTTTATAAGCTTCCAAGGTTTGCTGCGCCATGAGACGAGTTTCATCAAGGGCGTCGAGCTCCTCAAGGCAAAGGTGAGCATTTTCTTCGTCTGTTAGCTCATAGTGAACAGCCACTCGTAGAGAGGGTAACTCTATCTCGAGGGGGAGTACCGCTTCTGTGCCGAATACCAATGCATATGGCGTTGTGTTTGTGGCCGTTTTGAACGTACTTCGATATGCCCAGAGAGCTTCATGCAGTCTCTCATGCCAGTCCTTATTTCGGGACACCGTCTTTTTCATGATCTTCGTCAAGGTCTTGTTGAAAGCCTCAGCTAGACTGTTAGCTCAGGGATTATAGACCGAAGAGTATCTCCAGTCTATGTTATGCTGTTGTGTGAAGCGGCTGATCTTGTGGCTTCTGTAGGCTGGCCCGTTATCGGAGATAATCCGTCGCGGCATGCTGAACCGGTAAATGACATGTGTCTTGAAGAAATGGAGAATATTCTCCGTTTTCACTTCCCTCAGCGGTACTGCTTCTGCCCATTTGGAGAAGTAATCAGTTGTCGCCAAAATGAATCGATGTCCTCTGGACGATGCTGGTTCGATGGGCCCGATTATGTCAGTTCCCCACATTTCAAATGGCCAGCTAGCCACCGTTGGATGTAGTGGATTTGGATGTTGGTGGATAAAGTCCCCGTGAATTTGGCACGAGTGGCACTGCTTCGCGTATTCGAGACACTCTTGGATCATCATGGGCCAATAGTAGCCCATCGTTTTGATCTTCAGCTTCATCTTCGGCCCGACTTGGTGAGAACCGCAGAGTCCGTCGTGAGTTTCTTGGACGACCCTCCTTGCTTCTTTAGGTCCCAAACATCTTAACTACAGAGAATCAAATGATCTCTTATACAGAGTATCATTGACGAAGGCAAAGGATAGAGCTCGTTTCATGAGCTGATGTCTCGAGGATGCATCTTCAGGAGTTCGATGGGATTTGAAGTAGTCTATAAATACTTCTCTCCAATCCATAGCCTTTTCCTGGTCTTTTACTTGTAGGGTCGCTTGCTCGGTCGCTCTCTTTTCTTCGGAAGATTCCGGAGATATTTATGCCGGTGCGAGAACCCGACGGCTTTGCACAATGATCCTCACGTCATTGAGGTTCTCATCGGCCAATTCTTTAGCGAGCTTGGCCAATGTATCCGCTTTGCTTTTTTCCACGCGCGGTATGCTTTCCAGGGTGTAGGAAGGGATTTGAGCCAGCAATTGTTGTACCCTTTCACCGTACTTTACCAACTCAGGCTTGCACGTTTGATAGTCGCCGTTTACTTAACTAACGACCAGCTGGGAGTCTCCGTATATGAGGAGGTATTCAATTCCCATGTCGACAGCGATCTCAAGACCTGCTATCAAAGCTTCATATTCGGCTTCGTTGTTTGTCCTCGGTTCTGTCAAGGAGAAGGCAAAACGTATTATCCCTCCTTGTGGAGTCACGAAGATGAGGCCTACCTCTGATTTGATTATGGGGGTACTTTGTTTGCGCTTCTTCATTGAAGATGCTCCATCAAAGTAAAGTTCCCACTGGGTATCATTCTCTCTTCTCTCCCCGTCGATCGTGTCAAACGCGTGCTCGTCTGGCAATTCGCAGTTCAAGGGAGAGTCGGCAGGTATCAGATGCTCAGCGAGGAAGTCGGCGATGGCCTGGCCTTTCATTGCCTTGAGAGGATGATAAGTTATCGAGAATTCCATCAAGAGCAGGGCCCATTTAGCGAGCCGTCCTGTTAATATAGCCTTTGACATCAAATATTTGAGAGTATCCATCTTTGATATAAGATGGACCTCATGTGCCAACACATAGTGTCTGAGCTTCGTTATTGTGAAGATCAACGCCAGGCAGTGTTTTTCAATAGGAGAGTAATTGTTTTTTCCCCCAGGAGAACTTGACTTAAATAGTAGAGAGCTCTTTTCTTCCCTTAGTCGTTCTCTTGTGCCCATAGCGTGTCTAAGGAACCTTCGAGGGATGTTGTATATAGGACGGGAGGTTTTCTTTTAACGGGAGCGGCCAATATTGGCGGATTCTGCAGGTATTGCTTGATTTCGTCCAGTGCTCGTTAGCATTTGCGCTTTAGCATTTGCGATCCCAGACGAACGGGGTTCCCTTCTTCATTAGGTGACTGTAAGGACGACACTTTCCGGAAAGATTAGCTATGAATCGCCGGATATATGCGAGTTTTCCTTGGAGAGGCCACAGTTTCTTGAGAGTCCTGGGTGGAGGCATTTCCATGATCGCCTTGATCTTAGACGGGTCTATCTCGATGCCTCGGTGTCGGACAATGAATCCTAGAAACTTGCCTGAGGAAACTCCGAATGCGCATTTGAGAGGGTTCATCTTCAAGTTGCATTTCCGAAGGCTCTGGAACACGATCTTCAGATGCTCTAAATGTTCCCCGTATGATTTGCTTTTAACTACGAGGTCGTCGATAGAGCATTCGACGATTTCATGTATGAGGTCATCGAAGATCTTCGTCATGGCCCTCTGATAGGTGGCACCGGCGTTCTTTAAACCGAAGGGCATCACCTTGTAGCAGAATATGCCCAGAGGAGTCCGGAAAGCGGTATGCTTCTGGTCCTCAGGATGCATTTTTATCTGATTGTATCCTGATGATCCGTCCATGAAGGAGAAGACTTCGTGAGTGGATGTGTTCTTTATCATCAGCTCGGTGACCGGTACTGGAAAGTCGTCCTTTGGGAAAGCTTTGTTGAGATCCCGAAAGTCCACACATATGCGCACCATCCCATTTTTCTTCATCACCGGGACGATGTTGGCGATCCAGTCAGGATATTGAACCTCTTGGATGAAGCCGGAGTCGATTAGCTTCTTGACCTCGGCGTTGATGCCCATCTCAAGCTCGAGCCGCATTCTTCTCGGTGCTTGTTTGATTGGTTTGACGTCCGGAGAAATCGTCAATTTGTGGACAACAATCTCTGGATCGAGTCCCGTCATTGCATCTTCGTACTTTCGGACTTCATTCACAGAGAATGGGTTTAACTCCCCTGTCACCGTATACTCGAGACCATCCTTGAAATACTTCGTACACTGATGTTGTGTAGAAGGGATGATGTTGTATTCGTGTAACCAAGGCTTGCCGAGCAAAGCATTGTAGCAAGTCTTGGCGTCAATGACATGAAACTTGATGTCCATGACAAGCAACCCAAAGCGCAGTATCAATATTATAGACCCGAGCGTCCGTAATGACTGGGAGTCAAACCCGGAGATAGAGATCTTATCCCGAGCGAGGTGTTGAACGCTCATGCAGATTTTCTTCAACACTCTTACATTGAGGAGGTTAACGGAGGACCCATTATCAACCAGGATTTTCCCTATCTTGATATCATGACAGTATCCGGAGACATAAAGGGGACGGTTATGCTCACACGTCCCGAGGAGGAGATTTTCATCGCCGAAAGTGATATCGGCCGTATGCACTTCTTCCAGCTTGTCTTTCATCTTTTCTTCAGCGAGGAAAGCTTGGAACTGATCGGGCTCTTGAAGTGCCTTGATCAAAGAATCTCTCGCCTCTTTAGATAGCATAAGGGCGTCGAGAATGCTGAGCTATGAGGGTATCTTCCTCAGGTGTGCCAGAACGTTGTAATCCACTTTACTTTTCTTGGGCGGGTCCTTGGCTGTCAGCTCTTTGACGGCTTGGTCATCGAGGATGATATCCTCAGGGACCTTTTCTTTTCCCTTATCCTTTTTGTTCGACTCCTTGTTCACGGGTCTAAGATTCTTTTCAGGTAATGTGTGATTGCGCAGCTGAATGTTCTCACAGCTCTTCGGTTCTTCCTCTTTTCCTGAGGTGGATTCTTTAAAGAGAGGGCCGAGAGTCATTTCTTCGTCAGAGTCACTCCCGAAGATGAGAACTTGCGATCCCACGGAATCAACCATATGACAGTTGCCGGCAGTTCTTTTGCGCTCCTCGGTCGTATTTCTTTGTTCCCGATGAGTTTTGCGTTTCATCCGCTTGAAATGTTGTCGGTGAGCAACATATCCCTGCCACCAGCTTTTAAAAGCGTTGCACTCTTCGGTGGAGTGCGCAACCTTTCGATGATATGAGCAGTAGCTAGGATGTATATCCGCTTCATCAGGAGTGTTTCCTTCGGAGGGTGGCAGCTTCATTCCCATCGATATGGCTTTGGCGAACCTTTTCCTCGTCTTGAACCTGCTTTTATTTGCGGCGGATGTACTTTGATCTGGTGGGAGTGTTTCAACCTTTTCGTCCAGTCGCCGGTGTTTGGCCTTTTCAAATATGGCCATCTCATGCTCTCGATCAGCTTTGCTCAAAAGAGCTTCGTTTAGGAATGCATCAATCATTTCGTCCGATGGTCCTAGAAGTTCAGGCTCAGGATTTGCCCCCGGTTTCTCTGCATCCAAAGCTTCTTCACCGTTTATTAATGAGTGAGAGATCACATGGCAGCTTGCCACATAATCTTCGGACTCATCCGAAGAGCCTTCTTTATCATCATCATCTCTGTCCTCAAGGACGTGGCTGAGAAATTCTTAGAGTGTGACTGGAGTCCGCGCCTTCTGATTATATTCTTCCAGCGCGTCAATATGTTTTTGCAGGTCCGTGTGCTTGTCATCAGGCTTCACGGGCTTCTTGGTTTTCTTCTTCTTCTTCGAAGATTTTGATGGCTGGGTGTGGGTGCTTTGGCTGTCACCGCCAATTTTTGGAGTTGGGCGCGGTTTCGGCATTCTTTCTATAATCTCGAGTTCCAGTGATTTTTCCACCTGATTGCTGGGCATGTTTGGAGATCCTTCAGCATTCCTTTTGTTTTGGCTGAAAGAACGACCTCCTATAGAGCTTCTTCTACAAAAGAGCATGATGCCCCCGGTGTGTCCGTCCTCTTAGGAGCGTACGGCTGCGGCGGGGTTACTTTCCAAATCTCGGACAGGGCGAATTTGCCCTGTTGGTATTGATCTTCAATCCAGCCTTTAAAGACGAAGCAATCTTCAATTGGATGGCCTACCACTTGGTGATAGGGGCAATAATTAGGATTACTAGCCTCACCGGGTTGCAATGGGCGTTTCGGATTCGGTAGATTGATGAGCCTGTTGTGCACCACCAACTCGAACAATCTCCTCGTTTTGTCTCGGGGAAACGAATAAGGGCGTTTTATTTTCTCATTATAGAATCACCGTCTCTCGTCTAGGCGATCAGTTAATTTTGGACCACTGGGATGTTGTTGAGCATTGGAGACGAAGGTTGCATTCCCTTTCCCTTTTTCATTCCGCGGTTCCGGCTTTGAAGAGGAAGGCCTGTGACCCATCTGGTCCATTTAGGCCAGCTTATCAATCAAGGACTGGAAAGTGGTCGGCTTGAAAAACATCATAAATTGGGAGATGTTAGTGTATATGCCCTAGAGGCCATTACTGTATCATACTAGTTTGTATATTACTTAATGGAAGCTTGGGATATTCACCTTGTATATACAATCTTGCTCAAAATAGTAGTATGCTACTTGGTTTGTTTCTACTTCAATGTGTACATGTATTTATTTTAGTATATCACCTATGCACATTAGTGGAGCCCTTAGGATCTTTGCTTGATTATCAGCGTTGTGATGGCAGTCACACTAGTGGGGCTGGGTAATCTATAAGCACATCCTTATGCAGGTCCCTAGTCGCAGGACTATCGAGACAGGGCATCGATACTCCGGAGTAGACTAGCGCATGCGCTTCTCATCCCAGTGTGGGAGACGGTCTGTCCCACAGCCGTCAGTACGTCGTACTGGAGATAGTATGCGGGTGCTCGTTGGGTTACGAGTACACTGGACAGGACTCGTCGGGAACTGACCGGTTGGTATTATACCTATCGTCAGTTATCAGTTCCCAGGTGACATGAGTACAGCTTAGTCCGCCGACTTGACACTGTCACTTCGCCTCGAGTGTGTTCCCACTGTACTTTGATTACTACCCTACCACGGCTCAAAGGAGTCGTGCAAACAGGTAGTGGTTGGGTGCAGTCCCGAAGCACTTAGAAGCAGTGACGGTTAGACAGGATTCGTCTCTCCCGGTATTGGGGGTTGACATCGCGCTGTGTCTAGGAGAGCCATTACACGAGTAGTCCCTGGCCAGGGCAACCGAGATATACTGGCAGGCTTCCAGTGTTATCTCAGGGTGTATTGGGCTTCACTCCGACACGACTTGTACCGCTATTAGGGGACTGACGTTTACCGCCCCCCTAGGCCCGCCATGAGATGTATCAGACGAACAGACCGGACTGTACGGAGATTGTCACAGTCAGACTCAGTAGGAGTTCAGATAGGTTTCACCTCGTCAGTCTTCTTGTCGGCATCTACCTGGGGACCGTTACGCACAGCTAGTGCCGCTTGCGGTCTGTGGTTAAACCCACTGCCAGCGTAGTGTCGAGTCTTTAGAGTCCCACACAGAAAGCTATTCGCCTTTAGGCAAAAGAGTAGAGGTCGCATGGTTTTGCGACAGGTCGCATGGTTTTGCGACAGGGTCCGGTCACATCCATGCACTTGTGCGCGTACAGTGTCCGGACAGTTAACACTAGCGGGCTTTTGTTTAAACCGGATCCTAGTGTACGTTTTGGGATTGATTTTATCTCGTTTGTGTTCGTGTTCCTCGGAACGCGGATGCGGGTGTGTATGCACAGTTGGCAGAGAGACAGAGGCAGAGTATTCTCATTGGTGTTGTTGACTGTTGACTGTTGACAGTTGACTGTTGACCATTGACTTTTGCTTAACCCTAATAAGAATAAGATATATGATTAACATTAATATTAATTAAGTATTGTAGTGACATGGTTGTTGAGGGGTTGACTTTGTTGACTTGTTGACTTTGTTGACCGGTTGACTAGGTTGGACTAGTTGACCATCATCATGACAATGGCTATCATTCCATGGCAAAGACTTTTGCTTGCTTGTTTATTTATGCAAAATGAGTGCATGAAATGATATAGCCATTTTGACTTAAACCATTTACACAATACTTGATTACTATTTTTGTTATGATGGCTTTTGGATTATGAGAGGTGAGAATGAGATGAGTATGGTTCATTGTATCGTTTGCTTTCTCTCTCTTGAGTTCTCTCATTCTCAAGCTCTCCCTCTTCCTCTTGCTCTCTCTACCTCAAGGCAAACCATTCTCATGTGTTGAGACTAATTGCCTTAGAGATAAAAAGACACCAAAACATTCCTCTACTCATTCTAGTTCACAAGGCCTAGCAAGCCAAGTGATCTAGTTTCTTCAAAGTTTGAAGAAGAAGCCAAAGGTAGAAGCTTTCGGGTGGATCCATCTTCGGCGCAAGGAGACGACGGGGTGAGGCCGATCCGTACACCGGAAGGAGTCGAAGACGAAGGAGTTCAAGAAAGGTATAGCCTCCTAACCGAGTAGGCAAACTCTAGTTAGGATGTTAGTTAGATGTTTAACAAAGATCCGGTTTTGAGTCCATGTTACCGCCTCTAGAAAATTGTTTTTCACCAAATTCCGCATGCCCGAAAGTACCGGGAGAGATAGCATGGACTTACAGTGGTATCAGAGCCTAGTTAAACTCTATCTAACATGTTAGCAAAGTAACTAGAAGATCAATCAAAGAAAAAGTCGCGAAACGAACCCGATTTGTCAAGTTTCTGCCGATTTTTTTTCTGTTCAAAATTTTAAAAATTTCATCTTAAAAATCGGCTCAGGCTTTTTATAGAATAACCAAAAAATTTGGTCCCATGAACTGTTCAAAGCACCGCGGAAACGCGGCGGGAGCACGCTTCCGCCGCGGTTCCGCGGCCGAGTTGACTCGGCCGAGGTCCAAATTTAGTGCAGTGTATTTCTGGGGTTGTTTTGGGATTTTTGGAATATGTCTTTTCAGCCCAGATTTTCCAGAACGAAAATTTTGTGTTTGGGGCCTAAAAATCCGTATTTTTGATCGAACTTCTAAAGACTTGAGCTGACGGGTTTTTTATCTGTGATGTGATATTTGTATTGAACGTCTGCTAATCGCTATATATCGATTAGTGGGGGTTATACAAATCTGTGATCTGTAATGTTATTGGAATGTGTATATGAATTCATTGGATTGTCGCGGGTGAATAGCCGGGGGTTGTGAGACGAGAGTTTTCTTTTCTTTCACTTTATGTAAATTTGTAAATTGATGTAATAATTATTTGTATGGCCGCACAACCGGGTCGGGGTTGTAGCCGTCATTGTATAATTTCTTTTTACTGTTTTTGCTCCTAGGATAGACCCATGGAGGGGGTGCACAAACTACCGGGTATGCCGAAGTGCCGAGTGGCCTACTCACGGAGTTGAGGGAGGTTGCTTCGCTTTGGGTACTTGGCGGGTAGTTTGCCGCACCCGTAGGGGTCTTGGATGGGGTATTGGCTATTCACCGCGACCGTGTAATCTGCTTTTCGTTACAGGCTCGTACGAATTGCAGGTTCCTAGTATATCCAATGTGTTCATCTGTGATCTGAAATGGCTATCATTGCAATATATCTATATATGATATTATTTAGGCGTTGCTTATGTTTTACAGCCGCGCTAGCCCAGCCCCCGCTCTGTCGTTAGTTAAGTAACCTAACGGGTAATGACGGGGCCCCGTGGCGAATGCGAATGGCATAAGCGTACGTTATATTTTGGTTGTTTTCTGCAATGGTAGGATTAAATGATGGGACACATTAAAAGAACTAATGCAAGAATATCACGCATTAAAAGAACTAATGCAAGAAAAATAAACCAAGTAAAAGTCGTTGGAACACTTTCGAAAAACCACTCGGTTCTTTTCAAAACCAACTTTTAAATGCGGAGCTTGAGCCACTCCTTTTAAAAGCTATCTCGTTCCATCGATTATATCAAGTTCACTACGTTCACGGTTTTGCCAAAACTATTCGTAGCCCTCCGTCGTTTCACATGAATAGTCAATAGTATTCAAGCTATGTTTGTTGGCCAAAGTCAAGGCATAGTGATTGGTAGCTAATGGGTATTCATGTGCAGCATAGATAGATGCGTTGGTTTAGAACAGTCGTACTGCCTTGTTGGCCAAAGTCAAGGGTAGGTACGGGTGGATTCAAATTAACCTGGAGAACGACGGGTAGAACTTGACATGTGACTTATGATTTGTTGGCCAAAGTCAAGGTCATAAGAGCATGGGGCAAAAATCCACATCGGGAGTTTCAAAAGAACTGAAACTTGCTAGTGTTGCATACCATTTGGAGTGTGATGATTCTGGTAGGATTCCTTCAGTTTCGTCACGCGATGATATTTGGATCCCGATCCTACTGTGAGTATATGCTACTCCTCGGGAAATTTGTCACTTAACGATCAATGCTATAAACCAAGTAGGTGTCTAGAAAGGTGTTAGCGGGGCTACGCCCCCAGGGAAAAGAGGTTATTTAATTAAGGAACTTCGCGAAAGCGTTGGAAAACCTCCCTTGAAGTACCGACACTGGCCTGGCTGAACGGTTAAGCAAGTATTGTACGGTGAGATTGATCCTGACTAATTCTTCCTTTTTGGTTTGAGGAGGGATTCGAGAAACAGTGGGAGCCATCCTGTTTAGACAAACTAAAAACCATTCTAAACTTGCAAGAGCATCATGCTGAGTGTTTCTTCTCTCTCCTAATTGCAGCGACCAATCGACATGACTGGACTTAAGTTACTCCTAGATAAAAACATACTGACAGGGCCAAACTACAAAGATTGGCTCAGGAATGTCAAGATGGCAATCACTTAGGACAAGCTGGGGTATCTTCTTACCACCAAAGCTCCCCCTGTCCCAGGTCCCAAAACCAGCGTCGCGGATAAGGAAATCCGTAAGACCTGGGAAATCGATTGCGCGAAGGCCAAGTGCCTTGTGCTTGCTTCTATGGACAACGAACATCAGAGGAGGCACGAGAATATGGACCTCGAATCCATATTTCTCCATACAAAAGAACTGTATGGAGAGCAGTCTCGTATCGCAAGATACGAAGTGTCGAAGAAGTTATTTTCGGCAAGGTTGGCCGTCGGATCATCGGTAGCGGAACACGTGCTTAAGATGATTGGCTACATAGAAGAGCTCGCGGACCTTGGGACCACGTTGGAGAATGAGCTCTATACAGACTTGATTCTCCAGTCCCTTCCTTCCACTTACGCCCAGTTTATCCTGAACTTCAACTCACAAGAAAAGGAAGTTGAACTTTCAGAACTCCTCAACATGCTGAGGAGTGCAGAGGGCACCCTACAGAAAGGTAGGGAAACATCCACTTTGTTTGTAGGAGGATCTTCCTCTTCTAGGTCTAAGGCGAAAGCCAAGGGAAAGAAGAAGAAAGCCCCCGCCAAACCAAGGGGCGGTGTTAGTAAAGTGGATACAAAGGGAAAGGCAAAAGCAACAAAGAAAGTGGGAAACCTTGTGGATAAGGAAGAATGCTTCTATTGTCATAAGAAGGGACACTGGAAGAATGATTGCAGGGCTTGGAAGGCCAGAACACAGGATCTGAAGCAGGTTGCGTCTTCAGCTTCAGGTGTGTATGTTATTGAAAACTGTCTTTCAATAAACTCTACTTCCTGGGTATTGGATACCGGATCAGGATCTCATATCTGTAATTCTTTGCAGGCGTTGAGAAACCGTAGGGTTTTGAAAGCAGGTGACATGACCCTCAAAGTTGCAAACGGAGCTAGCATGGATGCTAAGGCCGTGGGGGACTATCACCTGGGAATGTCAGATGGACATGTTTTGGTTTTGCGTAATTGCTTTTTTGTACCCAACGCAACTTGTAATATCATTTCTGTATCTTTGGTTTCTAAAGAAGGTTATGAATTTGCGTTTGTAAGCAATGTTGTAAACATTCACCTTAATCAAGTTCTGATTGGGTCAGGTACATTGAGCAATGGTATATACGTATTAAACCAACCACAGATTTTCAATGTCCAGAACACACACAAAAGAAAGTCTCCGGAAATAAATCAGACTTTCTTGTGGTATTGTAGACTGGGTCACATCAATGAGAGAAGGTTGACGAAGTTACATACAGAAGGATATTTGAATCCGTTCGAATATCAATCGTATGCCACTTGTCAATCCTGTCTCAAAGGAAAGATGACAAAGACTCCGTTCACTGGACACGGAGTAAGAGCGAGCGAGCTCTTGGGACTCGTACACAGCGACGTGTGCGGTCCAATGTCTACACATGCGCGAAGCGGTTATTCTTACTTCATTACTTTTACGGATGACTTTTCAAGGTACGGTTATGTCTTCTTAATGAAACATAAGTCCGAAGCCTTTGGAAAATTCCAGGAATATAAGAATGAAGTAGAAAAACAAACCGGCAAAAGTATCAAGATTCTAAGATCGGATCAAGGTGGTGAATACTTGAGTGCCGAGTTCCTGGATTATTTAAAAGAGAACGGAATTCTCTCTCAGCTTACCCCTCCATACACTCCGCAACATAACGTTGTATCGGAGAGACGGAACCGAACCCTATTGGATATGGTACGATCCATGATGAGTAACACTGAGTTACCGCGATCATTCTGGGGGTATGCGCTAGAATCAGCTGCATACCTTTTGAACCGAGTTCCCACTAAGACTGTGCCTACCACACCATATGAGATGTGGTGTGGGAAGAAACCCTATCTTAAGCACATTAAGACATGGGGATGTCCAGCTTTTGTTAAAAAGCAGCATGCGGACAACCTCGAGGCACGCTCAGCACAGTGCAAGTTCGTGGGATATCCAAAGAACTCCAAGAGATATTTCTTCTACTGCGAAGAGGAACAAAAGGTTTTTGTTTCTCGTCATGCCTACTTCTTGGAAACTGAGTTTTTGGAAAACCAGATAAGTGGGAGCACAATAGAACTGGAAGAAATTCCAGAACCACGAGCTATTACTGAAAGCTTAGTGGAACCAGAGGGTTCAAAAGAACAGGACATTCCTACGCCGCTCCGCAGGAGTAGTAGGCAGTCTCATCCGCCCGATTGATACTACGGTTTTCTCATAGACGGGGATAGAGAGGATTGCATCTTAGATTATGATGAGCCTACTAGCTTCCAGCAGGCCGTTCAGAGCGTTGACTCGGTAAAATGGCTGGATGCAATGCGGACCGAAATGGAGTCCATGTACACCAACAAGGTATGGACGTTGGACGTTGCTCCAGACGGGGTAAAACCCGTAGGATGCAAGTGGATCTTCAAAAGGAAGATTGGTGTAGATGGACAGGTTGAGACCTATAAAGCTAGACTTGTTGCAAAGGGTTTTCGTCAAAGACCTGGTTTGGACTATGACGAAACCTTTTCTCCAGTGGCTATGCTGAAATCCATTCGGATCCTTCTTGCCATTGCTGCCTTCCACGATTATGAGATCTGGCAGATGGACATAAAGACCGCTTTTCTAAATGGAAATTTAGAGGAGTGTGTCTATATGGACCAACCAGAGGGTTTCATTCAGAGTGGGAGAAGCGGAAAGGTGTGCAAGTTGCTTAAGTCCATCTATGGACTAAAGCAGGCATCGCGGAGTTGTAACATCTGTTTTGATGAAACGGTCAAGGAATTTGGCTTTATCAAAAATCCAGATGAACCATGCATCTATAGTAGATTTGTAGCGAGAACTGTAGTATTCCTCGTTTTATACGTGGATGACATTCTCTTAATAGGAAATAACATTCCTATGCTACAATCTGTCAAGGGGTTCTTGTCACACAGGTTCTCCATGAAGGACCTGGGTGATGCCTCATACATCCTGGGGATCCGGATCCATCGTGATAGATCCAAGAGGATATTAGGACTTTCACAGTCTAGGTACATCGACGCCATACTGAAAAGATTCATTATGGAAGATTCCAAGCGCGGTAACTTACCGGCTTGTCACGGGATCACCCTCTCTAAAGAGATGTCTCCCAAGACTGATTTGGAGAGGGATCGCATGTCTATTATACCCTACGCTTCTGCGGTAGGCTCTATAATGTATGCGATGTTGTGTACCAGACCGGATGTAGCTTATGCACTGCATGTGGTAAGCCGGTATCAGTCAAACCCTGGGGAGAAACACTGGATAGCGGTAAAGAACATTCTCAAGTACCTGAGAAGGACTAAAGAGATGTTCTTGGTGTATGGCGGAAAAGACCTCCAGATCGAGGCCTTTGCTGACTCCAGCTTCCAGAGTGACAAGGATGATTCCAATTCCATTTCGGGTTTTGTCTTTACCCTCAATGGAGAGGCGGTGTGTTGGAAGAGTTCCAAACAGGAAACCGTTGCAGACTCGACGATGGAAGCGGAATACATCGCTGCATCTGATGCCGCAAAAGAAGCTGTCTGGATGAGGAAGTTCTTGAAAGAACTTCAGGTGGTTCCGTCCATTGTTGATCCAATACCTCTGTATTGCGACAACAACGGGGCTATAGCTTTAGCGAAGGAACCCAGGTCCCATCAGAGATCCAGACACATCTTGAGGCGGTATCACCTGATCAGGGAGATCGTGGATCGCCAGGAGATCGAGGTTCGGAGGGTTGCTTCAGAAAACAACACTGCAGATCCATTCACCAAGGCCTTGCCCCAGACTCAGTTCGAGCGGCAGATCGAGATGATAGGTCTTCGATACGCCAGTACATGGCCTTAGTGCAAGTGGGAGATTGTTAGTGTATATGCCCTAGATGCCATTACTGTATCATACTAGTTTGTATATTACTTAATGGAAGTTTGGGATATTCACCTTGTATATACAATCTTGCTCAAAATAGTAGTATGCTACTTGGTTTTTTTCTACTTCAATCTGTACATGTGTTTATTTTAGTATATCACCTATGCACATTTGTAGAGCCCTTAGGATCTTTGCTTGATTATCAGCGTTGTGATGGCAGTAACACTAGTGGGGCTGGGTAATCTATAAGCACATCCTTATGCAGGTCCCTAGTCGCAGGACTATCGAGACAGGGCATCGATACTCCGGAGTAGACTAGCGCATGCGCTTCTCATCCCAGTGTGGGAGACGGTCTGTCCCACAGCCGTCAGTATGTCGTACTGGAGATAGTATGCGGGTGCTAGTTGGGTTACGAGTACACTGGACAGGACTCGTTGGGAACTGACCGGTTGGTATTATACCTATCGTCAGTTATCAATTCCCAGGTGACATGAGTACAGCTTAGTCCGCCGACTTGACACTGTCACTTCGCCTCGAGTGTGTTCCCACTGTACTTTGATTACTACCCTACCACGGCTCAAAGGAGTCGTGCAAACAGGTAGTGGTTGGGTGCAGTCCCGAAGCACTTGGAGGCAGTGACAGTTAGACAGGATTCGTCTCTCCCGGTATTGGGGGTTGACATCGCGCTGTGTCTAGGAGAGCCATTACACGAGTAGTCCCTGGCCAGGGCAAGCGAGATATACTGGTAGGCTTCCAGTGTTATCTCAGGGTGTGTTGGGCTTCACTCCGACATGACTTGTACCGCTATTAGGGGACTGACGTTTACCTCCCCCTAGGCCCGCCATGCGATGTATCAGACGAACAGACCGGACTGTACGGAGATTGTCACAGTCAGACTCAGTAGGAGTTCAGATGGGTTTCACCTCGTCAGTCTTCTTGTCGGCATCTACCTGGGGACCGTTACGCACAGCTAGTGCCGCTTGCGGTCTGTGGTTAAACCCACTGCCAGCGTAGTGTCGAGTCTTTAGAGTCCCACACAGAAAGCTATTCGCCTTTAGGCAAAAGAGTAGAGGTCGCATGGTTTTGCGACAGGTCGCATGGTTTTGCGACAGGGTCCAGTCACATCCGTGCACTTGTGCGCGTACAGTGTCCGGACAGTTAACACTAGCGGGCTTTGGTTTAAGCCGGATCCTAGTGTACTTTTTGGGATTGATTTTATCTCGTTTGTGTTCGTGTTCCTCGGAACGCGGATGCGGGTGTGTATGCACAGTTGGCAGAGAGACAGAGGCAGAGTATTCTCATTGGGGTTGTTGACTGTTGACAATTGACTGTTGACCATTGACTTTTGCTTAACCCTAATAAGAATAAGATATATGATTAACATTAATATTAATTAAGTATTTTAGTGACATGGTTGTTGAGGGGTTGACTTTGTTGACTTTGTTGACCGGTTGACTAGGTTGGACTAGTTGACCATCATCATGACAATGGCTATCATTCCATGGCAAAGACTTTTGCTTGCTTGTTTATTTATGCAAAATGATTGCATGAAATGATATAGCCATTTTGACTTAAACCATTTACACAATACTTGATTACTATTTTTGTTATGATGGCTTTTGAATTATGAGAGGTGAGAATGAGATGAGTATGATTCATTCTATCATTTGCTTTCTCTCTCTTGAGCTCTCTCATTCTCAAGCTCTCCCTCTTCCTCTTGCTCTCTCTACCTCAAGGCAAACCATTCTCATGTGTTGGGACTCATTGCCTTAGAGATAAAAAGACACCAAAACATTCCTCTACTCATTCTAGTTCACAAGGCCTAGCAAGCCAAGTGATCTAGTTTCTTCAAAGTTCGAAGAAGAAGCCAAAGGTCGAAGCTTTTGGGTGGATCCATCTTCGGCGCAAGGAGACGACGAGGTGAGGCCGATCCGTACACCGGAAGGAGTCGAAGACGAAGGAGTTCAAGAAAGGTATAGCCTCCTAATCGAGTAGGCAAACTCTAGTTAGGATGTTAGTTAGATGTTTAACAAAGATCCGGTTTTGAGTCCATGTTACCGTCTCTAGAAAATTGTTTTTCACCAAATTCCGCATGCCCGAAAGTACCGGGAGAGGTAGCATGGACTTACAGGAGATGGTCGCTTGAGGGTGAAGAGTGCCCACGAACATGCCCACCGCAGGCGCTTTTTCGATGCGCTGCTCGCACTTCGACCATAAATTTCGCCACCGTATTGCATATTGGACCCATGTTTATCCAGGCTTCACCCTGGAATTGATCAATGTCGTTATTGGGGTGCGTTCACTAGCACTCGCGAAACGCTGGGTGAATAGTAGCTCCATCTCTGCAAAAGTTTTGACGGAGTCATTGGGAAGCTCCGAATACCACTCAAACGCCGTCTCCGATAAGCTACCAACAAACTGGCAGAGCAGAAGTTTATCATCACCTCCGGTGTTGCTGCACAAGGCTCTGAATTGAGCGACGTGCTGATGCGGATTTCCCGTCCCCTTATATACGCGGAATTTAGGGATCGTATATCCCGGCGGGTACCTTATTTGGTCATACCAGCCCGGATAGGGTCATCCAGTCTTAACGACCTGCCCAGCCGCTTCATTCACCTAGTGAGCTCGTATTTGCTGAGCAATGTAATCATCTAGAGTGGCCTTGGAGATGGTTTCCTCCTTGGCTGTTGAAAGAGCCGGAGGAGGGTTCAATGTCTCTCCTCTGTCATCTTTAATGATAATCGGGGTCTTCAGCTGGAGGTTCCGGCTGTAACATCATCCCAGCCATGTCTTGGAACAAAAGAGCCATTCGTTTTATGTTGGCCGCCTGTTCCGCGACCTCTTTTTCTTTCCTCTCGATCATTCTTCGGAGGAAATCAGCATCGGTTTCTTGTTCCTGACGCTGCTCTGAGGTCTCCGGATTTTCTTTCGGCCCAGTGAGTGCGGCCATTGCAATTAGCATCTCCTGAAGTTTCTGCTGCTGCTGCTCCTGAGCCTTTGTTATCGATCGAGTAAGCAGTCGATGACCCATAGAAGCACGGCTTTCCTCTTTTCCGAAAGCCATATAAACGGTGTGTGTTACTATGCCCCCAGACTTGGGGCGTTTAGATTCAGCGTCCTTGCGGTTCGCTGCGGTCACACTGGCTTTCTCTGACCTCCTTCTCTTGTGAGCGGTTGAAGTTGAGGGAGCCGTTGCAGCGGGCACCCAGACGGATGACATCTTCTGTGGTACCACGGGATGGATCTTTTCTTGCTGAGCTTTAATTTTCTTTGGTCGGCGAGAGTAGTCCTGGTTAATCACTGATTCCTGGACCTGTCGCCAGACTTTGAAAATTTTTGAGGACAGCCCCTGAGGGGGCTGCTCCGGCTTCTTTTCAGTAGCATTCTCCATAGGTGGGAGAGATCTCTTCAGCACGGCAGTTGGAGCGTTCTTGCGAACCCTCCTAAGTGGTTCAAAGCTGTTCCCAGTTGGAACAACAATGTCGATTTCCACCATGGGAGCTGGCGGAGTCAGTCTAGAAGGGGAGCTGCCTCTAGCCTTCCTTACTCGGCGCCAGTGACGACGGCGAGCATGTCGTGCGGATAGGATTGTCTCAGCTGTAGGGGTGACTTCATCATGCCCCCTGTTTTGGCGAAGGGCTTTCGCCGGTGTCAGCCTCTTAAAGACCGATGTCCGTTGAGAAGCAATGTCGAATCTGTCAAGGACAGACTTCTGAGCAGGGGAAGCAGCTTTGAGGACTTCGCCTGGAGTGGGAACTGGAATGGCCAGTCTTGGGAAGACTGACTTCTTGGCAGGAGAAGCCTCTTCGATGATTTCGTCCGCTTGAGCCGGGATGACTATCCTCTTTGGGATAGCTGCTTCAGGTATCGCGGGCTTGTTGGCGTTCTGGCCCAGTCTGTTGAAAACTGAGGAATTGAAGTTAGGCGACCCGTTGAGAGGGGCCGCGGCAGTGGTAAGTCGATCAAAGACCGACTTCTTTGGTGCCTCTTGCGACAGCAGCGAGGCATTGAAGCTCATCGGTGGGATCATGGTCCTAAAGAATAGTCCAGTGGTGGCCTGAGTTATTTACTCCACCGGCATCTTGAACAGGGAGGCCGCTTGGGGCCCATAGGTTACACCTCCAGATGAGGTGGAACAGGAGTTGTAGTTGCAGTTGGAGCAGTTGGAAGACATCGTTCTTCAGTTTTTCTGCACAGAGCAATACACCAAACCTTAGTACCTTGAATCCAGGGGCAACCACATAAAACTGCGATTCGTTCGTGAACACGACACACGAAGTGTGGAGTGGAAAGAGGAAGAGGTCCCACCAGGCGTGCCGGAATCAGTTCTCCTCCGAAATGCAGAGACGTGACCGCGTAGGTCCTTCTTGCCTGAATTTGGGGGCAGATACTAATTGGTGTTATGCATCTACCTCTCCGAAGATGCCAAGTTAATTTATGACACCATGTATCGAAGGTTTAAACGGATGCGACTGATGTAGCAGACTTCGTCAGATTCCCCTCATTTGAGGGGTTTTTGATTGTGGGGACGCTCTTCCCTAAAGGCGCAAGCCCCTGCAGTTAATTACGCTACCGCATCGCGGTAACCACTTTCTCTTTCTCCAGATGGTCACTTCGTGTCGTGGGTGTTTGTTTTATTTTTGGTTGCCCGTGGATTGTATACGGAGACTAATTTATGTCGTCGCCCGCAGGGCATGGATTAGTCCAAATCCGTATTTTCTTAGATTTAGGGTTTGGGGGTTGGGTTTAAGGATACTTTAGTCTCATTTGGGACTAAGATCAACTTAAACGTATATTAAGGATACGTTAGTCTAATTTAAGACTAAGATCAACTTAACGGGCTCATTTAGATCCAACAAATAAGCATTTGGGCTCTATTGTTTAGTTTAGGGACATTGCGGTCGATTACCAGTTTAAGGACATGGTGGTCCAAGGTTAGTTTAAGGACATTACGGTCCAATGTTAATTTAAGGACATCTCGGTCCGAGGTTAAGGACATCATAGTCGGTGGGTTTAAAGGGACCGCACAGTCCGAGATTAAGGACATCATAGTCCGTGGGTTTAAGGACCCCACAGTCCATAGTTTAAAGACGTCAAAGTCTATAAAGTTTAAGGACATCATAGTCCATGAGTTTAAGGACCCCACAGTCCGAGGTTAAGGACATCATAGTCTATGGGCTTAAGGACCCCACCGTCCAGTTTAAAGACGTCATAGTCTATAAACTTTAAGGACATCATAGTCCATGAGTTTAAGGACCCCACTGTCCATGGAATGATTGGTTATCGGGACCCGTCACCTCTTTAAAGACGTTGAAGGATTACAACGGCAAATCTTAAAGGAGTGAAGAGATGTACCCTTGAACCAAAGTTGATTGGGAAATCTGTAGTCCAATTTAGGACCAAGATCAGTTAACTAGATTATGAGCACATTGGCTCAATTAAATCTGAATTGAGGACTTATGGCCAACTTGGGCTAAGTCCAATTAAGCTAAACAGGGGCTGGGGGGGCTCTGACAACATTTTCTCTTTGGCTGAGCACTAACCATTCATTATAGCTCTGGATTTTAAGGTTCATTTGAAGGGGAAATTTGCCTCTAGAAAACTTGACCAATTTAGGCTAAACTTTGTTTTAAAATAGTGTTAAACACTAGAGGATATTTAGCGATCACGTGTTCCCAAGTGATGCGCTTAAAATAGTGTTAAACACTAGAAATGAGGTGGTCACATGGGGACACGTGATCCATCTAAAGATGGGGCCAGACTCCCTCTATTTTCTTCCCAGAATATTCAAATAATTGTTAAACACTTTTAATCTTTAAGGTCGTCATGTGTGGGCACGTGATGGGCATCCATCCACTGGATATTAAAGGGATTTGTTAGAGGTTACGTGGGGACACGTGAGGGCGCCCATGCATTGGATTTGTTGTCTTTTGTTTTGAGGGTCACGTATGAGCACGTGAGGCATTGCCTCCAAGTTTTTTCTTTCTCATTTTGAGGAATATGTTTAGGGGTCACGTGGGGGCACGCGAGCTAGTTTTGTTCGTTCTTTTTACTTATTAAGGATGAGGGTCACGTGTTACCACGTGACCAAGTTGGGTAATGATCTTTTTATGTGCATGGAGATTTTTAAATCCCTTGTTTAAGAATTAAATTCTTTTATAGGGTTAAATCCTAATTTCATTTTAGAGGAATTAAATTCCCATGTGTTTTGAAAGAATTGAATTCTTATGTAGGGTTAAACCCTAGTTTCATTTGGAGGAATTAAATTTCTATAAATTTGGAAGAATTAAATTCTTATGTAGGGTTAAACCCTAGTTTCATTTGGAGGAATTAAATTCCTGTGAATTTGGGGGAATTAAATTCCTTAAACTTAAATTTTCCCTCTAAGGTTTTGATCTACATGGCAGAATCTCCTCGATGAATTAAATTCTCAACTTGTGGGGAGATCTGCTTCCGCAGATCTTCAACCAAAAGAAGAACTAAGTTCTTATTCAGAAGAAAATTCTTGATTTGAGAATTAAATTCTTTTTTTTGGAGCTTAGATGTCTTTCCCCTTTCTCACCTAGGGTTTCTTTTCTCTTCTGAAGAAATCTTCTTTTCTCTCTTGAGAATTAAATTCTCCTCTCTTTTTTTTCTCTCTGTTCTTGTATTTTCTAAAAACAATTCCAAGCATCCTCCTCTTCTCTTCTTGGCTCCTATTTATAGGAGAAAGAAAAGAATCAGTTTGTTTAGTCAATCTTTCATTGAAAGATTTTAATTGATTTCGTAACCAACATGATCTTTTAGATCACTCAGTGAATTTTATTCACTATTGGATTTTTTAATCCAAAAGATATTCTGTTTGTTATTCTTGGTGAATTTCAGGAAAATCTTTCCTTGTATAGAATCTTTCTATAAATTGGTGATTTTTAATCACCATTGGATTTTTAATCCAACGGTGCTCCATTTTATAGAATACAATTTTTTTTGTTTGGAAAAATTTAGAGAGATCTTTTTCCAGTTAAGGTTCTCGATTCCCTCTTAATTAGAATTTAATTCTATCAGTTCAGAAGGCTTAAGAGCCTATCACGTATTGGCACGTGATCCCACTGTTTGATCATTTAAATAGAATTTAATGCTATTAATTCAGAGGGCTTAGGAACCCATCACGTGTTGACACGTGACCCCCTAATTAAGCATTTAACCAGAATTTAATTCTGTTTTTAAAGAACTAAAGAATCATCACGTGACCCTTGGTCACGTGTGAGCACGTGATGCCCCATTGGGGTTTTTCCTTTATGTTTTATTATATCTTTTAATCCCTTTCAGTGTGTTTAAAGGCCCATCACGTGTGGGCACGTGACTCCTGTTGATTAGAATTCAATTTTATTATAACAGAGTCCCCAGGAAACCATCACGTGTGAGCACGTGACCCTTGGTCACGTGTGAGCACGTGATGCCCTATTGGGTTTTTCCCGATATTTTATGAGGGAACAACCGGTCCTTCACTTCAAATGCTCAGTGTAGAAGTCCCTTCGCTGCGAGTAATGATCTCCCGAACTCTTGAGAAGCCCCACAAGGTGAAAGATGCAAACTTGCTCGAAGTCTTCGAGGCCGAAAATAATCTACGTCGAGGAGACTCAAGCTCATGGTATCTCTTCACTAAATTAGGGTTTAGTGAAGCAAACACCTTAAACTAAATGGATAATAGTAGAGGATGATGAACTAGGAACTGAGCTCTCTTTAGATTTTTTTTTCTCACAATATTTCATCACTTAGAAAAAGCTAGCAAGCCTTTTCTCATGAGGAAGAAGATGAAGTGATGAAGAGAGAATGAACTCATGAGATGAGAATAACTGTCACGTCCCGAAAGTACGGAACATGACCGGCACTTAAACTACGAAACGTCTCGAGGCGTACATAATCTAAGTAAACCGAAAACCCAGAAATCCAAACTAAGAAAAGAAGTAGAGTGAAGGAAAACCAATTTAAAACAAGTAGTTTTAATAGCATAAGCCGAATTATGCGGTTTTTAAGAACATCAAAATTTACTGAAAATTTCGGCAGAGTCTCCTTTGAAAATACTGGCTCCCAAACGGGATACAACATGAATAGTATACGAAATCAATAAAAAGGCATCCCCAAGCGGGAGCTAGCTCTTCGTCAATCGACGGTCACAACCACACAAGCAATATAATATACAACGCCAACGGCGAGGATCAAAATTCAAAAGGAAACTCAAATCCACAAGAAAACCGCAGAAAAATAACGCGCGACTCTAAGGTCGAAGGAATAACATCACTGGTCTATATCTCAAAATAAATACATGTTTGGTTGATGGAATTTACTAGCTACAACGGAATAATATTATACAAGGTAATATGATGGGTACGATACAAGAAAAACCCACCTACTAGCAAGTCACCCGAATGAAACTGAGCCCGCAAAGCCGTAATTAAACCTGTACGGCAAAACCTGCAAGAAACTGGGGCACAACGGGGGTGAGTTGCCAACTCGTGAATAGAAAAACATCTACGAATAGAAATCGCATGTATGACGCAATCCTAGGTCATACGATCAATATACATCCTCAAATATAAATAACCAGCAGCCTATAACAAGGCTAGGGTAAATATCTAACCCGAGTGTAATCTCATGTACCCGTGTCAGTGCCCAAGGGTAGCAATATATCATATGAATGAGGTATGAATGCATGAAAACAGAATACATGTAAATGAAGAACTGTTTCCATAATTCAGTGAGATTTCCTTTGTATTTTTAAAATGAGGTATCATAATGAAATCAGCATAAAACAGTGCCTAGCATCGGCACAAAACGTAATCCCAATATCTCGATATCTCTGTATCACAGTCTCTGTACCTCAATATCTCGAAATCTCAATGTCTCAATCATAATATCTAGGGCGCCGTCAGTCCAGACCGGCCCCTACCATCCATCTCAAGACCACGACGGTATCCTCCGGATATCTGACGCGTCGGGTAAAATCACCGGTAGGTAGTGCTCCCCTGCCAGGCTCACATCGTCATCATCACGCGCTTCTTGCCCCGGGGTACCTTACCGGGTCCACCATGTACCCGAAACGGTTCATCCGCCTCCTCGAATCGGGTCTCGAAATCCATCAGCAAACTCATGGTGGACGACTCATACAGCATGGGAAAACCGCACTTTTTATTTTAAAGAGAGAATGAAGCTTATATAAGTTTTGCGGTTTTCCCCCAAAACCAGAAAATCTCATAGAAATCCGAATCCAATCCTCAATAGCATGTAAACAGTGCATATCGGCATAAAAATCCATGAATGCGGCATAACAATGAATATTAACATGCATGAAGTAACAAGTAATATCTATAATGTCTAATCTAGCATATAAGGCGAGTACACTAATATCATGTCTAAATTATTAGCTAACAACCTATGTCAATGCAATAGTATTTCTAAAGTGTACGTGGCATGACAATTACCGATGAAGATGTGTGTGAGCCGGCAAGTAAGTGTACGTGGTACATACGCATCATCGGTAATGGTGCTGGTGTCCTAACAGCATGATATCAATAATGTAGTACGAAACATAATATAAGCATGCGATGCGAAGCGAACCACAATAATGAGCGGAAGCTGAAAACTAGACGCAACTATAACTAATCTGCATTAATCTAATATAAGTCCTACAAATGGTGCCTTTTGAAATAACACGAATCATGGGGTTTTGAAAATAGGGGCTACGGTGTTTTTATGAAAAGATACGTCTTTTGAAATCTCCGTAGGATCCCTTGGGCTGCCTTTTAAAATACCCACGATTCGTTAGTTTTTGAAATAGGTAAGAATCGAATCTAATTTAACAACTAAACTAAACTAAAGGGCTAAGCTAACCAGCTGGACTACAGGTAAGGAAACCGCCTAACATCTGAGTCGATGTATATACATACCTGTATATATATTAGTTGGTGATCCCGCCTCAATAATATCATATCCGATACCATATCTATAATCAGACATCCCAAGTCAAGAGTGCGGATCAATCATCAATATATAGCTCGTACGTAAATCCGTCGTACGGCATCCCCAAATCTGGGTACGGGTCAAAGTCACATCAATCACACTATTCATTTGGTATCTTCTTTATCAAATATCATGATCCGGAATAATGTCCTACGTCTAGTACAATATTGATGCCATCTATGTATGCATGCGGGTGTAAGAATTACTACGTCAGAAGACCCGCTAAAACATCATGTCGTATCTCAATACGAACCAAATCACATCACCGATCTCCTGGCCTCAAGCCCAATCTCATCGACTCATCTCAAATTCTAAATACTATCCTCAAATCTAGTATATGAACACATAATCCCATACCCATGTGAACACATAAATATATATTCCCATACACGCACATATGAAATAAGGAATGTATGCAAGTATGTATATGTGTGTATGTGTAAGTGTAGTGCACCCACTGCCTAAGGTTTCGTAACCATGCACCAATCCAACACCAATATCCATCTAAAATCATCAATAATAAATCCTAACAACATATCATAAATTGTTGGTGTGTATACGCATCCGTATACATCACCACGGACTGCGGGGGTGCTATACGCCATCCACCCGACTTCTCCCCGTAGATATAAATCTACTCACCTGGTCCTCGCTAGCCGGTGCCGATGTCGCCACGCGCTTGCTTGTCATCTCGAAATCCACATGGGGGTACCTACATATCATAACGCACCATATCGCATTAAAACTAAATTCGAAATCGAAACGGCATACGAAAATCAAATCGGCACGCGTATCACGCATAGGTCTAAACCCATCGCCTACGCATGCAAGAATAGTCAAACCAACCCTCGATGTCGATGTACAAACGTCAAACCACCGAGAAAAATCCAATCACACTCATTTGCACATTCACGAACACTAATTTTAATATGAACTAGGTTAAAACTCATAAAAACCCCAATTTCACTTAAAAAGTCATTTTTCCGAAAATCTAGCAAGCACAATTCGCCGTTTTTGTACAAAACATGATGTTTAAATGAATGTAGCGGCCAATATACTTATTAAATATCTTAAATAAGTCATAGAAATAATTTCCGGAATTTAATCTCATTAAATTCCAAAAACCCTAATATTCTAGTTTACAAAATACCCTTTTTAACAATTTCATAGCAAAAATGCACAAACTACAATTTAGGTTGGATTTCCATGAACTAAAGTGTTAAACTACACTTAATAAAGTTAATAATATGATAAAAACCCTAACCATATTTTTAATCTCATATTTCGAATTAAATCAAAAAAACTAGTTTGCAACAAAAAGCTTAATTTGGACATTTTTCAAGTAACAACTTGTAATTAACAACTAGATTAGTTTTCTACAAAACTAAATATATTAATCCACCTCACTAAACCATACACAATCAAACACAACTCATTTCCACAACAAACCCTAACTTGAAATCTTTAATCATGCAATTAAACTCACATAAACCAAATTAACACTTAATTAAATTAGCTTTAAGAAATTAGTAACAAATTAAGCAAAAATGTTTTAGAATTATACCCAAAAACATTTGAAGATCCACAAGCATCCATGGCCTCCCAAAATGCTCTCTTTTCACAAAGATCCATGCTATACGGGCTAAACTAAAATGGGTAGGAGTCGGATTTGGGTTTTGGGATTTTTTTGATGGATTTTGGGGCAATTTTTGATGAAGTTTTGAAGAGAAAAGAGAAAGGAAATGGGGGGGGGGCTGTTGCTGCAGTAGGAGAGGGGGGGTCGGCTGGAATGGGAGGGGGAGAGGAGAGAGAGGGAGGTAGAGAAAGTGGGGGGAGAAATCAAAGTCAATTCAAGGTCAAAGGTCCACCTCATTTCTCCATTTTCTTTTCTTTTCTTTCATTTCTTTTCCTTTGAAATTCAAGTGGGGAAAAAGATGGGGGCTGCTGAATTCAGCCAAGGGGAGAAGTGAATGGGGGTGTGTGGATGTGGGTACGGGTGTGGGGTGATGAAAATGTTGGAGATAGTGCCCTCAGAGTCAATTATTAGGTCACAGGTACGTGATTGTAATGATTGATGGAGGACCTATCCCGGTAGGACAGTCTTACTCGAGATGATAGTATGCTATCTGGTTTACCTTTATCATCGTGTACTGCTTTAAGTGACCTGACACGTCGCTATTACACGTTGATAGAGCCCCTAGGATTCTTGCTTGACCACCAGCAATATGAGGGCGATCATATAAGTGGGAGCTGGGGGTCTATAAGCATATCCTTAAAAGGTCCCTAGTCGTGAGAGTTTCGAGAGAGGGCATCGATTCTCCATAGTAGACTAGTGTATACAGTCGAGACCCCGACGAGGGGCGGTGGCCGGTCTCACAAGCCACTGGTGTCAGTTGGATCACCTAAGATGTATACAGGTGCTCATTGGGTTATGAGTACACCAGACAGGACTCGCCGGGAACATGCTAGTTGGTCATATACCAGACGTCAGATGGCAGTTCCCTGGTGACATGTGTGCAGGTTAGTTCATCGACCTGGGGATCGTCATTTGTCTCGTGTGAGTTCCCACTGTACTTTGATTACTACCCTACCACGGCTCAAAGGAGTCGTGCAAACAGGTTTTAGTTGGGTACAGTCCCGAGACACATGGAGGCAGTGAGCGTATCTTCAGGGGTTCGTCTCTCCCGGTATTGGGGGTAAGGTCGTGCTGTGTCTAGGAGAGCCATTACACGAAGCCCTCGGCCGAGGCAAGGAGATTTACTGGTAGGTATTCCAGTAGTATCTCAGGGTGTTCTGGGCTACACTCCGACACGACTTGTACCGCTTTTAGGGGTCTGACTTTTACCAACCCCCTAGGCCCGCCATGCGATCCTCATAGACGAACGGACCGGACTGTACGGATATTGTCACTGACAGGCTCAGTTGGGTTGTCAGGCTGAGTTCGCTCGCAGACGTCCCTTTTAGTCAATGCCTGGTAGCCCGTTATGTATTGGCTTATACCTCTAACGTGCTAGTGGTTAAATCTACAACCAAGGTGTTGATGAGTCTTTAGAGTCCCCCACATTTCAGTTACTCAGCTTTCGGGCGAAAGGTTGTAGAGGCCGTATGGAGATATGGCAAGGTCCGATCAGATACGTGCGGTATTGCACGGATCAGGATCGGACAGTCTGTACTATAGGCCGTATGGATATATGGCAGGGTTCGATCAGATACGTGCGGTATTGCACGGATCAGGATCGAACAGATATTACTAGCCGGTTTTGGTATAAGCCAGATCCTAGTATAGTACAGTGTAGATTTTGTCTCATTGCATTTGTATTTCGGTCGAAATACAGATGCGGGTGTGTATGCACAGTATCGGGGTTTGCCTATAATTTATTACGGGACCAGTTTTCTGGAGTTGCCAGTTTGCTTTCCGTTTCGGCCGATTTCCTTTGTTTCGTTCATTGGCCGAAGATTGGTGGAGGAGGGCTTATTTGCATTGTTGCAAATAAGTATTTATGGAAGGGGTCTTTGCTTATTGGTTGGATCATGATGGTTGCTCCATTGACCTTGACTTCTTGACTTCTTCATGATGGCTTGACCATTTGGAGTCATCATGGTTGCTTTGGAGTGTTTGTTTTTGTTTGTGATGATATTGTTTTGATCATCACTCATTATTCTTCCTTCCATGATAGCTCACCCACTCCCTTGTCTTTCATTTGACTTCACTCCATTCCCACCTACCACCATCATGCTTGGCCGGCCACTAGTGAGGGTGGGGGCTTTTCTTTTGGTAGTGAGAAAATTGTCACATTTTCATTCTTGGCATGATACATTTTTCCTCACCTCTCTTCAAGTTCTTCTTCCTCCACCACAATGGCAATCTCCATGAACCCCAAAGTGAGACTTGAGTACTACGCATTCTACAGCAAATCTTGGGCGCGTCGAGTAGCCGGCTTCGTGCCCGAGTTGCCTCGGCATTGAGGTGGGAGCCCGTAAAAGAAGTAGGCGATGTGGTGCACTTCCGGCAACGAGGAGGAGACGGGACATTCCGCAAGAGATCGGGACGATGATGAGAAGACCGGAGGACTTGGATCGTCGGTATATCTCTATTCCCTTTCTTGTTGTTAGCTAGGACTAGTTAGTGGTTCGATCCGGGTATTAGTGCGCGGCGGTTTGCCAGTCCAAGAAAAATTTAAGTTTATCACCGCTTCCGCATTTGGCCGTCGGATTGACGGCCGGGGCGCCGCCGTGCACTTACAGTGGTATCAGAGCCTCGCCATTAACCTAGTCTAGCTTTGTGTAATGTGTTTTTCAGTTCCGATCGATAAAATGTTCCAAAACCCGTATTGTCTTCACATCAGTTTTCTGTCAGAATTTTTCAGTCTCCAAAAATTTTTCAGGTTGCAGAAAATTGATGTACTGGAAATTGTAAGGCCACTGTAGAAATTCGACTGAGTGATGCCATAGTTGGAGCGCGGAACCGCGGCCAAACCCCCCTTTGGGCCGCGGTTCCGCCGCACTATAATGAGCTCACTGTGTCAATTTTCTCCAGTGGGCTTCTGGGCTGTTTTTAGGGGTTTTGGAATAATAACATTGGGCCCAGAATTTCTTTAACTGCTACAGTATTGCTTTGGGGCCCACTTGTTAAGATTTTGATTGATCGGATATTTTAAACACATTTTTCACAGTATTTACATTATATCTGCGACCGTGAATGTCACTTGATCGGTAAATCCAGTCTAACTGCTATAGCCCGGTTAGACGGATTTACGAACGTGACTTTCACGCTGATGTTCTGTTTTTGCTGTGTTGTTGCGGATCGGTCGTGGGGATAGCCTGGATGCAATGCTAGTACAGTTGTGGTTGTATTATGTACATTTGATATTGCGGGGCGAGCTTCCGACATGTGGACTGCCGTCACTGCCTATTTGTATTATTCTTTTATGGCATGGCCAGGTTGCGGTCGATGTACCCGTTGTATGTATATTTTACTTTCTGTACTAGGATTGCCCCGCGGAGGGGTGCACGGATAGCCGGGTTCTAGAGGGCAACAAGCCCGCATCTCATGGCATTGAGACGGAGGGGGCTTCACTCTAGGATTGGCGGGCTATTCGCCGCACTCGTAGGGGGTACAGGTTGACCCAGGAGGGGTGCCCAAGTTACCGGATTCCGTGAAGTGCTGGGTGGTCCATTCACGTTGCTGAAGGGGGCTGCCTCGCTTCAGGTTTTGGCGGGTGACTTGCCGCGCCCGTAGGGGTCTAGGATTTCATTGCACAGGCTATCCACACGACCAGGGGAACGTCGGGTTTCAGCGGCTCTGTGAAACCCGGGGATCCCAGATATCTGTATTGTTCTGTGATGTTGTTCATTCTCTGTGATGTTGCATTTTATTCACGCCTTGAGCGAATATAATATATTGGTATATATATTAGTAGATGTTGTATATGTTTTACATCCGCGCTAGTCCAGTCCCCGCTCTGTCGTTAGTTAGCTAACCTAACGGGTAATGACGGGACCCAGTGGCGAATGCGGATGGCATATACGTACATCAGTATATTGATGGGACTGCGTTGATTCGGATCAATGCAAGTTAAAAACAAACCTAATCTGATGTTGTTGGAACACTTTTCAAAAAGCTGTTATTGCAAGGACGTTCACTTTTGTTTTGCATCGTGGTATTCAGTTGGAATATCCTGCTCCTCAGTCGACGAGGCAAGGGCCGAGATCCCTTCACCGGGAGTGACCCCTTGGACAAAAGTTTGCGTCAGGGCATTAACTTCACTATAGCCGATTGCTTTTGCTTTGCACCGTGGTATTCAGTTGGAATATCCTGCACCCCATTCTACGGGGAAAGAGCCGAGATCCCTTCACCGGGAGTGACCTCTTTAGCGAAGGTTTTCGTCACTATATTTTTAAAAGCTATCCGTTCCTTCGACGATATCAAGTTCATTACGTTAAAGGTTTTCGCCAGAAACCATTCGTAGCCCTCCGTCATTTCAGTTAAATATTCGGTAGTATTCAAGCTATGTATTTTGACCTCACGCCAAGGCATAGTGATTGGTAGCTGCCGGGTATTTATCTGTTGCATAGATAGATGCGTTGGTTTGGGACAGTCGTACTACTATTTTGGCCTACGTCAAGGGTATGTACGGGTGGGTTCAGATTAACCTGGATAATGACGGGCAGAACTTGACATGTGACTTATGATATTTTGACCTCACGCCAAGGTCATAAGAGCATGGGGCAGAAATCACATCGGGAGTTTCAAAAGAACTGAAACTTGCCAGATATGCGCATACCTTCTGGAGTGTGATACCGTGAGCGGATTCCGTCACGTTGTCATGCGATGATAGTTGGATCCCGATTCCCACTGATGAGTTAGTTTACTCCTCGGGTGTTCCCGACTAATTCTTCTTTTAGGTTTGGAGGAGAATTTGAGGTACAGTGGGAGGTTTCCAGATTAGATAAATTGGTAACCATTCTGATCTAGGTTAGAGTGCACGCTGAGTGTTTCTTTTCTCTCTCTCTTTGGCAGCGACCATAGACCCGACCCTAAGACTATGACTCAGTGACCAAATTAACCGAACCTTCTTGACACCGGCTTTTGGATTGTCAGAGTTGCAGACCTCATTGCCACTCCTACTTTTACCCTTTTCTCCAGGACACCCCGTATTACTACGAACGTCCACTTCCATTGGACAAAACCATCGTATGGTTAGATACGAACTCGAAGGAATTTATTCGAGGATGGTTTCAGGTTCTGGAGAAAACGGATAGGATTATTCAGTTGTCTTTTCCTTTTACCTTCTCTCAGGTTGCGAGTACTCCTTGGTTTAGGAGATAGTACACCTATTACGCAAATTGGATAGTCTTCTTCCAAACCTTAGGCTGGTGCCGACCGGTAGGGAATGAAGAAAACCAATTAGCCTAACGATGGTGTACAGAAGGTATTAAGTTCAGACAAAGCAAGGGATTAGTAAGAGGGCAAAGTAAATTGCAACAGATATTCACGACCAAACCAAGTATTCCTTCGCCAATCCTAAAATCACCTTTGTATTTCTCCAGGACACTCCGTATCACTACGAAGATCCACAGTTTATTGGATACTCCATCGTATGGTTATATACGAACTCGAAAGGAACTTGTTCCAGTTCGGGGATGGATTCTGGTCCAGGAAAAATAGGAATAAGGTTTATTCGGTTGTCTTTTATCTTCACCCTCTCTCATTGCGAGTGTTCCTAGGATTGGGACAGTACACCCATTATGCTTATTGGATAGTCTTCTTCCAAACCATAGGCTGGTGCCGAACGGTAGGGAAGGAAGAAAACCATTTGGCCTAAAGGGGTGTGCAGAAGGAAAAGACTAAAGACATATGAAGGGATTTGGAAAGGTGGCAAAGGATTATACGGTTACAGTCGTGAATCTGGAAGAGGCATTACTAGGAATACCGGGATACCCCATCGAAACATTTCAATGTTTCAGTCTCACTGTGTACTGTTAAAGGAAAACTGATTTCCCAATTAGATACTTACTCCAGGGTATGTATTTACCTGGTACGATTCTCACATCTGTATGGTTTTACAGATGATGAGTGGGAGTAAGTTATTGGGAATTTGGTGATTATCCTCATTATATCGGGATTCGTTGTAATCGGTGATATTTGAGGAAATCACCTGGGCTGTTTGCCGGTCGGCAAATATTTGGTTTTGAATATCCGCTGTTATGCACCAATTTCAAATTGATATATCTGTACGTCTATTTTCATAGAGTGAGATGTACCTTTTTGAAATTATGTCTATGACATTTACCTACATCAGTGGATGGTTAGGTAAGGAGTATTAAACAGCGGTGTAATTCTTCTTAACCATAGGTACAGTTTTCAAGCTACGACACACAGTGAATGAGTTAATAGACTCAAGGGACATGTACAGAGTATTGTATGATGTCCAGGGTCCATCAGGACAGAGGGGTTGGTCCTCGTACTATATTCGGTTTACTTATGACTTCTCTAGTTTTTAGACAGGTGTTTCGTGGAAACACAGGGTCCGAATTTTGAGAAGTTATAGGTATTTGAATAGAGTAGAGAACCAGGTATAGCAAGTATCGGGATTCTTCAAAGTGATCGAATATGTAGATACTTGTGTATGGTATTCAGTTGATAGTAATGATAAAGAGAAATTGCTTCTCTTTCAGGTTACTCATAATTGGAAGCATTCCTAAGTTGAGTAAAGCTGATCGGCCTCCTTCCATTAAGTTGACATGCACTGGAGACAGCTGCATGATTTGAATCTGGTTCAATTAAATCAGTGCCTCTGTTTCTATATTGGATATAGAACAGTTCATATCTTAACGTTGTTAAGGTACGGGGAGTTGTCCGGTTTATGATTAAAACCAGACACTGGACAACTCAAGGCACGTTTCTGTAATGGCTGTTTGTGGGTTGACCCAGGCTATGACGCGGGTTGATTTTCTACCATCTGGATGAACAATAGCAATATTGTTCTAGACTCGCCACAGTTTTATTAAAAATGGATTTTTTCAGAAAACAGTAGTGGGAGTATGGTAGAACTGGAGGTGATTCCAGAACCACGAACGATTACTGAAGATTTGACAAGGAACCTAAAGATTCAATCTGGATTGACATTCCATTGGCCACTCCGCAGATAAAGGTGGGTAACTTCAGGCACTCGAGAGGTACTACGGTAGCCTCAAGGACGGTGACAGGGAAGTTCTTGTTTACCCACAATTACCATTGCTGTTGTTCCAGGCTGCGAGACCCGGCGGGAGGATGAGTATAGCGTCGTTCTAAACTAGTTTTAGAAGTGTACGTCTATATGACTCTGCCAGAGGGTTGTCGTAGTCAGTGGGAGCAGCGGAAGCATTGGTGGACATGTAGCTTATGTCTATTTATAGACTAAAGCAGATATAGCGGAGATAGATCATCTATTTCTGACGTGACAGTCATAGGTTTGATTTCATCAGAATAGGGGATGGATCTGTTGAGAAGGTAGTAGGGTGTGATGTCCTGGTATTTGGATGACATACACAGAGTAGGAAGTGATATTCCTATACTACGATCGGTTATACTTTGGTCGTCACACAGTGGTTTCTCCACAAAGGAAATGGATTTTATATCAGACATACTGGTTACTAGATCTATGGTTTTAGATCTAGATTTGGGTGGTTTCCCAATCAGGGTACTTAGACTGCATTCTAAGAGTATTTAGAATGGACGACTCCTGGCACGGTAGTGTACCTACAGGTGATGGAGTCACCCTCTCTAAAGGTGTCTTACAGACTAAAGGGGAGAGGGATGTGCATGATTGGCAGATCACTTGCTCAGGCAATTGAGTCAATCATGAGATGTCAAGTACCACACCAGATATTGTTCTTGCACTGGATGCAATAAGTTGACATTAATCCAATCCTGGAGAAACAGTCGGAAGCAGTTTTAGAACATAAGTGGATGTTCTAGGGATATGATAACGACAGCCTCATTCGGGAGACAGTTATCATTCCAGGCTTCCAAGGTGACATGGACGACAAGGAGGTTGTCAGAGTTATAGTTTTCCTTCTGACGAAGGGCAGTATTTTGGACAGATGGTCCAAGGCAATACTGAGGGTGGCATGGCGCAGGATACTGATTAAGTTCAGTTGACGATACAGTCTAAGGAGTTTGGATTTGGAGTTCATTTATGAGCTATGTCCCATCAGACATCCAGACACATCCTAAGACAGGTATTGCTCATTTCGGGAGATGGCTTTCTCCGCGAACTTGAGATATAGAGAGACATAGAAAGAAACATCAAAGCGGATCCACTCACTGAGGCTATTCCTCGAACGCAATAGTTTCGCAAACGAGCTTTGTGAGACTGACTAGTAGAGGAGTTGGGTGTTCGGTATCACACGGGCTGTGAGTATGCGACATCGCAATAATTAGCCTTGAGTGCAAGTGGGAGATTGTTGGAGATAGTGCCCTCAGAGTCAATTATTAGGTCACAGGTACGTGATTGTAATGATTGATGGAGGACCTATCCCGGTAGGACAGTCTTACTCGAGATGATAGTATGCTATCTGGTTTACCTTTATCATCGTGTACTGCTTTAAGTGACCTGACACGTCGCTATTACACGTTGATAGAGCCCCTAGGATTCTTGCTTGACCACCAGCAATATGAGGGCGATCATATAAGTGGGAGCTGGGGGTCTATAAGCATATCCTTAAAAGGTCCCTAGTCGTGAGAGTTTCGAGACAGGGCATCGATTCTCCATAGTAGACTAGTGTATACAGTCGAGACCCCGACGAGGGGCGGTGGCCGGTCTCACAAGCCACTGGTGTCAGTTGGATCACCTAAGATGTATACAGGTGCTCATTGGGTTATGAGTACACCGGACAGGACTCGCCGGGAACATGCTAGTTGGTCATATACCAGACGTCAGATGGCAGTTCCCTGGTGACATGTGTGCAGGTTAGTTCATCGACCTGGGGATCGTCATTTGTCTCGTGTGAGTTCCCACTGTACTTTGATTACTACCCTACCACGGCTCAAAGGAGTCGTGCAAACAGGTTTTAGTTGGGTACAGTCCCGAGCCATATGGAGGCAGTGAGCGTATCTTCAGGGGTTCGTCTCTCCCGGTATTGGGGGTGAGGTCGTGCTGTGTCTAGGAGAGCCATTACACGAAGCCCTCGGCCGAGGCAAGGAGATTTACTGGTAGGTATTCCAGTAGTATCTCAGGGTGTTCTGGGCTACACTCCGACACGACTTGTACCGCTTTTAGGGGTCTGACTTTTACCAACACCCTAGGCCCGCCATGCGATCCTCATAGACGAACGGACCGGACTGTACGGATATTGTCACTGACAGGCTCAGTAGGGTTGTCAGGCTGAGTTCGCTCGCAGACGTCCCTTTTAGTCAATGCCTGGTAGCCCGTTATGTATTGGCTTATACCTCTAACGTGCTAGTGGTTAAATCCACAACCAAGGTGTTGATGAGTCTTTAGAGTCCCCCACATTTCAGTTACTCAGCTTTCGGGCGAAAGGTTGTAGAGGCCGTATGGAGATATGGCAAGGTCCGATCAGATACGTGCGGTATTGCACGGATCAGGATCGGACAGTCTGTACTATAGGCCGTATGGATATATGGCAGGGTTCGATCAGATACGTGCGGTATTGCACGGATCAGGATCGAACAGATATTACTAGCCGGTTTTGGTATAAGCCAGATCCTAGTATAGTACAGTGTAGATTTTGTCTCATTGCATTTGTATTTCGGTCGAAATACAGATGCGGGTGTGTATGCACAGTATCGGGGTTTGCCTGTAATTTATTACGGGACCAGTTTTCTGGAGTTGCCAGTTTGCTTTCCGTTTCGGCCGATTTCCTTTGTTTCGTTCATTGGCCGAAGATTGGTGGAGGAGGGCTTATTTGCATTGTTGCAAATAAGTATTTATGGAGGGGGTCTTTGCTTATTGGTTGGATCATGATGGTTGCTCCATTGACCTTGACTTCTTGACTTCTTTATGATGGCTTGACCATTTGGAGTCATCATGGTTGCTTTGGAGTGTTTGTTTTTGTTTGTGATGATATTGTTTTGATCATCACTCATTATTCTTCCTTCCATGATAGCTCACCCACTCCCTTGTCTTTCATTTGACTTCACTCCATTCCCACCTACCACCATCATGCTTGGCCGGCCACTAGTGAGGGTGGTGGCTTTTCTTTTGGAAGTGAGAAAATTGTCACATTTTCATTCTTGGCATGATACATTTTTCCTCACCTCTCTTCAAGTTCTTCTTCCTCCACCACAATGGCAATCTCCATGAACCCCAAAGTGAGACTTGAGTACTACGCATTCTACAGCAAATCTTGGGCGCGTCGAGTAGCCGGCTTCGTGCCCGAGTTGCCTCGGCATTGAGGTGGGAGCCCGTAAAAGAAGTAGGCGATGTGGTGCACTTCCGGCGACGAGGAGGAGACGGGACATTCCGCAAGAGATCGGGACGATGATGAGAAGACCGGAGGACTTGGATCGTCGGTATATCTCTATTCCCTTTCTTGTTGTTAGCTAGGACTAGTTAGTGGTTCGATCCGGGTATTAGTGCGCGGCGGTTTGCCAGTCCAAGAAAAATTTAAGTTTATCACCGCTTCCGCATTTGGCTGTCGGATTGACGGCCGGGGCGCCGCCGTGCACTTACAGACAAATGATAAATACAATACCCCAAACATCCATTTACGCTAAAAAAGCCTTTTTTCTTCAATAATTTCTAAACCGTTTTGGCAAATTATTTCGTTCCAAAAACCACATGATAAAATTTTATTTAATGTTTTATGATGCACAAAATTTGTTTCAACTCATTCCAATTTGTAATTTTCCCTAATTAAATGTATTAGTGACGGCTTAAAATAATAAAAAAATAATATTTTTTTCAGAAAATTTGAAATTTCACCAGCGGCTCAATAAACACCAAATAATAGCAATTACATAGCTAGAATATGTATATTTAATTTTTTATAATAAGATATTTGTATTTTGACTTTTTACAGAAAACCCCCTTATTTTACCGATTTTTTGAAATTTCACCGAAACGATTTTCAAAACGTTACAATAACAACCATGGGTGAGTTAGTGTCATACACTAACTCATGTAGAGAGTTAACCATGGTAAGGATAATAGTTAGGTCAATAAATATCTTTAGCAAAACAAAAAGAGTGGACATGGTTAATGGTTATCCACAAGCTTTCTCAAAGCTTCTAGCCATGACAAATTCCACCATTTTGAATTACTTTGATAAATAAAAACCCTGGGATTATCCTAACTATAGTGTAAGTCTCATACACCCATATTTCATGTATCATCAAGCATGCCACAATAAAATGTACATTAATATATATCACATATATACTATATGCACACAAGTGAGAAAAAGAATACTTAGTGAGCAAATATTAGTTAATGTAAATTAATATATCAAATATATAATTATACATTAAATTATCAAATCAACACTTGATTTAATAATCCGGCTATATCACATACAACCGACTAATATCATATGAATCAACTTATCGAACCAACACTTGATCCGATAACCCGGCTATATCACATATAACCGACCGATATCACATATCGTGAGAATAGAATGCGGTATCATATACGCGCATTAATCTCGGTCCCGCACATATCACATATGTGCTCCTACTTCGTTTTGCATGAACCAGGAAACCTCTGTGTAGGACTCTAAAGACACGTCAATACGCCGGCAGTAGGTGATGATCATATCAAACACCCACAAGCCGCAAGCGGTCTTCTAAACATAACGGCCACCCGGGTATTGAGTGATCAGAATATCAACAAGCAAGCCTGCTCATACTCCTGCGAATCTAATCAGTAACACTATCGTACAGTCTGGTCTCTTCGTCTGATATGTCGCATATCACAGCCTGGGGGTGGTATAACGTCAGACCCCAGTAGACTGATAAGTCATGCCGATGCAAGGTCCATAACGGTTCAAGAAACTACTGATAACACTTACCAGTAGATCTCAGCAACCCTGGCCAGGGATTTCCTGTTATGGCCAATCGAGCACAGCGCAACATCAACCCCCAATACCGGGAGAGACAAATCCCCTCGCATCACTCATTGCCTCTATGTGACTCGGACTGTACCCAAAAACCACCTTTTTGCACGATCTCTTGACCATGGTATGGTGGAAATCAAAGCATAGTGGGAATCACACAAGATTCTATAACGATCTCGGGTCGACAGACTAACCTGTACCAGTGTCACCATAGAACTGCTATCTGACGATAGGTATAATACCATCTTGGAGTTCTCAGCGATTCCGTTCAGTGTACCCAGTCTCTACTGAGCACTCGTATACCATCTCTGATGTCAAACACCAATGGATATAGGATCATCCATCGCCCATCATATGGGTCGAGAAGCGCATACGCTAGTCTACTCTGGAGTATCAATGCCCTGCCTCGATACTCCCACGACTAGGAACATTTGATGGATGTACTTGCCAACTACCTCTGCCCCACTAGTTTGATCCGCATCATAATCCTGATAGTCAAGTACTTATCTTAAGGACTTTATCAACATGTAATAGAGAGACAATAAATATATATGTGAAGATAAAGAGCAACCAGAAAGCATACTATCATGTCGAGCAAGAAAGTCCTCCCTATATATATCCAAGCATCCACTACAATATACATCGCATGTACAGTAATAGCCTCTAGGGCATACATATAACTAACAACTGTAATCTGCTATCACCACGAATTGTTACTGTAAAATCTAGCAATGTAGTAGTGTTGTACTAAAGGCCCTGAGTGTTCAGCTGAAACCTTGACCCCACCATTCACTGTTCACTCGGTGAGGTAGAGGGAATTTCCGGCGTCGCCGGATTTTTGGGAGCCTGGGGAGTTGGGATTTTTAGGCTAGCTGTCTTTAGGTATTTGGGGTGTTTGGTACTGCTTGATTTTTCTGTGTTGACTGAAGTCAAAATCTGGGAACACTTTGCTAATTTATAGTGTTTCGACTACGCGCGTTAAGTTATCCGACACGGTTCGCGTTCTTGGTGTAGCTTGCTGCACTTAGGTTTGATTTGGGATGTCGCTATACACGTTAGCCACTAAGCGAACACTTGAGAGTTTGTTGGAGTCGGTGCGTCGATCTAAATGTGGTTTGTATGTATTATTGAACGGTTTCTAAGATACACTTGTTATGTTTTGTGTGATATTAGGAGCGAGTGCGGGGACTTCAGACGCTACAAAGAAAGGAAAGCAGGTGGTTGGATTTACCTAGCTCGAGATCATCGGTGAGTAGATTTAACATCTACGGGGAAATCGCTTGTATGGCGTGAAGCGTCGAAGGCTAGATATGATATTATAGCCACTTGTTATATGCATATGAGTTGATTGTGCATGAGTATCATTACATACCATTACTTGTTGTGCCTTGACATAGTACCTATTGGATATTGTACCATTACTGACGGTTCATGTTGCACGAGCACTAAATTGTATGCTACACACACACACCGTTGGTAATTGCCATGACACCCACAACATATACACCTATATGGTACTGTGTTCGTTATTGACATTGAGACGTTGATTCTTGCTCTATTGCGCATATGAAATGTATCATGCATACATACCTACATGTATACACACATACCTTGCTATAGCTACATATACACCTTTATATGATGTTGCATTTGACTTTGGAGAATGTGGGAACCGCATGATATATTTACAAACTTGATTCATTTAAAAGAGCGGTTTTCCCTTGATATGCTCATAGTACTGTTCTATGTTGCATACATCATATTTCAAGGATTTACGCATTGAGATACTGATTTCATGTGATTTATGGATTTGAGAACCGTGGTGATATTTCAAGAAAGTATGCATTGTTTTGAAAACCCGGTTTCTCTTGATATGATATTTCGATGCGTTCACCATGAGTTTTCTCGGTTCTGAGATTGTGTTAGAAACACGATTCGAGGAGATGGATGATCCGTTTGCAGGTTTATGGTGGACCCGATATGGTACCCCGAGGCAAGAAAGGTATGTTGTGCAGTAGACGATGAGCCTGGCAGAGGGACTACTACCTACCGGTGATAGTTTGGACCCGGCGGTTATCCAGAGGATACCGATCAGAGTTGTGAGATGGATATGGGCCGATCCGGACTGACGGAGCCCAAGTTATGTGGATTTACGTGTCGATGTTGGACACGGGTTTTCATGATGTTTCGAGTGTCGATGTTGGGCACTCAGGTTCCATGAGATTTACGGATATGAGGGCCGATCAGAGTGACGACGCCTGAGATATTGGGATTTGGGGTGTCGTTGATGGACACCGGGATTTTCCACGATGATGATTCATTGATGATGATATGTTTTATCCCATACTCAGTATTTATTAGATATGCATTGTTCATGTCGTTGTAGTACCCTGATGGTGTACCTTGATCATGATTTTTGCATATCCATATTGCCATACTTATGCTATCAGATTTCATGTGATAGATTATCGCTGTTCGTGCATACCTGCGATTATCTGTATGATGTACTTACTATTCACGAGTTGGCAACTCACTCCGTTGTACCACAGTGTTTTGCAGGCTTGACCCTCAGAGTAGTCGCGGCAGGGCTCGTTATTGTATCTTTTTCAGCGGATATCGCTACGGTTGGCTATGAGGCCTTGTTGCTGTAGGTGGGTTGCGGCTATCCGATTATATCCATTGTATATCTCATTGTATTAAGTACTCTCCATCTACCACTTTCATGTATTGACTTAGAGACGAGTTGTGAGGATTGATATTGTATATTTTGTGACTCTGGGTGTCGAGCTCGTGTGAGCCGGCCTTTATTATGTAGTTTTACCTCTTTATGCTATTTTTCATTTATATTGCCTATTTCTTCGCTACGGCGTCGTATATATGCTTGTAGTGGTTGTTTCCGCCTTTGGGCGTGATTTGCTCCCGTTTGGGGATGCTTTATATATATATATATATCATGTGTTTGTACCCGTTTCGGGGCTAGTTTTTACAAAGGAGGTGCTGCCGAAATTTTTAAGAAAATAAACTTAAGCTTTAAAATTTTTACTTGAGATTTTCAAATGTTTTTAACAATGTTTTATCACTTACTTATTATGATGGTTTAGATTTCTGGGTTTTCGGGTTACTTAAATTGCGTTACGCCTGTTGACGTCACGTGGTTTAAGTGCCGGTCACGTGCCTAAATTTGGGTCGTGACAGAAATCCTTTCGCTACAAGCCTTACCTTATAAGTATTGATCAGTCGAAAATAGTGCATTCTCAACACGTTAATTTCCCTACTCTTATCATTCATATATAGGTGTTTATTGTAATTATAACACAGATTACGAATTCATCTGGAAAATACCAAATACACCGTGTAATAATTATAATCGACATTCTAAAGGGAAATTAAGTGTTTATTACTACTTGCATTGATCTGTATATATCAATCCTTGTCTCGAGTTTGCATGCAGGAAATTCTCCAGGTAAAAGAGCCGAAACTGTCGATAAAACGCGTCAAGTCCAAGACTTATGATCTGGCAGTAAACAGGAAAGTATAAAAATATTCCAGACATCAGGAAAGTTCCATAAAGCCAACACAAATCAACACTGGAAGTTTCATGCAGCAGCTCCACCAAACGGCCGCGGATCCGCGGCCGATCCGACTCGTCGGCGGTGGAAACTTTTTACAGAGGCCTTCTTTTATCGGCCAAATCTCTCCAAGACGCTTCGAATTGTGTAGAAATCTCCAGAAGCTTCCCTTCTAACAGCCAAGCTTCTTGTGCAAGTTTCATACCTACCAAGCTTCTCATATTAGCTTCATAACAACCTAGCTTCTATTAGAAGATAGACCTAGCTTCTAGGGGAAGCTTGAGGGAAAACTATAAAAAGGCAACTAGGGCTTCATTGAAAGGAGTGTTGTTGGTTGGTTGTTCATCAATTAGGGTAAAAATTCTAGCAAAATCCAAATCAATTCCACACAAATTGAGTGACAATTTGAGCCAAATCAAGATTCATCGATAGAAAGATCAAGCGAAGACCGAAGATCCTCTATTTGCAACGCCGTTCATCATCCGAGCAAGAGATCTATGACGATCCGCGACTCACGACGATCGAGCCACGCAAAGATCGACGCCAAATTCCTTCTCAATTGAGTGAGATAGAGCTAGTCTTGTAAACTTGAGTGAGAGTTGTAATTTGATGAAGATCTAAATAAAGGTGAAAATCTTTATTCTCGCTTTCTATTCATTCTCGCATTATGATACTCTTCGTTCTTGATTGTTTTATGATGATGCGTGAGTAAATTCTCCGCTTGTAGCAGAATCGAGAGAATAGGTAGATGATGATGACTAAATTCTTGAACGATTCTTAAGTCTTATGAGTTTTGTAAAATTTAGGAAATCGAATCATCGAAAACCTAATTTGAGCGAGATCGCTCTCTTGAATGTTTTCGCTCCAAATTAGAGATCAACGATCAGTGATTTAATTAGAGATCATATATCTCATTGTATTCGTATTCCTCGGAACGCGTGGGTGTGTATGCACAGTTGCTTGAGGCGGAGGAAGATGATTTTCATTAGGGTTTTGGAACGGGTGTGTATGCAAAGTTGACAGTTGTCTTTTTCTAAACCCAAATGAATATGTGAAATATCAATTAATAATATTAATTAAATGAAATTGTGTTATGGTTAGGGTTGCTGACTTGTTGACCAAGGTTGACTTGTTGACCAAGGTTGAAACATTGACCATCATCATTTCACTCCAAAGATGCTCTTTGATCTTTGCAAAAATATTTAATATGAAATGATAATGGTCTTATCAAACCAACCATCACCTTTTTCATTTAATTAAAATTATTAATTAGATTAATTCACATATATGTAAGTGCACGGCGGCGCCCCGGCCGTCAACCCGACGGCCAAACGCGGAAACGGTGAATAACTTAAATTTTTGCGGACTTGGCAAAACGGCACCACCGCGCACTAAAACCGGATCGGGCCATTAAACTAAATCTAGCTAACTACAAAGAGAAGGGGAGAGATGTACCGACTGATCCGAGTCCTCCGGTCTTCTCGTCATCGTCCCGATCTCCGCGGAAACTCCGGTCGTCGCATCCTTGCCGGAAGGGCACCACATCGCCTACGTCTTTTACGGGCTCCCACCTCAATGCCGAGGCAACTCGGGCACGAAGCCGGCTACTCGACGTGCCCAAGATATGCTGTAGGAAGTGTAGTGTAGAGTATGTCTCTTTGGGGTTGGTTGCCATAGATGGAGGAATGGTGTATAGAAAATTGGTGCTTTCAATTTTCTAGCAATGGAATGAGATGAAGAATGATATATACAAATGAATCACTCTCATTTTTCTCCTCTCAAAAATGAAGCTCTCATTTTCTTCTCACTCAACCATGGAAAGAAAAACTTCTCATTCTTATGAAAAACTTAATCAACTTAGAAATGGTGGAGAAAGAATAAGAAGCATGAAGGGAGGTGATCGTAGTAAAAAGGAGGAGGGTGACCACATCCAAACATAATCATCACAAAACTACACATCAATCCTAATCCTTTCTTATCACAATAAAGCATGAAAAGCAAAGATGCTTATCATATCACACTTTATGCAAATAAGTCCTCCACAAAGTGTAATTTGCAAAACTGCAAATTACCCCTCCATCGGAAAAGTCCGGCCGGGAAAGAACAAAGGAAAACCGGCCGGAACGGAATGCAAACTGGCAACTTCAGAAAACTGGTCCCGTAATAAATTACAGGAAAACCCCCATACTGTGCATACACACCCGCATCTGTATTCCGACCGGATACAAATGCAAAGAGACAAAATCTACACTGTACTAAACTAGGACCGGCTTAAACCAAAGCCGGCTAGTAATATCCGTTCGATCCTGATCCGTGCAATACCGCACGTATCTGATCGAACCCTGCCATATAACCATACGGCCACTAGTACAAACCGTCCGATCCTGATCCGTGCAATACCGCACGTATCTGATCGGACCCTGCCATATCTCCATACGGCCTCTACAGCGTTTCGCCCGAAACTTGAGTAACTGAAAGTGTGGCGGACTCTAAAGACTCGTCAATACAATGGCTGTGGATTTAACCACTAGCCCGTCAGAGGTATAAGCCAATACGTAACGGGCCACCAGCTATTTGACTAAAAGGGACGTCGATGAGCGAACTCATCCTGACACCCTACTGAGCCTGTCAGTGACAATATCCGTGCAGTCCGGTCCGTTTGTCTATGAGTATCGCATGGCTGGCCTAGGGGGTTGGTAAAAGTCAGACCCCCAAAAGCGGTACAAGTCGTGTCGGAGTGTAGCCCAGAACACCCTGAGATACTACTGGAATACCTACCAGCAAATCTCCTTGCCTTGGCCAAGGACTTTATGTAATGGCTCTCCTAGACACAGCACGACCTCACCCCCAATACCAGGAGAGACGAACCCCTGAAGATACGCTCACTGCCTCCATGTGGCTCGGGACTGTACCCAACTAAAACCTGTTTGCACGACTCCGTTGAGCCGTGGTAGGGTAGTAATCAAAGTACAGTGGGAACTCACACGAGACAAATGACGATCCCCAGGTCGATGAACTAACCTGCACACATGTCACCAGGGAACTGCTATCTGACGTCTGGTATATGACCAACTAGCATGTTCCCGGCGAGTCCTGTCCGGTGTACTCATAACCCAATGAGCACCTGTATACATCTTAGGTGATCCAACTGACACCAGTGGCTTGTGAGACCGGCCACCGCCCCTCGTCGGGGTCTCGACTGTATACACTAGTCTACTAATGGAGTATCGATGCCCGGTCTCGAAACTCCCACGACTAGGGACCTTTTAAGGATATGCTTGTAGACCCCCAGCTCCCACTTATATGATCGCCCTCATACTGCTGGTGGTCAAGCAAGAATCCTAGGGGCTCTATCAACGTGTAATAGCGACGTGTCAGGTCACCTAAAGCAGTACACGATGATAAAGGTAAACCAGATAGCATACTATCATCTCGAGTAAGACTGTCATACCGGGATAGGTCCTCCCTCAATCATTGCAATCACGTACCTGTGATCCAATAATTGACTCTGAGGGCACTACCTCCAACAATCTCCCACTTGCACTCAAGGCTAATTATTGCGATGTCGCATACTCACAGCCCGTGTGATACCGAACACCCAACTCCTCTACTAGTCAGTCTCACAAAGCTCGTTTGCGGAACTATTGCGTTCGAGGAATAGCCTTAGTGAGTGGATCCGCTTAGTTGTTTCTTTCTATGTCTCTCTATATCTCAAGTTCGCGGAGAAACCCATCTCCCGAAATGAGCAATACCTGTCTTAGAATGTGTCTGGATGTCTGATGGGACATAGCTCATAAATGAACTCCAAATCCAAACTTCTTAGACTGTATCGTCAACTGAACTCAATCAGTATCCTGCGCGCCATGCTTCCCTCAGTATTGCCTTGGATCACCTGTCCAAAATACTGCCCCTCATCAGAAGGAAAACTATAACTCTGACAACCTGCTTGTCGTCCATGTCACCTTGGAAGCCTGGAATGATAACTGTCTCCTAAATGAGGCTGTCGTTATCATATCCCTAGAACATCCACTTATGTTCTAAAACTGCTTCCGACTGTTTCTCCAGGATTGGATTAATGTCAACTTATTGCATCTAGTGCAAGAACAACATCTGGTGTGGTACTTGACATCTCACGATTGACTCAATTGCCTTAGCAAGTGATCTGCCAATCATGCACGTCCCTCTCCACTTTAGTCTGTAAGACACCTTTGGAGAGGGTGACTCCATTACCTGCAGGTACACTACCGTGCCAGGAGTCGTCCATCCTAAATACTCTTAGAATGCTGTCAAGTACCCTGATTGGGAAACCACCCAAATCTAGATCTAAAACCATAGATCCAGTAACCAGTATGTCAGATATAAAATCCATTTCCTTTGTGGAGAAACCACTGTGTGACGACCAAAGTATAACCGACTGTAGTATAGGAGTTTCTTTTCCTACTCTGTGTATGTTATCCAAATACCAGGATATCACACCCTACTACCTTCTCAACAGATCCATCCCCTATTCTGATGAAGTCAAACCTATGACTGTCACATCAGAAATAGATGATCTATCTCCGCTACTTCTGCTTTAGTCTATAAATAGACATAAGCTACCTGTCCACCAATGCTTCCGCTGCTCCCACTGACTACGACAATCCTCTGGCAGAGTCATATAGACGTACACTTCTAAAACTAGTTTAGAACGACGCTATACTCATCCTCCCACCGGGTCTCGCAGCCTGGAACAACAGCAATGGTAATTGTGGGTAAACAAGAACTTCCCTGTCACCGTCCTTGAGGCCACCGTAGTGCCTCTCGGGTGCCTGAAGTTACCCACCTTATCTGCGGAGTGGCCAATGGAATGTCAAATCAGATTGAATCTTTAGGTTCCTTATCAAATCTTCAGTAATCGTTTGTGGTTCCGGAATCACTTCCAGTTCTACCATACTCCCACTACTGATTTCTGAAAAAATCCATTTTTATTAAAACTGTGGCGAGTCTAGAACAATATTGCTATTGTTCATCCAGATGGTAGAAAATCAACCCGCGTCATAGCCTGGGTCAACCCACAAACAGCCATTACAGAAACGTGCCTTGAGTTGTCCAGTGTCTGGTTTTAAGCATAAGCCGGACAACTCCCCGTACCTTAACATCGTTAAGATATGAACTGTTCTATATCCCATATAGGACCAGAGGCACTGATTTAATTGAACCAGATTCAAATCATGCAACTGTCTCCAGTGCATGTCAACTAAATGGAAAGAGGCCGATCAGCGTTACTCAACTTAGGAATGCTTCCAATTATGAGTAACCTGAAAGAGAAGCAATTTCTCTTAATCATCACTATCAACTGAATACCATACACAAGTATCTACATCTTCGATCTCTTTGAAGAATCCCGATACTTGCTACACCTGGTTCTCTACTCTATTCAAATACCCATAACTTCTCCAAATTCGGACCCGGTGTTTTCACGAAACACTTGTCTAAAAACTAGAGAAGTCATAAGTAAACCGAATATAGTACGAGGACCAACCCCTCTGTCCTGATGGACCCTGGACATCATACAACACTCTGTACAAGTCCCTTGAGTCTGATAACTCACTCACTGTGTGTCGTAGGTTGAAAACTGTACTTATGGTTAAGAAGAATTACACCGCTGTTTAATGCTCCTTACCTAACCATCCACTGATATAGGTAAATGTCGTAGACATAATTTCAGAAAGGTATATCTCACTCTATGAAAATAGACGTACAGATATATCAATTTGAAATTGGTGCATAATAGCGGATATTCAAAACCAAATATTTGCCGACCGGCAAACAACCCAGGTGACTTCCTCAAATATCACCGATTACAACGAATCCCGATATAATGAGGATGATCACCCAATTCCCAATAACTTACTCCCACTCATCATCTGTAAAACCATACAGATGTGAGAATCATACCTGGTAAATACATACCCTGGAGTAAGTATCTAATCGGGAAATCAGTTTTCTTTTAACAGTACACAGTGATACCGAAACATTGAAATGTTCCGATGGGGTATCCTGGTATTCCTAGTAATGCCTCTTCCAGATTCACGACTGTAACCGTATAATTCTTTGCCACCTCTCCAAATCCCTTCATATGTCTTTAGTCATTACCTTCTGTACACCCCTTTAGGCCAAATGGTTTTCTTCCTTCCCTACCGTTCGGCACCAGCCTATGGTTTGGAAGAAGACTATCCAATAAGCATAATGGGTGTACTGTCCTAATCCTAGGAACACTCGCAATGAGAGAGGGTGAAGATAAAAGACAACCGAATAAACCTTATTCCTATTTCTCCTGAACCAGAATCCATCCCCGAACTGGAACAAGTTCCATTCGAGTTCGTATATAACCATACGATGGAGTATCCAAATAAACTGTGGATCTTCGTAGTGATACGGAGTGTCCTGGAGAAATACAAAGGTGATGTGGGAGTGGTAACGAAATATTTGGTTTGGTCGTGAATATCTGTTGCAATTTACTTTGCCCTCTTACTAATCCCTTGCTTTGTCTGAACTTAATACCTTCTGCACACCATTGTTATGCTAATTGGTTTTCTTCATTCCCTACCGGTCGGCACCAGCCTAAGGTTTGGAAGAAGACAATCCAATTTGCGTAATAGGTGTACTACCCCTAAACCAAGGAGTACTCGTAACCTGAGAGAGGGTAAAAAGAAAAGACAACTGAATAATCCTATCCGTTTTCTCCAGAACCGGAAACCATCCTCGAATCCCTTCGAGTTCGTATCTAACCATACGATGGTTTTGTCCAATGGAAGTGGACGTTCGCAGTAATACGGGGTGTCCTGGAGAAAAGGGTAAAAGTAGGAGTGGCAATGAGGTCTGCAACTCTGACAATCCAAAAGCCAGTGTTAAGTAGGTTCGGTCAACTTGGTCTCTGAGTCATAGTCTTAGGGTCGGGTCAATGGTCGCTGCCAAAGAGAGAGAGAAAAGAAACACTCAGCGTGCACTCTAACCTAGATCAGAATGGTTACCAATTTATCTAATCTGGAATCCTCCCACTGTACCTCAAATTCTCCTCCAAACCTGAAAGAAGAATTAGTCGGGGTTACCCGAGGAGTAAACTAACTCATCAGTGGGAATCGGGATCCAATTATCATCGCATGATAACGTGACGGAATCCGCTCACGCTATCACACTCCAGAAGGTATGCACATATCTGGCAAGTTTCAGTTCTTTTGAAACTCCTGATGTGATTTCTGCCCCATGCTCTTATGACCTTGACTTTGGCCAACAAATCATAAGTCACATGTCAAGTTCTGCCCGTCATTCTCCAGGTTAATTTGAATCCACCCGTACATACCCTTGACTTTGGCCAACAAGGCAGTACGACTGTTCCAAACCAACGCATCTATCTATGCTGCATATGAATAACCAACAGCTACCAAACACTGTGCCTTGACTTTGGCCAACAAACACAGCTTGAATACTATTGACTACCCATATGAAACGACGGAGGGCTACGAATGGTTTCTGGCGAAAACCTTTAACGTAATGAACTTGATATCGTTGAAGGAACGGATAGCTTTTTAGAAAATATAGTGACGAAAACCTTTACTAAAGAGGTCACTCCCGGTGAAGGGATCTCGGCTCTTTCCCCGTAGAATGAGGTGCAGGATATTCCAACTGAATACCACGATGCAAAGCAAAAGTAATCGGCTATAGTGAAGTTAATGCCCTGACGCAAACTTCTGTCCAAGGGGTCACTCCCGGTGAAGGGATCTCGGCCCTTGCCTCGTCGACTGAGGAGCAGGATATTCTAAATGAATACCGCGATGCAAAACAAAAGTGAACGTCCTTGCAATAACAGCTTTTTGAAAAGTGTTCCAACAACATCAGATTAGGTTTGTTTAACTTGCATTGATCCGAATCAATGCAGTCCCATCAATTGATCACACCACAAAGAACGAAAATATACTGACGTACGTATATGCCATCCGCATTCGCCACTGGGTCCCGTCATCACCCGTTAGGTTAGCTTACTAACGACAGAGCGGGGACTGGACTAGCGCGGATGAAAAACATATACAACATCTACTAATATATATACCAATATATAGTATTTCGCTCAAGGCGTGAATAAAATGCAACATCACAGAAATGTACAGCATCACAGAACAAATCAGATATCTGGGATCCCCGGGTTTCACAGAGCCACTACTGAAACTCGACGTTCCCCTGGTCGTGTGGATAGCCTGTGCAATGAAAACCTAGACCCCTACGGGCGCGGCAAGTCACCTGCCAAAACCTGAAGCGAGGCAGCCCCCTCCAGCACCGTGAATGGACCACCCAGCACTTCACGGAATCCGGCAACTTGGGCACCCTTCCTGGGTCAACCTGTACCCCCTACGAGTGCGGCGAATAGCCCGCCAATTCCAGACTGAAGCCCCTCCGTCTCAATGCCCTGAGATGCGGGCCCGTTGCCCTCTAGAACCCGGCTATCCGTGCACCCCTCCGCGGGGTAACCCTAGTACAGAAAGTAAAATATACATACACCGGGTACATCGACCGCAACCAGGTCGTGCCCCAAAAGAATAATACAAACAGGCAGTGACGGCAGTCCACATGTCGGACGCTCGCCCCGCAACAACAAATGTACATAATACAACCACACTGTACTAGCATTGCATCCAGGCTATCCCCACGACCGATCCGCAACATCACAGCAAAATACATAGAACATCAACGCGAAAGTCACGTTCGTAAATCCGTCTAACCGGGCTATAGCAGTTAGACCGGATTTACCGATCGAGTGACATTCACGGTCGCAGATATAATGTAAATACTGTGAAAAATGTGTTTAAAATTTTCCGATTGATCAAACATTAACAAGTGGGCCCCTAAACAAAACTGTAGCAACCACAGAAAACCTGGGCCCAATTTTAATATTCCAGAAACCACATTTATCACACAGGAACATACTACAAAAATTTGGGAGCATGAACAGTTACAAGCGCCGCGGAAGCGCGGCCCAAGCAGGGGTTTGGCCGCCCTTCCGCGGCGGAACAGTGAGATCATGGTACCAATTTTTTACAGAATGCTTATATTTCCCTGCACATCATTCTGAGACAACCTGAAAAATTTTTTGGACTCAAAAAAAAATTCGACAGAAACTGATGTGCTTGAAATACGTGTTTTCGGGATTTTGTTCGATCGGAAACGTTAAACACATTAAACAAAGCTAGACGAAGTTAATGGCGAGGCTCTGATACCACTGTAAGTGCACGGCGGCGCCCCGGCCGTCAACCCGACGGCCAAACGCGGAAACGGTGAATAACTTAAATTTTTGCGGACTTGGCAAAACGGCACCACCGCGCACTAAAACCGGATCGGGCCATTAAACTAAATCTAGCTAACTACAAAGAGAAGGGGAGAGATGTACCGACTGATCCGAGTCCTCCGGTCTTCTCGTCATCGTCCCGATCTCCGCGGAAACTCCGGTCGTCGCATCCTTGCCGGAAGGGCACCACATCGCCTACGTCTTTTACAGGCTCCCACCTCAATGCCGAGGCAACTCGGGCACGAAGCCGGCTACTCGACGTGCCCAAGATATGCTGTAGGAAGTGTAGTGTAGAGTATGTATCTTTGGGGTTGGTTGCCATAGATGGAGGAATGGTGTATAGAAAATTGGTGCTTTCAATTTTCTAGCAATGGAATGAGATGAAGAATGATATATACAAATGAATCACTCTCATTTTTCTCCTCTCAAAGATGAAGCTCTCATTTTCTTCTCACTCAACCATGGAAAGAAAAACTTCTCATTCTTATGAAAAACTTAATCAACTTAGAAATGGTGGAGAAAGAATAAGAAGCATGAAGGGAGGTGATCGTAGTAAAAAGGAGGAGGGTGACCACATCCAAACATAATCATCACAAAACTACACATCAATCCTAATCCTTTCTTATCACAATAAAGCATGAAAAGCAAAGATGCTTATCATATCACACTTTATGCAAATAAGTCCTCCACAAAGTGTAATTTGCAAAACTGCAAATTACCCCTCCATCGGAAAAGTCCGGCCGGGAAAGAACAAAGGAAAACCGGCCGGAACGGAATGCAAACTGGAAACTTCAGAAAACTGGTCCCGTAATAAATTACAGGAAAACCCCCATACTGTGCATACACACCCGCATCTGTATTCCGACCGGATACAAATGCAAAGAGACAAAATCTACACTGTACTAAACTAGGACCGGCTTAAACCAAAGCCGGCTAGTAATATCCGTTCGATCCTGATCCGTGCAATACCGCACGTATCTGATCGAACCCTGCCATATAACCATACGGCCACTAGTACAAACCGTCCGATCCTGATCCGTGCAATACCGCACGTATCTGATCGGACCCTGCCATATCTCCATACGGCCTCTACAGCGTTTCGCCCGAAACTTGAGTAACTGAAAGTGTGGCGGACTCTAAAGACTCGTCAATACAATGGCTATGGATTTAACCACTAGCCCGTCAGAGGTATAAGCCAATACGTAACGGGCCACCAGCTATTTGACTAAAAGGGACGTCGATGAGCGAACTCATCCTGACACCCTACTGAGCCTGTCAGTGACAATATCCGTGCAGTCCGGTCCGTTTGTCTATGAGTATCGCATGGCGGGCCTAGGGGGTTGGTAAAAGTCAGACCCCCAAAAGCGGTACAAGTCGTGTCGGAGTGTAGCCCAGAACACCCTGAGATACTACTGGAATACCTACCAGCAAATCTCCTTGCCTTGGCCAAGGACTTTATGTAATGGCTCTCCTAGACACAGCACGACCTCACCCCCAATACCAGGAGAGACGAACCCCTGAAGATACGCTCACTGCCTCCATGTGGCTCGGGACTGTACCCAACTAAAACCTGTTTGCACGACTCCGTTGAGCCGTGGTAGGGTAGTAATCAAAGTACAGTGGGAACTCACACGAGACAAATGACGATCCCCAGGTCGATGAACTAACCTGCACACATGTCACCAGGGAACTGCTATCTGACGTCTGGTATATGACCAACTAGCATGTTCCCGGCGAGTCCTGTCCGGTGTACTCATAACCCAATGAGCACCTGTATACATCTTAGGTGATCCAACTGACACCAGTGGCTTGTGAGACCGGCCACCGCCCCTCGTCGGGGTCTCGACTGTATACACTAGTCTACTAATGGAGTATCGATGCCCGGTCTCGAAACTCCCACGACTAGGGACCTTTTAAGGATATGCTTGTAGACCCCCAGCTCCCACTTATATGATCGCCCTCATACTGCTGGTGGTCAAGCAAGAATCCTAGGGGCTCTATCAACGTGTAATAGCGACGTGTCAGGTCACCTAAAGCAGTACACGATGATAAAGGTAAACCAGATAGCATACTATCATCTCGAGTAAGACTGTCATACCGGGATAGGTCCTCCCTCAATCATTGCAATCACGTACCTGTGATCCAATAATTGACTCTGAGGGCACTACCTCCAACAATATATTCTTGTTATGGATGTAAAACTTATTCATTCTCTCATTCTCATTCTCTCTCATCTCTTCTTCTTCCTCCTCCTCTAGTTCAAGGAAAATTCATCTCATGTGTTGAGAAACATTTCCTTGGAGATAAAACACTAAAGCCACTCTGTACTCATCCTAAGGTTGAAGGTCTAGCAAGCCGGACACTTTAGTTTTCTCAAGTTCGAGAAAGGAGCTCAAGGTAGAGACCTTCAGGTGGATCCATCTTCGGCAAGAGAAGGCGACGAGGAGAGAACCATCGGACCACTACAAGCAGTCCAAGAGAAGGAGTTCAAGTTGAGGTATAACCCCTAACCGAGTAGATAAATCTCTTGTTAGTTGCTAGTGTGTAGTTTAGCAAAGATCCGTATTTTATAGTCCATGTTACCATGACCCGAAAAATCGTTTTTCACCGTTTCCGCAAGCCCGAAAGAACCGGGAGAGGTAACGTGGACTTACATATCCAATAGCTACCAAACACTGTGCCTTGACTTTGGCCAACAAACACAGCTTAATACTATTGACTATCCATATGAAATGACGGAGGGCTACGAATGGTTTTTGGCGAAAAACCTTTAACGTAATGAACTTGATATCGTTGAAGGAACTGGATAGCTTTTATAAAAATATAGTGGCGAAACCCTTTGCTAAAGAGGTCACTCCCGGTGAAGGGATCTCGGCTCTTTCCCCGTAGAATGAGGTGCAGGATATTCCAACTGAATACCACGATGCAAAGCAAAAGTAAACGATTATAGTGAAGTTATTGCCCTGATGCAAACTTCTGTCCAAGGGGTCACTCCCGGTGAAGGGATCTCGGCCCTTGCCTCGTCGACTGAGGTGCTAGATATTCATAACCGAATACCACTGTGCAAAACAAAAGAGAACGCCCTTGCAATAACATCTTTTTGAAAAATTGTTGTAACAACATCAGAATAGGTTTGTTTAGCTTGCATTGATCCGAATCAACGCAGTCCCATCAATTGATCACACCAATAAAGAACGAAAATAATGATGTACGTATATGCCATCCGCATTCGCCACTGGGTCCCGTCATCACCCGTTAGGTTACTTAACTAACGACAGAGCGGAGACTGGACTAGCGCGGATGCAAAACATATACAACATCTACTAGTATATATATATCAATATATAACATTCGCTCAAGGCGTGATAAAATGCAACATCATAGAAATGTAATAAGTATCATAGAACAATACAGATATCTGGGATCCCTTGGTTTCATAGAGCCGCTACTGAAACCCGATGTTCCTCTGGTCGTATGGATAGCCTGTGCAATGAAATCCTAGACCCCTACGGGCGCGGCAAGTTACCCGCCAAAACGTGAAGCGAGGCAGCCCCCTTCAGCAACGTGAATGGACCACCCAGCACTTCACGGAATCCGGTAACTTGGGCACCCCTCCTTGGGTCAACCTGTACCCCCTACGGGTGCGGCGAATAGCCCGCCAATTCTAGAGTAAAGCCCCCTCCGTCTCAACGCCATGAGATGCGGGCCCGTTGCCCTCTAGAACCCGGCTATCCGTGCACCCTACCGCGGGGTAATCCTAGTACAGAAAGTAAAATATACAACGGGTACATCGACCTCAGCCCGGTCGTGCTCCAAAAGAATAATATACAAACAGGCAGTGACGGCAGTCCACATGTCGGACGCTCGCCCCGTAATATCAAATGTACATAATACAACCAAACTGTACTAACATTGCATCCAGGCTATCCCCCACGACCAATCCGCAACATCACAGCACAATACAGAACATCAACGTGAATGTCACGTTCGCAAATCCGTCTAAAAGGGCTATAGCAGTTAGACAGGATTTACCGATCAAATGACATTCACGGTCGCAGATATAATGTAAATACTGTGAACGGACATGTTTAAAATTTTCGATTGACTAAATTTTCCCAAGTGGGCCCCAAGCACTACTGTAGCACTCAAAGAAAATCTGGGCCCAAACAGAATATACAGAAAACCCCATTTACAAATTTAAAGAGCTCTGTGAAAAAATGGTACAGTGAAGACACTGTATTACGGCGGAACCGCGGCCAGAAGAGGGGTTTGGCCGCGGTTCCGCGGTGCTTCTACAGTATCACGCTACCATTTTTTATACAGAATTCTTAAATTTCCCTACACAAATTTCTGCAACACTTAAAATAATTTTTCAAGCCAAAAAAATTTCGGCAGAGAACAGATATTTTGAAAATGCGGTTTTGGAATATTTGTTCGATCGAAGCTTTAAATACGTTAGAGCAAGCTAGACAAGGTTAATGGCGTGGCTCTGATACCAGTGAAAGTGCACGGCGGCGCCCCGGCCGTCAATCCGACGCCGGAATGCGGAAACGAAACTTTTCTAAAAACTAGAAACCGGCACTACCGCGCACTTTGAACCCAGATCGGGCCATTAACCTACTCCTAACAAATACAAGAAAGGGTAGAATGCTATACCGAGCGATCCGCGTCCTTCGGTCTTCGGCCTCCACTCCGATCTCCTCGTGGAATCTCCGGTCTTCATCTCCTCGTCGGAACGGGCACCACATCGCCGGGTTCTTTTACGGGCTCCCACCTCTGGACCGAGGCAACTCGGGCACGAAGTTGGCGAGCCGACGTGCCCAAGAAATGCTGTAGGCTAGTGTAGAACACTTTGTCTCTTTGGGGTTATGAAGTTGCCTTGGTGATGTGGAGGAGAATGAACTTTTAGCAATGGAATTTTGAAGCAAGCAAAGCAAAGTGAGAATGAATAAAATCCCACTCCAAAATGAATTCCCCTCTCCCTCTCAATGTGTGGCCGGCCTCTTCTCAAAGAATGGTGGTGAAAAATTAATTCTCAAGCAAGTGGAGAAAAAGGAATGATAAAGAGGTATATGTGTCACACCCATTTCCAAATCAACTCTCATCAAAATCCATCACCATAAATGCAAATGAAATGATCACAAGAAAAGCAAAGATGCTTAAACCATCATAATCCACATATACAAATAACTCTTCCACAATTGCTAATTTTCAAACTTGCAAATTAGCCCCTCCCATCACAAAAATCCGGCCATGAAGAAACAAAGGAAAACTGGCCGAAACGGAATGCAAACTGACAACTTCAGAAACTGATCCCGTAATAAATTACAGGAAAACCCCACGACTGTATATACATACCCGCATTTGTATTCCGACCGAATACAAATGCAATGAGACAAAATCTACACTGTACAATACTAGGATCCGGCTTAAACCAAAGCCTGCTAGTATTATCCGTCCGATCATGATCCGTGCAATACCGCACGTATCTGATCGAACCCTGCCATATCTCCATACGGCCTCTACAGCGTTTCGCTCGAAACTTGAGAAAAAAGTCTGTGGGGGACTCTAAACACTCGTCAACACCTTGGTTGTGGATTTAACCACTAGCACGTCAGAGGTATTAGCCATACGTAACGGGCTACCAGGTATTGACCAAAAGGGACGTCGATGAGCGAACTCATCCTGACACCCTACTGAGCCTGTCAGTGACAATATCCGTACAATCCGGTCCGTTCATCTATGAGCATCGCATGGCGGGCCTAGGGGGTTGGAAAAAGTCAGACCCCCAAAAGCGGTACAAGTCGTGTCGGAGTGTAGTCCAGAACACCCTGAGATACTAATGGAATACCTACCAGTAAATCTCCTGCCTTGGCCAAGGACTTTCATGTACTGGCTCTCCTAGACACAGCGCGACCTCACCCCCAATACCGGAAGAGACGAACCCCTGCAGATCCGCTCACTGCCTCCATGTGGCTCGAGACTGTACCCAACTAAAACTTGTTTGCACGTCTCCTTTGAGCGTGGTAGGGTAGTAATCAAAGCACAGTGGGAACTCACACGAGACAAATTACGATCTCAGGTCGATGAACTAACCTGTACACATGTCACCAGGGAACTGCTATCTGACGTCTGGTATAATCCCAACTAGCATGTTCCCGGCGAGTCCTGTCCGGTGTACTCATAACCCAATGAGCACCTGTATACATCTTAGGTGAACCAACTGATACCAGTGGCTTATGAGACCGGCCACCGCCCCTCGTCGGGGTCTCGACTGTATACACTAGTCTACTCTGGAGTATCGATGCCCTGTCTCGAAACTCCCATGACTAGGGACCTTTTAAGGATTTGCTTATAGACCCCAGCTCCCACGTATATGATCGTCCTCATACTGCTGGCAGCCAAGCAAGAATTCTAGGGGCTCTATCAATGTGCAATAGTGACTTGTAAGGTCACCTAAAGCAGTACACGATGATAAAGATAAACCAGATAGCATACTATCATCTTGAGTAAGACTGTCCTCCCGGTATAGGTCCTCCCTCAATCATTGCAATCACGTGCCTGTGATCCAATAATTGACTCTGAGGGCACTATCTCCAACAATCTCCCACTTGCACTCAAGGCTAATTATTGCGATGTCGCATACTCACAGCCCATGTGATACCGAACACCCAACTCCTCTACTAGTCAGTCTCATAAAGCCCGTTTGTGAAACTATTGCGTTTGAGGAATAGCCTCAGTGAGTGGATCCGCTGTGATGTTTCTTTCTATGTCTCTCTTTATCTCAAGTTCGCGGAGAAACCCATCTCCCGAAATGAGCAATACCTGTCTTAGAATACGTTTGGATGTCTGATGGGACCTAGTTCATAAGTGAATTCCAAACCCAAACTTCTTAGACTGTATTGTCAACTAAACTTAATCAGTATACTGCGCCATGCCTCCCTCAGTATCCGCCTGGACCACCTGTCCAAAATGCTGCCCCTCTTCAGAGGGAGAACTATAACTCTGACAGTCACTCTGTCATCCAGGTCACCTTTGAAGCCTGGAATGATAACTGTCTCCCAAAGGAGGCTACCGTTATCATTTCCCTAGAACATCCACTTATGTTCTAAAATTGCTTCCGAATGTTTCTCCAGGATTGGATCAATATCAACTTACTGCATCTCGTGCAAAAATAACATTTGGTGTGGTACTTGACATCTCATGATTGACTCAATTGCCAAAGCAAGCGATCTGCCAATCATGCACATCCCTCTCCCCTTTAGTATGTAAGACACCTTTAGAGAGGGTGACTCTATTACCTGCAGCTATATTACCGTGCCAGGAATCGTCCATTCTAAAACACCTTTAGAATACCGTCTAAGTACCCAGATTGGGACACTTTCCAAATCTAGATCTAAAACCATAGATCTAGTAACCAGAATGCATGATATAATATCCAAGTCCTATGTGGAGAAACTACTGTGTGACAACCAAAGTATAACCGACCGTAGTATAGGAATTTCACTTCCTACACTGTGTATGTCATCTAAATACCAGGACATCACACCCTACTACCTTCTTAACAGATCCATCCCCTATTCTGATGAAGTCAAACCTATGACTGTCATATCAGAAATAGATGATCTATCTCCGCTATATCTGCTTTAGTCTATAAATAGACATAAGCCACTTGTCCACCATACTTCCGCTGCTCCCACTGACTATGACAACTCTCTGGCAGAGTCATATAGACGTACACTTCTAAAGCTAGTTCAGAACGACACTATACTCATCCTCCTGCCGCGTCTCACAGTCTGGAACAACAGCAATGGCAAGTCTGGGTAAACAAGAACCTCCCTGTCACCGTCCTTGAGGCTACCGGAGTACCTCTCGGGTGCCTGAAGTTACCCACCATATCTGCAGAGTGGCTAATGGAATGTCAAACCAGATTGAATCTTTAGGTTCTTATCAAATTTTCAGTAATCGTTTGCGGTTCTGGAATCACTTCCAGTTCTACCATACTCCCACTACTGTTTTCTGAATAAAAATCCATTTTACTAAAACTGTGGCGAGTCAAGAACAATATCACTATTGATCTTCCAGATGGTAGAAAGTCAACCATCGTCATAGCCCAGGTCAACCCACAAACAGCCATTACAGAAACGTGCCTTGAGTTGTCCAGTGTCTGGTTTTAAGCATAAGCTGGACAACTCCCCGTACTTTAACAATGTCAAGATATGAACTGTTCTATATCCAATACAGAAACAGAGGCGCCGATTTAATTAGAACCAGATTCAAATCATGCAGCTGTCTCCAGTGCATGTCAATTAAATGGAGAGAGGCCGATCAACATTACTCAACTTAGGAGTACTTCCAATTATGAGTAACCTGAAAGAGAAGGAAGTTCTCTTAACCATTACTATCAACTGAATACCATATACAAGTATCTACATCTTCGATCACCTTGAAGAATCCCGATACTTGCAACACCTGGTTCTCTACTTTACTCTTATACCTATAACTTCTCAAAACTCAGAACCTGCATTTCTACGAAACACATGTCTAAGAACTAGAGAAGTCACAAGTAAACAGAATATAGTACGAGTACCAACCCCTTTGTCCTAATGGACACTGGACAACATACAATACTCTGTATAAGTCCCCTGAGTCTAGTGACTCATTCACTGTATGTCATAGGTTGAAAACTGTACTTATGGTTAAGAAGAATTACACCGCTGTTCAATGCTCCTTACCTAACCATCCACTGATATAGGTAAATGTCATAGACATAATTTCAAAAAAGGTATATCTCATTCTATAAAAATAGACGTACAGATATATAAATTTGAAATTGGTGCAAAACAACGGATATTCAAAACCAAACATTTGCCGTCCGGCAAACAACCCAGGTGACTTCCTCAAATATCACCAATTACAACGAATCCTGATATAATGAGGATGATCACATAATTCCCAATAACTTACTCCCACTCGTCATCTGTAAAACCATACAGATGTGAGAATCAAACCTGGTAAATACATACCCTGGAGCAAGTGTCTAATTAGGAAATCAGTTTTCTTTTAACTGTACACAGTGAAACTGAAACATTGAAATGTTTCGATGGGGTATCCCGGTATTCCTAGTAATGCCTCTTCAATTATCCAGATTCATAACTGTAACCGTATAATTCTTTGCCATCTCTCCAAATCCCTTTATATGTCTTTAGTCATTACCTTCTGTATACCCTCTTAGGCTAAATGGTTTTCTTCCTTCCCTACCGTTCGCCACCAGCCTATGGTTTGGAAGAAGACTATCCAATAAGCATAATGGGTGTACTGTCTTAATCCTAGGAGCACTCGCAATGCGAGAGAAGGTGAAGATAAAAGACAACCGAATAAACCTTATTCCTATTTCTCCTAAACCAGAATCCATCCCCGAACTAGAACAAGTTCCTTTCGAGTTCGTATATAACCATACAATGGAGTATCCAAAAAACTGTGGATCTTCGTAGTGATACAGAGTGTCCTGGAGAAATACAAAGGTGATTTAGGATTGGCGAAGAAATACTTGGTTTGGTCGTGAATAGCAGTCGCAATTTAGTTTGCCCTCTTACTAATCCCTTGATATGTCTTTACTTAATACCTTCTGTACACCATCGTTATGCTAATTGGTTTTCTTCATTCCCCACCATTCGGCACCAGCCTAAGATTTGGAAGAAGACTATCCAATTTGCGTAATGGGTGTACTATCTCCTAAACTAAGGAGTACTCGCAACCTGAGAGAAGGTAAAAGGAAAAGACAACTGAATAGTCCTATTCGTTTTCTCCAGAACCGGAAACCATCCTCGAATAAATTCCTTCGAGTTCGTATATAACCATACGATGGTTTTATCCAATGGAAGTGGACGTTCGTAGTAATACGGGGTGTCCTGGAGAAAATGGTAAAAGTAGGAGTGGCAATGAGGTTTGCAACTCTGACAATCCAAAAGCCAGTCTTATTAAAAGGTTCGGTTAATTTTGGTCACTGAGTCATAGTCTAGGGTCGGGTCATGTTCGCTGCCAAAGAGAGAGAGAAGAGAAACACTCAGCGTGCACTCTAACCTAGATCAGAATGGTTATCACTTTATCTAATCAGGAAACCTCCCACTGTAACGTCAAATTCTTCCCCAAACCTGAAAGAAGAATTAGTCGGGATCACCCGAGGAGTAAACCAACTCATCAGTAGGAATCGGGATCCAACTATCATCGCATGATAACGTGACGGAATCCGCTCACGTTATCACACTCCAGAAGGTATGCGCATATCTGGCAAGTTTCAGTTTCTTTAGAAACCCCCGATGTGATTTTTACCCCATGCTCTTATGACCTTGACTTTGGCCAACAAATCATAAGTCACATGTCAAGTTCTACCCGTCATTATCCAGGTTAATTTGAACCCACCCGTACAAGCCCTTGACTTTGGCCAACAAGGCTATACGACTGTCCCAAACCAACGCATCTATCTATGCTGCATATGAATATCCTGTTAGTGTATATGCCCTAGAGGCCATTACTGTATCATACTAGTTTGTATATTACTTGATGGAAGCTTGGGATATTCACAGTTGTATAGACAATCTTGCTCGAAATGGTAGTATGCTACTAGGTTTGTCTCTGCTTTAATATGTGCATGTGTTTCTTTTAGCATATCGCTTATACATATTAGTAGAGCCCTTAGGATCTTTGCTTGATTACCGGCGTTGTGATGGCAGTCACACTTGTGGGGGCTGGGTAATCTATAAGCACATCCTTATACAGGTCCCTAGTAGTAGGACTATCAAGACAGGGCATCGATACTCCGGAGTAGACTAGCGTATGCGCTTCTCATCCCAGCGGGGGAGACGGTCTGTCCCACAGCCGTCAGTACGTCGTACTGAAGATAGTATGCGGGTGCTCGTTAGGTTACTAGTACACTGGACAGGACTCGTCAGGAACTGTTGGTTGGTATTATACCTATCGTCAGTTATCAGTTCCCAGGTGACATGAGTACAGCTTAGTCCGCTGACTTGACACTGTCACTTCGCCTCGAGTGTTGATTGATTCATTTTCTGACGTGTATATGTAAAAAGTAACGACAATCAAAAAATTATATTGACCGCAATCAAACCACGGTGTCGGATGTAGTTAATGAATGAGTGCGGATCGTCCACAGGGATTGTGCAATTCAATTGTATTTTGATACGTTTGAAATGAAATGTTAAACAACAATAAACGAAAACATGATTCAAGATGTGATTTGTATTCGCGTGTCACTATTCTTTACTCAAGAATCAAGAAACTATAAACAATCAAGAATCGGTTGTTTTGATAATATTTCCAATCAACAATCAAGAATATAAGAGAGGCTCGTAGGAGTCGATCGGATCTTTAGACGTGATGTAATCTAAAGGGTTTCGTGTTCTTGTCCTTCGAAGAATTGATACTAGATCAATGGTGATCGACGAGAGTTAGGGTTTTCTTGATGAAATTAGGGTTTCATCTCTTAACCCTTGTTCTTTCGAGGATACCATTTATATTCTAGCCTCTAGCAATTCCAAGAAACGATCGGAACTCCCCAATCTCGAGCGATATCGATCAAGAAAGCATCGTAACGAATTGGGTCGTCGATTCTTGAACTTGCTAGGGTTTACAAACTCGTGGGATTCAAGAATCGATTACAAATTTGTTACATCATCATACTAAAGATCGTTTCGACTCCCCGACGAGCGGAGTTTTATTCACACATCACCACAAAGACAATATTCAAGAATAGTAATGATAACATGATGCGGAATTTAAAGAAAACAAGATAAAAGAATATCACCTTTTATTTAATCAACAATTTCAATACATTCTTTCAAGAATCTACAAGAAGAAGAAATCGATCGTTGACTCGGCTTCGCTCGTCTCCGTGGATCGTGGATCTACTTTGATCTCTTGCCCGATTGAAGATCGGCTCGGCTCATAAAAGGGTTGAAGGCATCTTGCTTGGCTTGCACTCAAGATCTTGAATTGTTGTTGGATTTAGGGTTAGGGTTTCCTACAAGCTCTCTCACTAAACTTGAGGAAGAGGGGATGAAGAAAGAGATTGATTTTCTAAACTTTCCCAAAGTTGAATCTTTCAAATGATGAGCCTAGGGTCATATTTATAGACTCCCAAACCCTAGGTTTAGGTTTGAATTAGAACTTTCCCTCCCAAAGTTTGTTGAAGAGTTTCTAGAAGGAGTTTGTTAGGAGTTAGCTTAGGGTTTAAGCTAGGGTTTAGGGAAAGTTCTAGAAGTATTAGGCTAGTTTAGGTGTTTGCTGATCTGGAGGAAGTATCTGGAATATTCTGGAAGTTTGTGTGCATTATTGAGCTGGGGCCACTGAAACAGGAGTTTTGATGCAATTTGAGGAGCTGACGTCATGGGCCCGCCGCGCAACCGCCGCAAGAACCTGGCATTGGCCGCGCTTCCGCGGCTTGTTGGGGAGGTTGGGCTCTGTAAATTCTTCAGTGGTCTTGGGCTGCTGTTTTTAGCTTCCTTTGATGTTTAGATTTGTATTTCCTCTTCTGTGTTGATACCAGATTTGAGTTAAGTGAATTTACGAGCAATTGTAATGGTCGAGCACTGTAATGATCGAGCAAGCTCTCTTTTCCTGCACAGACTTCGAAACACGGGTTGCAAGATGTAGAAAATATGCCATGTAATGCAATGCAGTCAATTTCCCTAGAAATGCCGGTTTTAAGGTCGAATACATGTAATCTGATATTTTGCGACCGATTTGCTAATATGTGAATTATGAATACCGTACACTTCTATATGGATGCAAATGATAAGGAAATTGCCGGTTAGAATATGCAATATTTTCGACTGATCAAATACCCCCAAACTTAATTTCGATCGTCTCGAGCGAATGTTTTATTAAAAAGAGAGAAGGAGAAAATAAAGAAAGAGAAAAACTAACTAGCACACTTTCGTAGGCAACACGATTGCACTGAGCATGTGCAACAAGCCTTTAAACCTCTAGGTGTCCCTAGTAGGAGGAGTGTTGTCTCCTGAGGGTTTTCAGCGGATTGCACCCACAAAATCCAATAATAAAAGCAAGATCATGAATATTACATTTAAAGAAGAGAATTGTAAAAGAAAAGCTTTGAAAATTAGGGTTTCCAACTAAGCTAGCTTTTCGGTTGTCATGAGCCCTATCTTAATGGTCATGAAAAAATGTTAGAAATCACGTCCTCCCTCAATAAAACATCGTCTTATTCTTCATTCCTATCTGTATTCCAAACATCGATCATATAACCCTGCGTGTGTGTAAAGACATCCCTACACCCGGAGAATTCAATTCAAGCTATCATACCCTTGCCCATCGGCCTCAGTACTTCTTGGCAAACGAGATTGCTTACACACTTTCATGCGACCGTCAATACTTCTTGAGGTACTAACCGACCGATTACTAATGTGCTTGCATGCTTGGTGTATTTTCCTCGTCTTGCACCACCTCAGGCATAGCAGTGACTCCCAGACCAGTTGACCTTGGGGCACTAGGTGAAGAAGCACCCTTTTGCTATATATTTTTATTGCCCTTGGTGATAACAAAACCAGTATCCATTTTTCTCACCATTTTTTTTTATACCCTTTTTTTTTATACATCGGCTTTAAGACAAGAGCATTTCAAGGTATCCTCTACTATCCCAGGCTTCAAGACGTGTGTAAGTGCGAATAGCAGGGTAGCCACGTTCAAAATGTTTGGCTTCCAGAATAGAAACTATTTTTCAGACTTATTTTTATCCTCAGATTAGTGACGTCCTTCATCTTACTAACCCTTGGGACAACGGCTCATAACTACTTATTACTAGTTTGTATAAGAAAACTTCTAATTTTCTTAGTTTTCTAAAATTTTTCTAATCTCATGGATGTAATTTTTCACTATCTAAACTTTCATTATCTTATTTATATACAAAAAGTGTAAATATTAAAATTATTTTTATATTTGAGAATTTTTAAATTTTTATGGGTTTGAAAATTTTCAACTTTTATAGATTTTTAAAAGAAATGTTTTGTGCTTATGCAGATGATATGCAAATGATGCAAAAATAAGCACAAACCTCCCCCAAACTTGTTTTCAACAGTGTCCTCACTGTTGCCGACAGTTATATCTACAAAACCTGTAAATCTGGGGGGAATTATTAGTGGGGGCAAAATATATAAGTGAAGAAATTCCCCCAAACTTGTTTTTCACTCACCTTCATTCAAAAGATGATGCAATGATATACAGGATATGAAGGTGAGACGGAGGAATTTTAATCCAAATAAACTGGCTCTTGTAAGAACAAGAGCTCCTCCGTGGGGTCAGTGGAAAAATACGGCTTTAATCTATGTCCATTTACTTTGAAAACAGTGCCGTTTTTAACATTTTCTACCTCTACTGCCCCGTGCGGGTATACAGACCGCACAACAAAAGGTCCCTTCCATCGAGATCGGAGCTTACCCGCGTGAAGGTGTAATCGTGAATCATAAAGAAGGACTTGTTGACCAGGTAAAAATGTTTTCCTTAAAATGCTTTTATCGTGAAAAACCTTAGTCCTATTCTTTGTGATCACAGCATTATCATAAGCTTCATCGCGGAGTTCGCTTAGCTCGTTAAGTTGCAGCTTCCGAAAGTTGCAAGCAAGGTTTAGATCAAAATTTATTTCCTTTATAGCCCACAATGCTTTATGTTCTATCTCAACAGGTAGATGACATGCTTTACCAAAAACTATCCTATATGGAGACATTCCTAGGTCGGTCTTATATGCAGTCCTGAATGCCCAAAGAGCATCCGTCAATTTGGTCGACCAATCTTTTCTATTTTTAGCAACAGTTTTCTCCAGGATAAGTTTGATTTGTCTGTTTGAGATCTCAGCCTGCCCGCTTGTTTGGGGATGATAGGGTGTAGAAAGACGGTGGTTGATTGAGTATTTTCGCATCAGAGTCTCGAAAGATCTGTTGCAGAAATGTGTCCCATTATCGCTAATGATAGCGCGTGGGTGTCCAAATCGCGAAAATATATTCTCTTTCAAGAACTTAATGACAACTTTCCTGTCATTAGTGCGACATGGAATGGCTTCTACCCACTTTGAGACATAATCAACCGCCAGCAAAATGTACAGATTCCCAAAGGAGTTGGGAAAAGGACCCATAAAATCAATGCCCCAAACATCAAACATTTCAACAACCAAAATGGGTTGCTGAGGCATTTCATTCCTCTGGGATATTCTACCCGTATACTGACATTGTGTACAGGTTTTGCAATACTCAAATGCGTCCTTGAATAAGGTCGGCCAATAAAATCCACATTGCAAAACCTTTTCCGCTGTCTTTCTAGGACCAAAGTGACCCCCACAAGCCTGATCATGACAAAATGAAAGAACACTCTTGAACTCTTCATTTGGGACGCACCGGCGAATGATCTGATCAGGACAATATTTAAACAAATAGGGCTCGTCCCAGTAAAAGTGTTTTACTTGGGAAAGAAAACGATATTTGTCCTGTTTTGACCAATCGCTCGGTATAAGTCCCGTGGCATGATAGTTCACAATATCCCTGAACCATGGTTCAGCGGATATGCTCAAGAGTTGTTCATCAGGGAATGAGTCATTGATCGGCAGGGTCACAGGGGAAGAAACGATGCGTGAAAGGTGGTCAGCTACTACGTTTTCACATCCTTTCTTATCTTTGATAACAAGATCAAATTCTTGTAAAAGAAGGATCCAACGTATTAGTCGACCTTTTGCATCTTTCTTCGCCAGAAGATGTTTTAAAGCGGAATGGTCAGTATACACAACTATAGGTGAGCCGATTAAGTAAGGCCTGAATTTTTCCAATGCAAATACAACCGCTAAAAGCTCTTTCTCGGTGGTTGTATAATTGATTTGCGCATCATTCAGGGTCTTACTAGCATAGTAAATCACGTGTGGCATCTTATCGATGTGCTGTCCTAAGACTGCACCTACTGCAAAATCAGATGCGTCACACATCAGCTCGAAGGGGTAGTCCCAATTTGGTGATGATAAAACGGGGGCTGAAGTGAGTGAGTGTTTAAGTGAGTCGAAAGCTGTCTCGCAATCCGAGTCGAAGTGGAAGGTCGTGTCCTTGGCCAGGAGTAGTGTTAAAGGTCTAGCAATTTTGCTAAAATCCTTTATGAATCTCCTATAAAAGCCCGCATGGCCAAGGAAAGAGCGAATATCTTTGACGCTTTTGGGATGAGGCAGGTTTTGAATGACATCTACTTTAGCTCTGTCAACCTCAATGCCTTTCTGTGAAATGACATGTCCAAGGACTATTCCTTCTTGGACCATAAAGTGGCATTTTTCCCAGTTCAAAGTCAAGTTCTTCTCTTTGCAACGAGTAAGAACAGCGTCCAGATTCGCTAGGCAATCAGAAAAAGAGTCTCCAAAAATCGAGAAGTCGTCCATAAAGATCTCCAAAAAATTCTCTACCATATCAGAGAATATCCCCATCATACACCGCTGAAAGGTAGCGGGAGCATTGCATAACCCAAAGGGCATGCGACTGTAAGCAAAGGTACCAAAAGGACAAGTAAAAGTGGTTTTATGTTGATCCTTTTTAGCGATGGGGACCTGATTGTAGCCTGAGTATCCGTCCATAAAACAATAAAACTCTCGTCCCGCTAAGCGTTCCAGCATTTGATCAATAAATGGTAGAGGAAAATGATCTTTCCTCGTAGCAGCGTTGAGTTTTCTATAATCGATGCATACACGCCACCCAGTTTGGGCGCGTGTCTGAATCAACTCATTCGCCTCATTTGTGATAACTGTGATGCCGGATTTCTTAGGAACGACATGTATAGGACTCACCCACTGGCTATCGGAGATGGGGTATATAATACCACTATCTAAGCATTTGACGATCTCTTTCATGACAGCTTCCTTCATGACGGGATTCAACCGTCTCTGTGGTTCTCGGGTCGGTCTGGCATCATCCATCACAAGTATATGATGTTCAACTATCAAGGGACTAATCCCTTTGATGTCCGCCATACTCCAACCAAACGCCTCTTTGTTAGATCTCAATACCGATAAAAGTGCATTCTTTTGCTCTGATGCAAGAGAAGCGGAAATGATAACCGGTAATGACTCGTTCTCACCAAGATAAGCATATTTCAGGTGAGAAGGTAAAATTTTGAGATCTAACTCAGGCGGAGAAATGATAGAAGGAAGGGTCATAGATTGATTTTTGGATCTACAAAGAAGCTCAGAGCCTGTGAAAGATACAGACTCGGGTGGAGAAAAGTCAGAAGTGCAGGACTCATGTGTAGCTAAAGTGTCCTCACTAAGATCATGTGCAAAGTCAGACAGAGATGTGCTAATGTCATCGAGATCAGTAAAGCAAAAATCCTCAGCTCCACAACTATCGGGAGCGATCTCATGGACAGAGCACACATCTAAAATATGAGCACTAGGTTCTGATGGCTGACTTCCAACTCTATAGATATTTAGTTCAATAGTCATATTTCCAAATGATAAATTCATTGAACCATTTCTACAGTTTATAACGGCGTTGGAAGTGGCAAGGAAAGGACGACCTAGAATCACCGGAATTTGGCCCCGGGGGTTTGCTACAGGATGTGTGTCGAGCACAATGAAGTCTACAGGGAAAACAAATTCCCCGACCTTTATTAACACATCCTCTAATTCACCCCTTGGTTTGGTGATAGATCGGTCTGCCATCTGGAGAGTACAATGAGCAGGTTTCAGCTCTCCAATCCCTAGTTGCTCATAGACAGAATAAGGTAACAGGTTAACACTCGCGCCAAGGTCTAAAAGAGCACGATTTATGTTTTTACCCCCAATCGAAATCGATATTGTAGGACAACCTGGGTCCTTTCTTTTCTTTGGAAGCTGGGGTATAAAAGCAGTGCTGATATTATTAGACATAAAGACCTTCTTCGGCACTTGAGTCTTCCTCTTCCTAGTGCACAAGTCCTTAAGAATCTTCGCATAAGCGGGGACTTGCTGAATCGCATCTAAGAGAGGGATATTGATGTTAACCTGTTTGAACATCTCTAAAATTTTCTCCATATGAGGACTCGTTCTATTAGCCCTTAGCCGGTTCGGGTAAGGTGCTTTCGCAATAAGCGCGGGGTCCATCACAGGAGAAGGAAAGGGGGGTAAACGAGGTCCCAAAGGAGGTGTGGGGACCGTCTGTGGAGAACTATAAGGGTTGGGTGAAGGTGTTGAGCCTAAGGGGAAATGGAGAATAGGCTCGTGCGAAGGTGGTTTGGTAGAAGAAGAAGGATCAGAAGGTGAAGTGTGTGTATGTGGGAAAGACTCAGCCGGGGTGTTGATATGATTTTCAGTATTATCAATATCTTCCCCGACATGATTGTTCAGCACTCTTCCCAATCTCAACGTAGTGATGGCATTTACATTGTAATGCCCAGGATTCTGTAGGGGTTGAGAGGGAAGTTTCCCTTTTTCTCTCGCACTCATTTCGGCTTTTAAGCGTGCGATTTCAGCTTCCATCGTGCGAATACTCTCAGCTTGGGACGCTGAGTTTTTCTTTATTTCACTGACGGAAGATCTAACTTCAGTCGAAACATCCATGAAATTTGATAAAAGTGATTTCATGGTTTGAGTGAATTGAGAGAACTCGTCAGAACAGGGCTGCATAGGATTAGACTGTGCAGGAGTGTTGCCCTGATTTTGGAAATTTTGTGACGGGTAGGGTTGCTGAGTGAGTTGTAGGGGTTGCTGTTGTGGTGGAGGAAGAGCCCGTTGAAATTGATTCGTGTTTGGAACCGTGTTTTGAGATTGGTTTTGGTTCCAAGCAAAATTCGGGTGGTTCCTCCAACCCTGATTGTAACTGGAAGAATATGGATCGTTTCGAGGTCTTTGAAATGCGGCATTAGAATGCTCGTGACCTTGAAACGCAGAGTTTAATGGACATTCTTCCGTTAAATGTGACGGATCAGAACAGCACCCACAAACAGTTTTGGGGAGCGACATTGGGTTTAGGGAGGCTGCTGCAAATTTGTGTTCCATAGCGTCGAGCTTCTTTTGCATTGCTGCCATTTCAGCTCGGACACCTATGGACACATCTATTTGGTGTACGCCACCCCTATTCAATGGTTGTGTTCCACTCTCCCAAATTAGTGACTTTTCAGCGAACTCTTCTAAGTATCGCCAGGCTTCCCCGTCATCTTTGGTCATAAAAGTACCTTGACACATGTTTTCAAGGCTCTGTTTAGTGCTAGGGTTACTGCCCTCATATATGATTCGGCAAAGCTCCCATCTCGGGATGCCGTGGTGAGGACATTGAACCAATAGATCCTTGAAACGTTCAAAGTATTTTGAAAATGGTTCGGCAGGGAGCTGGGCAAATTGGTTCAGTTCGCTACGGATTCGAGCCGTCTTTTGGACTGGGTAAAATTTCTTAAGGAATGCAGCGACGAATTCTTCCCAATTCGTAATAGAGTGTGCGGTGGTGTTATATAGCCACTTCTCGGCTATATCGCACAAAGTAAATGGAAGAAGTCGTAGACGCATAGCATCCACTGAAAGTTGAGACGTACCCATCATTGCGCATACGTTTTCAAATTTGGTAATGAAAACGTAAGCGTCCTCGGTCTCGAGTCCGTGGTATTTGGGTAAAAGATTGATATACTGGGGCTTAATCTCGAAATTATCCCCATTGGCTGGTGGTGTGGATAAGCAAGTCGAAAGAGGACCTCTATGTGGATAGCATCTTTCCTGGAGAGAAATGTGGGGTGGAGTAGGATTCTGCGCACCAACGGACGGTGGCAGATTAGGGTTAAAGAAATTTGATGGATTCGGATCCATCGGTGTGGGTGTGGTAGTGGGTAAAGAAAAGGTAAATGGAGAATTATCGACTTCGGAGTCGATAGGAGGTACGCGGACTAAACGGGCACTAGAATCCCGTGTCCAGCCTATCTTGCACTAAAAAGGGTTAGTACAAGTGGCAGCGTTGACTTATAATTAGGGATGAATGAATGCGGTGCTTGCTTTGAAAAAGGGACGGATTTTGAAAAAATGATGCGACAAAACAAATGCAGCACACAAACCCTAGAATCTAATGGTCACCTAGGTCCGATCTCTAGACCGCTCCTAACTGCCAAAAGACAAGCCGCAGGATAGAATCCTCCACTGCCTCTTTGTCCCCCTGTGGCCGGATAAGTGCCAGGTAAGTGGGAAGGAACCACCACTACAGTGGACCTAATTAATAACCACTAGCCTTAGACACACTCGCCTTAGGCACCACAAGAAAACGCGGATAAGCAATGAATTACCCACGACCTTCTCTTGTCCTATTGAGCGCGACAGTCCTTAGAGTCTTCTCTAGATTTCTTTTAGTTAATGGAGGTAATGCGGATGCAAGTTTGACGATTTTCGGGGCCTAGGAAGGGTAATGAAATCCCCACCTAATTTGGATTTGGCCGTGCCCCTTAAATTTCCGTATTAGAATGCAAACAACCAAGAAATCAAAATCACACACAATTTTATTTTTGCTTTTGCGCGCTGCGATTTATTTGCAAAGAATCCTGCAGCAAAGGGTTAATTGGAGCTAAAAAGGGTGAGAGGAGAGAGCAAGAAGTCACCTGCAGAAAAATCCCACAGAGATCCCTCAAGACTGCGGCTCTTCCGCCGCAAAATGCATATACATGCCGCGCTTCCGCGGTTGGTTCTTAGGAACAGTGAACAATTTTTCTTCAGCAAGCTCCTGTTGCTATCTACAGCTCTCTGGTATATTCAAACAAATTTTTCCACAGAACAGAATGCTCCAGATCACCTTGCAATCAAATCACAACACACGTGTAAGAGTTTGTACGAATTTTGATTTCAAGAAGTAAAACGTAATAATTCTTTCACTTCAAACTAAAAATGCAAATGAATTAGCGCGATCCCCGGCAACGGCGCCATTTTGATTGATTCATTTTCTGACGTGTATATGTAAAAAGTAACGACAATCAAAAAATTATATTGACCGCAATCAAACCACGGTGTCGGATGTAGTTAATGAATGAGTGCGGATCGTCCACAGGGATTGTGCAATTCAATTGTATTTTGATACGTTTGAAATGAAATGTTAAACAACAATAAACGAAAACATGATTCAAGATGTGATTTGTATTCGCGTGTCACTATTCTTTACTCAAGAATCAAGAAACTATAAACAATCAAGAATCGGTTGTTTTGATAATATTTCCAATCAACAATCAAGAATATAAGAGAGGCTCGTAGGAGTCGATCGGATCTTTAGACGTGATGTAATCTAAAGGGTTTCGTGTTCTTGTCCTTCGAAGAATTGATACTAGATCAATGGTGATCGACGAGAGTTAGGGTTTTCTTGATGAAATTAGGGTTTCATCTCTTAACCCTTGTTCTTTCGAGGATACCATTTATATTCTAGCCTCTAGCAATTCCAAGAAACGATCGGAACTCCCCAATCTCGAGCGATATCGATCAAGAAAGCATCGTAACGAATTGGGTCGTCGATTCTTGAACTTGCTAGGGTTTACAAACTCGTGGGATTCAAGAATCGATTACAAATTTGTTACATCATCATACTAAAGATCGTTTCGACTCCCCGACGAGCGGAGTTTTATTCACACATCACCACAAAGACAATATTCAAGAATAGTAATGATAACATGATGCGGAATTTAAAGAAAACAAGATAAAAGAATATCACCTTTTATTTAATCAACAATTTCAATACATTCTTTCAAGAATCTACAAGAAGAAGAAATCGATCGTTGACTCGGCTTCGCTCGTCTCCGTGGATCGTGGATCTACTTTGATCTCTTGCCCGATTGAAGATCGGCTCGGCTCATAAAAGGGTTGAAGGCATCTTGCTTGGCTTGCACTCAAGATCTTGAATTGTTGTTGGATTTAGGGTTAGGGTTTCCTACAAGCTCTCTCACTAAACTTGAGGAAGAGGGGATGAAGAAAGAGATTGATTTTCTAAACTTTCCCAAAGTTGAATCTTTCAAATGATGAGCCTAGGGTCATATTTATAGACTCCCAAACCCTAGGTTTAGGTTTGAATTAGAACTTTCCCTCCCAAAGTTTGTTGAAGAGTTTCTAGAAGGAGTTTGTTAGGAGTTAGCTTAGGGTTTAAGCTAGGGTTTAGGGAAAGTTCTAGAAGTATTAGGCTAGTTTAGGTGTTTGCTGATCTGGAGGAAGTATCTGGAATATTCTGGAAGTTTGTGTGCATTATTGAGCTGGGGCCACTGAAACAGGAGTTTTGATGCAATTTGAGGAGCTGACGTCATGGGCCCGCCGCGCAACCGCCGCAAGAACCTGGCATTGGCCGCGCTTCCGCGGCTTGTTGGGGAGGTTGGGCTCTGTAAATTCTTCAGTGGTCTTGGGCTGCTGTTTTTAGCTTCCTTTGATGTTTAGATTTGTATTTCCTCTTCTGTGTTGATACCAGATTTGAGTTAAGTGAATTTACGAGCAATTGTAATGGTCGAGCACTGTAATGATCGAGCAAGCTCTCTTTTCCTGCACAGACTTCGAAACACGGGTTGCAAGATGTAGAAAATATGCCATGTAATGCAATGCAGTCAATTTCCCTAGAAATGCCGGTTTTAAGGTCGAATACATGTAATCTGATATTTTGCGACCGATTTGCTAATATGTGAATTATGAATACCGTACACTTCTATATGGATGCAAATGATAAGGAAATTGCCGGTTAGAATATGCAATATTTTCGACTGATCAAGTGTGTTCCCACTGTACTTTGATTACTACCCTACCACGGCTCAAAGGAATCGTGCAAACAGGTAGTAGTTGGGTACAGTCCCGAAGCACTTGGAGGCAGTGACGGTTAGACAGGATTTGTCTCTCCCGGTATTGGGGGTTGATATCGCGCTGTGTCTAGGAGAGCCATTACATATGTAGTCCCTGGCCAGGGCAAGCCAGATATACTGGTAGGTTTCCAGTGTTATCTCAGGGTGTTCTGGGCTACACTCCGACACGACTTGTACCGCTATTAGGAGGCTGACGTTTACCACCCCTAGGCCCGCCATGCGATATTATTAGACGAACAGACCGGACTGTACGGAGATTGTCATATACAGGCTCAGTAGGGGTTCAGATGGATTCACCTCGTCAGTCTTCTTATCGGCATCTACCTGGGGACCGTTACGTACAGCTAGTGCCGCTTGCGGTCTGTGGTTAAACCCACTGCCAGCGTAGTGTCGAGTCTTTAGAGTCCCACACAGAAGGTTATTCACCTTTGGGCAAAACAGAGTAGAGGTCGCATGGTTTTGCGACAGGGTTCGTTCACATCCACGCACTTGTGCACGTATGGTGTCCGGACAGTTATTACTAGCGGGCTCTGGTTTGAGCCAGATCCTAGTATATGCTTTGGGGTTAGTTTTATCTCATTGTATTCGTGTTCCTCGGGACGCGAATGCGGGTGTGTATGCACAGTTGTTTGAGGCGGAGGAAGAGGATTTTCATTAGGGTTTTGGAACGGGTGTGTATGCATAGTTGACAGTTATCTTTTTCCAAACCCAAATGAATATGTGAAATATCAATTAATAATATTAATTAAATGAAATTGAGTTATGGTTAGGGTTGTTGACTTGTTGACCAAGGTTGAAACATTGACCATCATCATTTCACTCCAAAGATGCTCTTTGATCTTTGCAAAAACATTTAATGTGAAATGATAATGGTCTTATCAAACCAACCATCACCTTTTTCATTTGATTAAAATTATTAATTAGATTAATTCACATATATTCTTGTTATGGTTGTAAAACTTATTCATTCTCTCATTCTCATTCTCTCTCATCTCTTCTTCTTCCTCCTCCTCTAGTTCAAGGAAAATTCATCTCATGTGTTGAGAAACATTTCCTTGGAGATAAAACACAAAAGCCACTCTGTACTCATCCTAAGGTTGAAGGTCTAGCAAGCCGGACACTTTAGTTTTCTCAAGTTCGAGAAAGGAGCTCAAGGTAGAGACCCTCAGGTGGATCCATCTTCGGCAAGAGAAGGCGACGAGGAGAGAACCATCGGACCACTACAAGGAGTCCAAGAGAATGAGTTCAAGTTGAGGTATAACCCCAAACCGAGTAGATAAATCTCTTGTTAGTTGCTAGTGTGTAGTTTAGCAAAGATCCATATTTTATAGTCCATGTTACCATGACCCGAAAAATCGTTTTTCACCGTTTTCGCAAGCCCGAAAGAACCGGAAGAGGTAACGTGGACTTACAGTGGTATCAGAGCCAGGTTAAACACACCCTAGCATGTTAGCAAAGTATCTAGAATTTCGATCGGACGAAAAACCGGAAAACACCCTGAAAAATTCAAGTTTCTGTCGATTTTGATTTCTGCTCAAAAAGTAATAAATCATGTACTAAAAATCGGCTCAGGCTTTTTAAAGAACAGGCAAGAAAAACGATCCAGTGAGTCGACCAACTCACCGCGGATCCACGGCAAGAGCTTGCTCCTACCGCGGATCCGCAGCCGAGTTGACTCGGCTTTGGATCGTTTCTCCTGCAGTATTCTTCTGTTGGTGTTTTGTGATTTTTGAGATGGTTTGTTTCTGCCCAGAATTTCCAGAGAACAAGTTTGATTTTGGGGTGGTTACAAATCCGTATTTTGATTGATTTTCTGTAGACTTTGGCTAATGGGCTATATCTGTAATGTTATATATGTATTGAACGTCTGCTAATCGCTATACGTCGATTAGTGGGGGTTATACATATCTGTGATCTGTAATGTTGATGGTATGTGTATATGAATTCGTTGGATTGTCGCGGATGAATAGCCGGGAGGGTTGTGAGATGAGAGTTTTTTCTTTATATTTCAATTCATGTAATATGTAAATTTGATGTAATATTATTTGTATGGCCGCACATCCAGGATGAGATTGTAGCCACCATTGTATAATTTCTTTTTACTGTTTTTGCTCCTAGGATAGACCCAAGGTGGGGTGCACAAACTACCGGGTATCTCGATGTGTCGAGTGGCCTACTCACGTCGTTGAGGAAGGTTGCTTCGCTTCGGGTACTTGGCGGGTAGTTTGCCGCACCTGTAGGGGTCTAGGGTGGGGTATTGGCTATTCATCGCGACCGTGTAATCCGCTTTTCGTTACAGGCTCGTACGGAATGCGGATTTCTAGTATATCCAATGTATTCATCTGTGATCTGGAATGGATATCATTGCATCTGACGAATGTATATATATCTATATATGATATCTACTTAGGCGTTGCTTATATTTTGCATCCGCGCTGGTCCAGCCCCCGCTCTGTCGTTAGTTAAGTAACCTAACGGGTGATGACGGGACCCCATGGCGAATGCGGATGGCATAAGCGTACGTCATATTTTCGTTGTTTTCTGCAATGGTAGGATTAAATGATGGGACGCATTAAAATTAATGCAAGAAAATAAACCAAGTAAAAGTCGTTGGAACACTTTCAAAACCACTCGGTTCTTTTCAAAAACCAACTTTTAAATGCGGAGCTTGAACCACTCCTTTTTTAAAAGCTATCTCGTTCCATCGATTATATCAAGTTCACTACGTTCACGGTTTCTCCAAAACCATTCATAGCCCTCCATCATTTCAGTTAAATATTCGGTAGTATTCAAGCTATGTATTTTGACCTCACGCCAAGGCATAGTGATTGGTAGCTGCCGGATATTTATCTGTTGCATAGATAGAATGCGTTGGTTTGGGACAGTCATACTGCCATTTTGGCCTATGTCAAGGGTAGGTACGGGTGGGTTCAAATTAACCTGTATAATGATGGGTAGAACTTGACATGTGACTTATGACATTTTGACCTCACGCCAAGGTCATAAGAGCATGGGGCAAAAATCCACATCGGGAGTTTCAAAAGAAACTGAAACTTGCTAGCGCTGCATAACATTTGGAGTGTGATGATTCTGGTAGGATTCCTTCAGTTTTGTCACGCGATGATATTTGGATCCCGATTCTACTGTGAGTATATGCTACTCCTCGGGAAATTTCTCACTTAACGATCAATGCTATAAACCTAGTAGGTGTCTAGAAAGGTGTTAGCGGGGCTACGCCCCCAGGGAAAAGAGGTTATTTAATTAAGGAACTTCGCGAAAGTGTTGGAAAACCTCCCTCGAAATACCGACACTGGCCTGGCTGATGTTAGTGTATATGCCCTAGGGGCCATTATTGTATCATACTAGTTTGTATATTACTTAATGGAAGCTTGGGATATTCATATGTATATAACAGTTTTGCTAAACATGGTAGTATGCTACTTGGTTTTTCTATCTTAATATGTGAGTATACGTATTAATAGAGCTCTTAGGATCTTGCTTGACTACCAGCGTTGTGATGGCAGTCACATTAGTGGGGGCTGGGTAGTCTACAAGCACATCCTTATTCAGGTCCCTAGTCGTTGGATTATCGAGACAGTGTATCGATACTCCGGAGTAGACTAGTGTGTACGCTTCTCATCCCAGTTGGGGAGATGGTCTGTCCCACAGCCGTCAGTACGTCGTACTGGAGATAGTATGCAGGTGCTCGTTAGGTTACGGGTACACCGGACAGGACTCACAGGGAACTGTTGGTTGGTTTTATACCAGTCGTCAGTGAACAGTTCCCAGGTGACATGAGTACAGCATAGTCCGCAGACTTGACACTGCTACTTCGCCTCGAGTGTGTCCCACTGTTCTTAGATTGCTACCCTACCACGGCTCAAAGGAGTCGTGCAAACAGGTAGCAGTTGGGTGCAGTCTCGAGCACTTGGAGGCAGTGGCGGTTAGACAGGATTCGTCTCTCCCGGTATTGGGGGTTGATATCGCGCTGTGTCAGAGAGCCATTACGCAAAGTCCCTGGCCAGGGCAAGCGAGATTTGCTGGTAGGTTCCAGTAGTTTCTCAGGGTGTAATGGGCTTCGCTCCGACACGACTTATACCGCTATTAGGGGACTGACGCTTGCCGCCCCCCTAGGCCTGATATGCGATAGTCTTATACGAACAGACCGGACTATACGGAGATTGTCACATCAGACTCAGTAGGAGTTCAGATGGGTTTCCTCATCGTCCTTCTTATCGACATCTACCTGGGGACCGTTACGTACAGCTAGTGCCGCTTGCGGTCTGTGGTTAAACCCACTGCCAGCGTAGTAGTCGAGTCTCTAGAGTCCTACACAGAGAGTTTCCCTACTCCAGGCGAAACAATATAGAGGTCGTATGGTTTTACGACAAGGGTTCGGACGCATACGTGTGTTTACGCACGTACGGCATCCGGACAGTTTTTACTAGTCGGCTTTGGTTTAAGCCAGTTTCTAGTATCCGGTTATTGGATTTATACAGTCTAAAGTTTTTCCGTGTTTTCACGGATAGGAGGGGCGTTCTTGTAATTGCGCGAGAAGCTTCTAGATGATGGTGACTTGGGGGTTAAGGTGGCATATACATTAAATGGGATTAGTGAGTCATATGAGTGATTTATCCATGTCATTAATGCATCATAAATGCTTAATGACTCATGGAGATGAATCACCCTTAGATATTTATCAAGCATGGTTGTAAATCCTTTATTTTCTTTTATTGGATAAATAATAATGCTTGATATATATTATGATACATCATTATCTCATCTCATTCTTTTGCTCACCTTCTCTCTCCTCATGCTCTCCCTCTTCAAACCCTAATCCTCCCCTCTCATGTGTTGAGTACAAGGATTAGATTAGACTACTTAATCCTTAACCATTCTCTATATCACCTAGGTTGCTTAGATTAGCGATTTAAGAAACCTAGTTACCTCTAGTTTGAGGAGAAGCTTGTAGTAAAGCTCTCGGGTGGATCTTCTACTACTTAGAGAAGGCCAGAGAGGACGTGGAGAACGACAAGACGAAGGACTCGGTTCTACAGGTATAATCACTCATCATAGTAGTTAACTCTTCTATGGTTTCGTGTTAGTTATTGTTTTTGCAAAGATTCTCAGTTAGTCGATCTTTACGCCTTAAACAAGATCGTTTTTCATTATTCTGCCTCCCCGCAAGTCGTGGGGTGTTGTACATCGACTTACAGCTGAACGGTTAAGCAAGTATTGTACGGTGAGATTGATCCCGACTAATTCTTCCTTTATGGTTTGAGGAGGGATTCGAGAGACAGTGGGAGCCATCCTGTTTAGACAAACTAAAAACCACTCTAAACTTGCAAGAGCATCATGTTAAAGTGTTTCTTCTCTCTCTCCTAATTACAGCGACCAATCGACATGACTGGACTTAAGTTATTACTAGATAAAAATATACTGACAGGGCCAAACTACAAAGATTGGCTCAGGAATGTCAAAATGGCAATCACTTACGACAAGTTGGAGTATCTCCTTACCACCAAAGCTCCCCCTGTCCCAGGTCCCACCTCCAACGTCGCGGATAAAGAAATCCGTAAGACATGGGAGATTGATTGCGCGAAGGCCAAGTGCCTCGTGCTTGCCTCTATGGACAATGAACATTAGAGGAGGCACGAGAATATGGACCTGGAATCCATATTTCTTCATACAAAAGAACTGTATGGAGAGCAATCCCGTATCGCCAGATACGAAGTCTCGAAAAATTTGTTTTCGACAAAATTGGTCATCGGATTATCGGTAGCGGAACACGTGCTTAAGATGATTGGCTTCATTAAAGAGCTCGCGGACCTTGGGACCACGTTAGAGAACGAGCTCTATACGGACTTGATTCTCCAGTACCTTCCTTCCACTTACGCCCAGTTTATCCTAAACTTCAACATGCAAGGAAAGGAGGTTGAACTTTCCGAACTTCTGAACATGTTGAGGAGTGTTGAGGGCACCCAACAGAAAGGTAGGGAATCATCCACTTTGTTTGTAGGAGGATCTTCCTCTTCTAAGTCTAAGGAGAAAGCCAAGGGAAAGAAGAAGAAATCCCCCGCCAAACTAAGGGGCGGTGTTAGTAAAGTAGATACGAAGGGAAAGGCAAAGGCAACAAAGGTAGCGGGAAAGCATGTGGGAAAGGAAGAATGCTTTTACTGTCATAAGAGTGGACACTGGAAAAAGGATTGCAGGGCTTGGAAGGCCAGAAACCAGGATCTGAAGCAAGTTGCAGCTTCGGCTTCAGGTGTGTATGTTATTGAAAACTGTCTTTCAATAAACTCTATTTCCTGGGTATTGGATACCGGATCAGGATCTCATATCTGTAATTCTTTGCAGGCATTGAGAATGCGTAGGGTTTTGAAGGCAGGTGATATGACCCTCAGAGTTGCAAACGGAGCTGGCATGGATGCTGAGTCCGTGGGGGACTATCACCTGGGAATGTCAGATGGACATGTTTTGGTTTTACGTGATTGTTATTTTGTACCCAATGCAACCTGTAATATCATATCTGTATCTTTATTATCTAAAGAAGGTTATGAATTTGCATTTGTAAGTAATGTTGTGAACATTCACCTTAATCAAGTTTTGATTGGGTCAGGTACATTAAACAATGGTATATACGTATTAAACCAACCACATATTTTCAATGTCTAGAATACAGACAAAGGAAAGTCTCCAGAAATCAATCATGCTTTCTTATGGCATTGTAGACTGGGTCACATCAATAAGAGAAGGTTGACGAATTTACATACAGAAGGATATTTGGATCCGTTCGAATATCATTCATATGCAACTTGTCAATCCTGTCTCAAAGGAAAGATGACAAAGACTCCGTTCACTGGACACGGGGTAAGAGCGAGTGAGCTCTTGGGGCTCGTACACAGTGACGTGTGCAGTCCAATGTCTACACATGCGCGAAGTGGTTATTCTTACATCATTACTTTTACGGATGATTTTTCAAGGTTCGGACATGTCTTCTTAATGAAACATAAATCCAAAGCCTTTGAAAAGTTCCAGGAATACAAGAATGAAGTAGAAAAACAAACAGGCAAAAGTATCAAGACACTAAGATCTGATCGAGGTGGTGAATACTTAAGTGCCGAGTTCCTTAATTACTTAAAAGAGAATGGAATTCTCTCTCAGCTTACTCCTCCATACACTCCGCAACAAAACGGTGTATCGGAGAGACGGAACCGAACCCTATTGGATATGGTATGGTCCATGATGAGTAACGCTGAGTTGCCGCAATCATTCTGGGGATATGCGCTAGAATCAGCCGCATACCTTTTGAACCGAGTTCCAAATAACACTGTGCCTACCACACCATATGAGTTATGGAGTGGGAAGAAACCCTATCTTCAATATCTGAAGATCTGGGGATGTCCAGCTTTTGTCAAAAAGCAGCATGCGGACAAACTCGAGGCACGCTCAGTACTGTGCAAGTTTGTGGGATACCCAAAGAACTCCAGGGGGTATCTTTTCTATCACGTAGAGGAACACAAGGTCTTTGTTTCTCGTAATGCCCACTTTCTAGAACACCAGTTCTTAGAAAAGGAAATTAGTGGGAGCGCAATAGAACTGGAAGAAATTCCAGAACCACAGATTATTACTGAAAGCTTAGTTGAACCAGAAGGTTCGAAAGAACAGGACATTCCTACGCCGCTCCGCATGAGTAGTAGGCAGTCTCATCCGCCCGAGAGATACTATGGTTTTCTCATAGACGGGGATAGAGAGGATTGCATCATTGGTAATGATGATGAGCCGACTAGCTTCCAGCAGGCCATTCAGAGCGTTGACTCGGTAAAATGGCTGGATGCAATGCGGACCGAAATGGAGTCCATGTACACCAACAAAGTATGGACTTTGGACGTTGCTCCAGATGGGGTAAAACCCGTAGGATGCAAGTGGATCTTCAAAAGGAAGATTGGTGTAGATGGACAGGTCGAGACCTATAAGGCTAGACTTGTTGCAAAGGGTTTTCGTCAAAGACCTGGTTTAGACTATGACGAAACCTTTTCTCCAGTGGCTATGCTGAAATCCATTCGGATCCTTCTTGTCATTACTGCCTTCCACGATTATGAAATCTGGCAGATGGACGTAAAGACCGCTTTTCTAAATGGAAATTTAGAGGAGTGTGTCTATATGTACCAGCCAGAGGGTTTCATTCAGAGTGGGAGCAGCGGAAAGGTGTGCAAGTTGCTTAAGTCCATTTATGGACTAAAGCAGGCATCGCGGAGTTGGAACATCTGTTTTGATGAGACGGTCAAAGAATTTGGCTTTATCAAAAATCCAGATGAACCATGCATCTATAGTTGATTTGTAGCATGAACTGTCGTATTCCTCGTTTTATACGTGGATGACATTCTCTTGATAGGAAATGACATTCCTATGCTACAATCTGTCAAAGGATTCTTGTCACACAGGTTCTCTATGAAAGACCTGGATGATGCCTCTTACATTCTGGGGATCCGGATCCATCGTGATAGATCCAAGAGGATATTAGGACTTTCACAGTTCAGGTACATCGACACCATACTGAAAAGATTCAGTATGGAAGATTCCAAGCGAGTTAATCTACCAGCTTGTCACGGGATCACCCTCTCCAAAGAGATGCTCCCAAGACTGATTTGGAAAGGGATCGCTTGTCTATTATACCCTACGCTTCTGCGGTAGGCTCTATAATGTATGCGATGTTGTGTACCAGACCAGATGTAGCTTATACACTGAGTGTGGTAAGCCGGTATCAGTCAAACCCTGGGGAGAAGCACTGGATAGTGGTAAAGAACATTCTCAAGTACCTGAGAAGGACTAAGGAGATGTTCTTGGTGTATGGCGGAAAAGACCTCCAGATTGAGGTCTTTGCTGACTCCAGCTTCCAGAGTGACAAGGATGATTCCAAGTCCATGTCGGGTTTTGTCTTTACCCTCAATGGAGGGGCGGTGTGTTAGAAGAGTTCCAAATAGGAAACCGTTGCTGACTCGACAATGGAAGCGGAATATATCGCTGCATCTGATGCCGCAAAAGAAGCCGTCTGGATGAGGAAGTTCTTGAAAGAACTTCAGGTGGTTCCGTCCATTGTTGATCCAATACCTCTGTATTGCGACAACAACGAGGCTATAGCTTTAGAGAAGGAACCCAGGTCCCATCAGAAATCCAGACACATCTTAAGGCGGTATCACCTGATCAGGGAGATCGTGGATCGCCAGGAGATCGAGGTTTAGAGGGTTGCATCAGAAGATAACACTGCAGATCCATTCACGAAGGCCTTGCCCCAGACTCAGTTCGAGCGGCTGATCGAGATGATAGGTCTTCGATACGCCAGTACATGGCCTTAGTGCAAGTGGGAGATTGTTAGTGTTTATGCCCTAGAGGCCATTACTGTATCATACTAGTTTGTATATTACTTGATGGAAGCTTAGGATATTCACAGTTGTATAGACAATCTTGCTCGAAATGGTAGTATGCTACTTGGTTTATCTCTGCTTTAATATGTGCATGTGTTTCTTTTAGCATATCGCTTATACATATTAGTAGAGCCCTTAGGATCTTTGCTTGATTATCGGCGTTGTGATGGCAGTCACACTTGTGGGGGCTGGGTAATCTATAACCACATCTTTATACAGGTCCCTAGTCGTAGGACTATCGATACAGGGCATCTATACTCCGGAGTAGACTAGCGTATGCGCTTCTCATCCCAGCGGGGGAGACGGTATGTCCCACAGTCGTCAGTACGTTGTACTGGAGATAGTATGCGGGTGCTCGTTAGGTTACGAGTACACTGGACAGGACTCGTCGGGAACTGTTGGTTGGTATTATACCTATCGTCAGTTATCAGTTCCCAGGTGACATGAGTACAGCTTAGTCCGCTGACTTGACACTGTCACTTCGCCTCGAGTGTATTCCCACTGTACTTTGATTACTACCCTACCACGGTTCAAAGGAGTCGTGCAAACAGGTAGTAGTTGGGTACAGTCCCGAAGCACTTGGAGGCAGTGACGGTTGGACAGGATTCGTCTCTCCCGGTATTGGGGGTTGATGTCGCGCTGTGTCTAAGAGAGCCATTACACATGTAGTCCCTAGCCAGGGCAAGCGAGATATACTGGTAGGTTTCCAGTGTTATCTCAGAGTGTTCTGGGCTACACTCCGACACGACTTGTACCGCTATTAGGGGATTGACGTTTACCACCCCCCTAGGCCCGCCATGCGATATTATTAGACGAACATACCGGACTGTACGGAGATTGTCACATACAGGCTCAGTAGGAGTTCAGATGGGTTCACCTCATCAGTCTTCTTATCGGCATCTACCCGGGGACCGTTACGTACAGCTAGTGCCGCTTGCGGTCTGTGGTTAAACCCACTGCCAGGGTAGTGTCGAGTCTTTAGAGTCCCACACAGAGGGTTATTCGCCTTTGGGCAAAACAGAGTAGAGGTCGCATGGTTTTGCGACAGGGTTCGTTCACATCCGCGCACTTGTGCACGTATGGTGTCCGGACAGTTATTACTAGCGGGCTCTGGTTTGAGCCAGATCCTAGTATATGCTTTGGGGTTAGTTTTATCTCATTGTATTCGTGTTCCTCGGAATGTGAGTGTGGGTGTGTATGCACAGTTGTTTGAGGCGGAGGAAGATGATTTTCATTAGGGTTTTTGAATGGGTGTGTATGCACAGTTGACAGTTGTCTTTTTCCAAACCCTAATGAATATGTGAAATATCAATTAATAATATTAATTAAATGAAATTGAGTTATGGTTAGGATTGTTGACTTGTTGACCAAGGTTGACTTGTTGACCAAGGTTGAAACATTGACCATCATCATTTCACTCCAAAGATGCTTTTTGATCTTTGCAAAAACATTTAATGTGAAATGATAATGGTCTTATCAAACCAACCATCACCTTTTTCATTTGATTAAAATTATTAATTAGATTAATTCACATATATTCTTGCTATGGTTGTAAAACTTATTCATTCTCTCATTCTCATTCTCTCTCATCTCTTCTTCTTCCTCCTCCTCTAGTTCAAGGAAAATTCATCTCATGTGTTGAGAAACATTTCCTTGGAGATAAAATACCAAAGCCACTCTGTACTCATCCTAAGGTTGAAGGTCTAGCAAGCCGGACACTTTAGTTTTCTCAAGTTCGAGAAAGGAGCTCAAGGTAGAGACCCTCAGGTGGATCCATCTTCGGCAAGAGAAGGCGACGAGGAGAGAACCATCGGACCACTACAAGGAGTCCAAGAGAAGGAGTTCAAGTTGAGGTATAATCCCTAACCGAGTAGATAAATCTCATGTTAGTTGCTAGTGTGTAGTTTAGCAAAGATCCGTATTTTATAGTCCATGTTAGCATGAACCGAAAAATCATTTTTCACCATTTCCGCAAGCCCGAAAGAACCGGGAGAGGTAACGTGGACTTACATATCCAATAGCTACCAAACACTGTGCCTTGACTTTGGCAAACAAACACAGCTTGAATACTATTGACTATCCATATGAAATGACGGAGGGCTACGAATGGTTTTTGGCGAAAAACCTTTAACGTAATGAACTTGATATCGTTGAAGGAACCAGATAGCTTTTATAAAAATATAGAGGCGAAAACCTTTGCTAACGAGGTCACTCCCGGTGAAGGGATCTCGGCTCTTTCCCCGTAGAATGAGGTGCAGGATATTCCAACTGAATACCACGATGCAAAGCAAAAGTAAACGACTATAGTGAAGTTATTGCCCTGACGCTAACTTCTGTCCAAGGGGTCACTCCCGGTGAAGGGATCTCGGCCCTTGCCTCGTCGACTGAGGTGCTGGATATTCATAACCGAATACCACTGTGCAAAACAAAAGTGAACGCCCTTGCAATAACAGCTTTTTGAAAAATTGTTCCAACAACATCATAATAGGTTTGTTTAGCTTGCATTGATCCGAATCAACGCAGTCCCATCAATTGTGTAGGGTTACTAGGCACTCTAATGAGGTTCTACAAGGCATCTACCATGCCGGATTAAAATTTTAGCCGTGCCGAGTAACTCTAAACAAGATCGTTAACTAGAGATTATGCGAACAAATGCAAGTAAATCACATTTACACTAAGTGAATAAGAAAATACAACCTTTGTAGATCGGTCCTTCACTTCTTAAGCTCCTTGATGTAGTCCCTTCGCTGTGATCATCGGACTTCCGGACTCTCGGACGGCTCCATGAGAAAATTGCAACGGGACTGCTTGAAGTCTTTGAGGCCGAAGATGATCTACGTCGAGGGAATACGAACTCAAGCTTCTACTTCACTAACCAAAGAATTAGTGAAGCAAACACCCTAAACTAAAGTGCTAGTCTAGTAGAGGATAGTGAGATAGGAAATGGGTACACTTTAGAATTTCTTTTCTCACTTTGTATCTCTCTCTTTTACAAACCCTAGAAAGAAAAATGAAGGAGGAAGAAGATGAGCTCAAACGAGAATGAAACTTATCAAGAGAGAGAATAATCTAACCATGGTGAGTGAGTATCATATACTTAACTCATGTAGAGACATAACCATGGCTAACTATAGTGGTTGGGTTAACTAAATATCATAAGTAAAACAAATTGAGTTGAATTTGTCAAAGCACTCAAAGCTTCTACAAGCTTCATGCACTTAACAAATTCAATCAATTTAGATTTACTTTAAATACCAAAACCCCTCCACTAAAATTAGAATGGTGTATGTCTTATACACCCATGACAAGTGTATCAACAACCATGATACAAATAGTAAACACAAATAAATATATATCACATATATATCAAGTTGTGCACAAGTGAGAAAAAATGAATGCTTAAGTGAACCAATGTTAGTTAATGTAAATTAGTATATCACATATACAATTATACACTAAATTATTAAATCAATACTTGACTTAATAATCCGGTTATATCACATATAACCGACTAATATCCAATGTATCGACTTATCGAATCAACCTTTGATTCGATAACTAGGTTATATCACATACAACCGATCGATACAAACATCGCGAGAATAGAATACGGTATCACATACACGCATTATTCTCGGTCCCGCACATATCACATATGTGCTCCTATTTTGTTTTGCCTGAGCCAGTACAACCTCTATGTAGGACTCTAAAGACTCGTCAATACGCCGGCAGTAGGTGATGATCATATCAAGCACCCACAAGCCGTCAGCGGTACTAGCAGGACGTAACGGCTACCCGGGTATTGAGCGATCAGAAGATCAGCAAGCAAGCCCGCTCCAACTCCTGTAAAAGCCTGACAGTGACACTACCGTACAGTCCGGTCTCTTCGTCTGATATTTCGCATATCAAGTCTAGGGGTGGTAAACGTCAGACCCCAATAACCGATAAGTCATGCCGATATGAGGCTCATAACGGGTCGAGAAACTACTGGTAACACTTACCAGTAAATCTCTAAACCAGCCCAGGCCAGGGACTTCCCTATTATGGCCAATCGAGCATAGCGCAACATCAATACCCAATACCGGGAGAGACGAAACCCCTCCTATCGCTCATTGCCTCCATGTGACTCGGGACTGTACCTAAAAACCACCGTTTTGCACGCCCTCTTGGACGTGGTAAGGTGGAAATCAAAGCACAGTGGGAATCACACAAGACTCTATGACGATCTCGGGTCTACAGACTAACCTGTACCAGTGTCACCAAAGAACTGCCATCTGACGTAAGGTATAATACCATCTGGGAGTTCTCGACGAGTCCGTCCAGTGTACCCTGTCTCCACTGAGCACCCGTATATCATCTCTGATGTCAAACACCAATGGATATGGGATCATCCATCGCCCATCTGTATGGGTCGAGAAGGTATACGCTAGTCTACTCTGGTATATCGATGCCCCGTCTTGATACACCCACGACTAGGGACCTTGTAGGATGTACTTATGGACTACCATGTCCCCACTAGTATGATCCGCATCATAGTCCAGGTAGTCAAGTACACATCCTAAGGGCTTTACCAACATGTAACATAGAGACAATCAGTGTACACGTTAAGGTAAAGAGTAACCAGATAGCATACTATCATGTCGAGCAAGAAAGTCCTCCCTATATATGTCCAAGCATCCACTACAATATACATCTCATGTATAGTAATGGCCTCTAGGGCATACATATAACTAACAATCTCCCACTTGCACTAGGGCCATCTGATAACAGTGGTTGTAGTATCTCATACTCAACCATCCCATAAAAGTCTCTCTCTGGGAAAAGGCCTTCGTGAGTGGATCCGCCGTGTTGTCCTCTGAATCTCTCTCCTGACCTCGATCCCCTGGAGATCAACCATCTCCATGATCAGGTGACACTGCCTTAGAATATGTCTGGATCACTGATGGGACGGTCGTTCCTAGGCATAGGCCACAACTCCATTGTCATACAATGGTAGGAACGAAGTTCATCTCATGAACTAATATACATCCAGACTTCCTCTTTGGTAGCATCTTTGGTAGAGATGTATCTAGCATTTATCGTCTAGTATGCTACGGTATCTGTCTTGGAACTCTTCCAACATACCGTCCCTTTACTGAGGGTAAAGACAATGCCTGTGACTGACATTCAGTCGTCCTTATCACCCTGGAACCTTTCCAGTGATCCTCCCTAGGATCGATTGATACCATCTCACTACAACTAGTGAGAATCCTAACATCCAATTACATCTATCTCATAGATCAAAACTCAGGATTTATGAGATATCATTTTGATCCTATATGGAGAGTCATTGTGATAAGCGGAGATTGACCGAGCGTAGCATAGGAAACTCCTTCCCCATCTAGAGTATGTCATCCACGTACTCTACGAGGATCACTACCATACTCCCTACTACCTTTTTGTTTATACAAGGTTCATCTACCATTTTGATGATGTCAAACTCTTTGACTAACACATCAAAACAGACGTTCCAACTCCGCGATGCCTGCTTTATCACATAAAACATCTTGCACACGTTTCCGCTGCTCCCACTGTCTATGAGGCCCTCTGGCTATGTACTTATAGACGCACTCTTCTAAAACATCATTTAGAAAAGCAGTCATGGCACCCAACCGCCAGATATCGTAGTCATGGTATGTAGTCGTGGCAAGTAGGATCTGGATGGACTTAAGCATAGCTACTTAGAAAAGGTTTCATCTTAATCCATACCTGGTCAATGATGCAAACCTTTAACAAGTATAGCTTTGAAAGTCTCAACTTTTCCATGTACACCAAGTAATCTTCTCAAGATATACTTGCTCCTGATGGGGATTTAACCCTTCAGATAAAGCAACCAAAGTCCATACTTTGTTGGTGTATTAGGATTCCATCTCAGATCGCTAAGCATCCGGCCATTCATACAGAGTCCCACTCCTGATGGCCAGCTGGAAACTAGTTGGGTCATCATCTCATGATGCAATCCCCGCTCCCACTGTCATAGAGAAACCGAAGTATGTCTCAGGTGGGTGAGGAACCCTACTAGATCGGCGGAGAGGCTGAGGTTCGTTGAAAACTATTGAATCCTTTGGTTTTACCAAATCATCAGCTGCAGTTTGTATAGCTAGAACATTTGCAGTTCTACATAACAGACCTTGCCTCGAGCTTGTACGGATTTTGCTTTTAGACATAGGCCGGACAACCCCAAATCTTAACAAACTTAAGATATGGGCTCTTCCGTTTCCATATCACATATGAAGTGGTAGGCAACTGATTTGATCAGAACCCTATTCAATAGGTATGAAACTTCTCCAGTGCATAACTCCCAAAAGGAAATAGGTAACTCAGTAGTACTCATCATAGAGCACACCTTATCATATAGGGTATGATTGCTCCGCCCCGATACACCGACGTACTGTGGTGTATGCGGAGGAATAATGCTGAGAGAGAATCTCATTCTCCTTTAGAATAATCCAGGAATTCCGTGCTCAAGTATTCTCCTCCTTGATCGTATCAAAGGACATAATACTTATACCCGTTATGGTTCTCTACTTCTAACTTATATTCTGTGAATATCTCAAAAGGTTCGGACTTGTGTTTCAACAGGAACATATGTCTGAATCTTGAGAGATTATCAGAGAATGTAATGAAGTAAAAAGGACCGGTCTTGGTATGTATAGACAGGGGACCTTCATACATCAGTATGTATCATCCCAAGAGTACACTAACTCTTTCTCTGTTTCCAATAAACGGAGCTGTGGTCATCTTATCTCTGTGACATGACCGACAAGTTTCACAAGATGTAAATTCAAAATAATTTAAACATGCATCTATATATAACTTCAGCTAGTCGGGTCGCATTGATATGACCTAGTCTACAATATCTCAAGAAGGATTCGTTCATTTCTGAACTCTTCCTCTTGTGTGTGTTCTGTATACTAAGAACTGTAGTTTGATTTAGAACGTCAATGCTTTTAGATAACGTGCCTGAATCGATCAACTTTTGATATAGGAAATGTTCAAAACATTATCCAACAATACAAAATTATATCCTTCTTTACTAATAAAGAGATTGATATGATGTTGTATATCAGGTTCGGTATCTAACAACATTCATTCAGAATCAATGTATTCTGGTAATACAGGGTGATAGTGACCAACAGACTTGGCTGCAACATTTGCACCGTTTTCTATCTCATGAAACTTATCACCCGTTCTCAGTTCTCGACCTATCTGTAGCCCATGTAACAGATTACATATGCAGGATCCTGATCCGGTATCACATACCCAGGACGTAAAGGATACTGAGAAACAGTTCTCTGTAATGAACACACCCGAAGATGATGCATCATCATGCACTTTCTTCGTTTGGGCGGCACGGGAATTCTGGTAATCCTCAATTTCCTGCTCTGTCTTATAACAATTATAAGTTGGAGCGGGACCAACGTTCCCCAGCTCAGTATAACAAGCGGGTTCGGTCAATTCATCCGTATTATTATCTTGATTAAGGCGTGACATGGTCGCTACCTGGAGAGAGAGAGAAGAAAACACTCTGCGTGTGCTCTTGCAAGATCAGATTGGTTATTATTTTATCTAATCAGGATGGCTCCTACTGTTTTTATCAAATTTTCCTTCAAACCCTAAAAGGAAAGACTAGCCGGGATTAATTACACCCTACAACTTCACCAATCTTTCAGCCAGGCCAGTGTCGGTACTTTGAGGGAGGTTCCCCGTGCTTTCGAACGGACCTAATAAAGCACGGACCTAATTAAAGTAAACCTCGTTTTCCCAGAGGCGTAACCCCGTTGACACCTTTCTAGACACCTACTTGATCGGCTAATTGTAGTATGTAAAACTCTCCCAGGAGTAACAATTACTCTCAGTGGGTATCGGGATCCAACTATCTCATAGAAGGTATGCAATCTCATTGCAAATTTCAACACTTGAAATTCCCGATAATTTTGCCCCTAGCACCCTATGACCTTGACGGAGGTCAACAAACTATAGGCTACTAGTCAAGTTCAACCCGTCATTTCTTGATTGAATCAAACCCACCCGCATGACCCTTGACGGAGGTCAACAAGGTCGTACGACTACCTTAACCCAATCTGTATCATATGCATAAGCAGATAAATACTAGTTAGCTACCGCACACTACGCCTTGACGGAGGTCAACAAACGTAGCACGAATACTAAGTAGGACTTATCTGAAATGACGGAGGGCTACGACAGGTTTTTCTGAAAACCTATTGCGTAATGAACTTGATATCGTTGTAGAATCAAATGATTTTAAAATGGACTATTTTTGAGGCTTTTTCTAGTTTCGCTAAAGAGGTCACTCCCGGTGAAGGGATCGTCGGCTCTTTCCTCGTCGAATGAGGTGCATGATATATCACATATATCACTGTGCAAAGCAAGAACTAGAAAAGCAATCAAAAGACAAACTGAGGGGTGTAGCATCTGCCAGTCATTGTTAAAGGGGTCACTCCCGGTGAAGGGATTTCGGCCCTTTCCTTATCGAATAAGGTGCAGGATGTTCTACAAGGAACACCGCGATGCAAAGCAAGAACTGTAGCTACCTATTTTTGAAAATTCGATTCCACAACAACTTTTAGGTTTCTTTTCTTTCATTAATCACATTAATGATGTCCCATCATTTAAGTCACCTAAACATCACAGATAAATACGACGTACACTTATGCCACTCGCATTCGCCTTGATGTCCCCTCGTGCACCGTTTAGGTAACTAACGGCAGAGCGGGGCAGGGCTAGCGCGGGTGTAAAGCATAAGTAACGCCTATATAATATATCATATATACTATATACAGTATCTATCATAACATATCAAATGATCACATCACAGATATCGCGGCAGAAGAAACATATGAAACATTGGATATACTAGGACGTCCGTGTTTTATTTTGAGCCTCTATAAAACACGGATTCCACGGTCGTGATGAATAGCCAAACCCACACCCCTAGACCCCTACGAGAGCGGTAAGCAACCCTACCAATTCTAGAGTTAGGAGACCCGGACTCGACTCCTCGAGTTGGTCTCCCACTGGACTCCAGAACCCGGTTACTTGTGCTCTCCTCCTTGGGTCTATCCTAGTGCGGAAAAGTAAATAATATACAAATGGTGACATCAACCTCAACCCGGAAGTGCCCCAATAAAAGAATATTACATACATTAAATTTACATGAATGAAAATAAAAACTCTCATCTCACATAAAAACCCCCGGCTATTCAAAACGCGACGATCCAATATAACATATCCAGCAACACATAACATCACATGTCATCACGTAAGTAAATATGCGCATCCCAATTGTCGTTGACATATAGCAAGGAAATCGACGATATCACATATTACATTTACGGTCGCAGAAAAGAAAGTGTAAAACTACAACAGTTGGAATCCGCAACCTCCTTAGACATCGCATGCCTAACAATTATAAACCCCGCATTTTAGTCTCTATATCGAAAACACTTTTCAATATGTAGTCGGGCAATACAAAAAGATTCCCGATAAGTGATCGAATGCTCGTCGCAAACTTTAGTAGACGGCCACACCCCCGGATGCCGTCGACGAAGTGCACTAAGGCGGAACACCGCTGCCGCGAGCACCCAAACGAATGCTTTTGGCGACGGGGTTCTCCTACAGTCACTTGGTCGGGGCTATGGGGCATGGCTGTCTATTAAGTTTACCCGGCGAGTATCCGCGTACGCTACGTGATTGCGACGGACTTTTGATCACATCAAAATTCCGTAGCAACCGATCATTTGAGACTAAACTGCTATGTTTATAACATCCAAATTAGTTATCTCATAACTACTTATGGATTCCAAATATTGTATCACATTCCAGATAAATAGACAATGTTAAATTTTCCGATCGAATAAACAAACACCCAAGTTTTCCCAAATAGTTCTCAACACTTGAGGGGAGTTTAAAAACATCCATCACATGCCACAGTACCAATGGTCCAGCCGTAGAAGGGTCAAGCCAACGCCTCACATGTGGCACGCCATACTGCCCCAAACCCTAAGGTTCAAAAGGCAGTTCAAGACAATCACATAAACAAGTTAAGGTTTGTTGTCTTCTAGAGGGTCCATCGCGTAACTTGCACGATCTAGATGTTCTTAAACAAACGGAAAAATCCAACACTTGGAAATTTTCCGGGTCGGGAAAAAGTGAGTTATTGATATCCGTCCGAACTTTTTAATATTTTCTAAATATCCGGAAAACACAACGAAATTAAATTTTCCGATCGAATCTACGAATACAAAATAAACCCCATAACACTCAACACTTGAGTCAGATAAAAATACCCATAAAATATCAGTAAATAAATAGGAACTTTACTGTGCAAAACGACAAGGGTGACGTCACCTTATGGCCGCGGAACCGCCGCACGAGCCCTGCTCGTGCCGCGGTTCCGCGGCGCTTTGGGCGCCAAACTTTGTTGTTTTGCACAGTTTTCCTTATATTTGCCTGCTTATTTTTTTAAGCATTTTTAATTCAGAAAAATCCCAGATTTCAAAAATTTTCCAGAGAGGGGGTTTACTATGTCATGTCGGGGTTCGATCGGAGTTTTAACATCGTAAACACATCGCCTAATGCTCTAGCTAGGCTCTTGTTAGTTATATGTATGCCCTAGAGGCCATTACTGTACATAGGATGTATATTGTAGTGGATGCTGGGACATATATAGGTAGGACTTTCTTGCTCGACAAGATAGTACGCTATCTGGTTGATCTTTATCTTAACATGTATACTTTCTGTCTCTCTATTACATGTTGATAAAGCCCTAAGGATGTGTACTCGACTTCCAGGACTATGATAGATCATACTAGTGGGGCCTGGGTAGTCCATGAGTACATCCTTCAATGTTCCTAGTCGTGGGAATATCGAGACGGGGCATCGATATTCCAGAGTAGACTACCGTATATCTTCTCGACCTATGTGATGGGCGATGGATGATCCTATATCCATTGGTGTTTGACATCAGAGATGGTATGCGGGTGCTCAGTGGAGACTGGGTACACTGAACGGTCTCGCCGAGAACTCCCAGATGGTATTATACCTCACGTCAGGTGGCAGTTCTCTGGTGACACTGGTACAGCTTAGTCTGTTGACCCGAGATCGTCATAGAGTCTTGTGTGTCTCCCACTGTGCTTTGATTTCCACCCTACCACGGCTCTACTGAGTCGTGCAAACAGGTGGTTTTTGGGTACAGTCCCGATTCACATGGAGGCAATGAGCGATAGGAGGGGATTCGTCTCTCCCGGTATTGGGGGTTGATGTTGCGCTATGCTCGACTGGCCATAACAGGAAATCCCTGGCCAGGGTTGCAGTGATATAATGGTAAGAGTTATCAGTAGTTTCACACTTGTTGTGGACCTTACATCGGCATGACTTATCAAGCTACTGGTGTCTGACGTTTACCACCCCTAGGCGAGATATGAGACATATCAGACGAACAGACTGGACTGTGCGGTAAGTGTTACTGGTTGGATTCACAGGAGTGTGAGCGGGCTTGCTCGTTGATCTTCTGATCGCTCAATACCCGGGTGGCCGTTACGTTTAGCAGACCGCTTGCGGCTTGTTGGTGTTTGATATGATTATCACCTACTGCCGGCGTATTGACGAGTCTTTAGAGTCCTACACAGAGGTTTCCTGGCTCAAGCGAAACGAAATAGGAGCGCATATGAGATATGTGCAGGACCGAGAATAATACCAGTATGTGATATTGAATTCTATTCTCGCGATTTGTATCATTGGACGGTTATATAAGATATAGCCGGGTTACCGAATCAAGTGTTGATTCGATACATTGATACACTTGATATTAGTCGGTTATATGCGATATGACCGGATCATTAAATCAAGTATCGATTTAATGATTTAATGTATAATTATATATTTGATATATTACTTTACATTAACTAGTATTGGTTCACTTAAGATTTGTTTTCTCACTAGTTTGTGCTTAAGTGTATATATGATATATATTTGTGTACATATGTTTGTATCATGTTTGATGATACATACAAGTTGTGTGTATGAGAATTATATCAAGATTAAGTTTAAGATTAGGGTATTGTTTTATCAAGAGAATTAACAAAAGAAATGAACTTGGTCAAAGTTGTCAAGCTTGAAGAAGCTTGGAGAAACCTTGACAAAGTCCACTCTTTTGTCATTTCTTTTGACAATTCTTTAACTTAACCTTTAACCTAATACCTTGGTCAATTCTCTATAAGAGTTAAGCATGAGGGCTTAACTCAACTATGGTGCCATAATTAAAAGGATAAGTTTCATCCTTTATTCTTTTTTCTTATCATTTTTCTTTCTTCTTTTTCTTCTTCATCAAGAAGAAGAAAGCTTGCTACCTCTAATGGTGCATGAGATTTAGAGTGATAAATCCAAATCTAAAATCAACCCACTTCCTATTTCTTCATCCTCTACCACTTGCCATGTAGTAGAGTGTGTTATCTTCACAAGTTTCATGACCTAGTGAAGATGGAGCTTGAGTTTGAGTCGCCTCGACGTAGATCATCTTCGGCATCGAAGTCAACGACCTAGCCCGATCATTTCTTCGATGAAACCAACGCTAGAGTCCGGGATCCGGTTGATCGCAGTGGAGGGACGTCATCACGGAGCTAAAGAAGTGGAGGACCGGATCTACAAAGGTTGTAGTCACTTTCACTTGTAGTTAAACTGTTAACTTGCTTAGTATCGCCTTACCTCTAGTTAACGATCTAGTTTAGGATTTCTCGGCACATGTTAAAAATTTGATTTTGGCATGTTTGATCAGTTGTAGAACCTCATGGGTGTGCCTAGGAACCCTACAGTGGTATCAGAGCCTAGCTAGAGCTTTAGGCGATGTGTAAACGATGTTAGAAATCCGATCGAACCCAAAACCCTAATTGAAAACCCTTCTCTGTACAATTTTTCAAAACTGGGATTTTTGTGAATTAAAAATATATAGAAAATTAAGCAGGGTTTTTACGGATTACTGTGGAGCACGTGCGCATAACTCGACCAAGTGGCCGCGGAACCGCGGCATGAGCATGGCACATGCGGCGCTTCCGCGGCCGTACAGTCACAATATTCTTTGAATTTTGTACAGTAATTTCTTTCTTTTATTCCTGAGTTTTTTGGGAATTTTTAATTTGCGCTCAAGAGTTGAGTTTTCTGGGTTGTATTGGGAGTTCTTTGTTTCGATCGAAAGTTTAACTTCGTCTATGTGTTTTTCCGGATATTTTAGAACATGTTAAAAAGTTCGACCGGATATAAATACCCAATTTTTCCGCTGCCGGAAAATTTCCAACTGTTGGATTTTTCCGTAGTTTGAGAACGTTCTGAGTAGTGAAAGTAACGCGTTGGACCTTCTAGAAGACAACAAACCTTAACTCGATTATGTGACCGTCTTGAACTGCCCTTTGAATCTTAGAGTTTGGGGCAGTACGGCATGCCACATGTGAGGCGTTGGCTTGACCCTTCTACGGCTGGACCGTTGGTACTGTGGCATGAAGTGAATGTTCTTAAACTTATTTCATGTGTTGAGCTGTTTCGGGAAAACTTGGGTGTTTGATTGTTCGATCGGAAAGTTTAACATTTTCTATTTATCCGGAATGTGATACAATATTTGGAATCCATAAGTAGTTATGAGATAACTGATTTGAATATTATAAATCTAGCAGTTTAGTCTCACTTGATCTGTTGCCACGGAATTTTGATGCGATCAAAAGTCCGTCGCAATCACGTAGCGTACGCGGATACTCGCTGGGTAAACTTGATAGACAGCTACACTCCATAGCCCCGACCAAGTGACTGTAGGAGAACCCCGTCGCCGAAAGCATCCGTTTGGGTGCTCGCGGCAGCGATATTCCGCCTTAGTGCACTTCGTCGACGGTATCGGGGGTGCGGCCGTCTACTGTAGTTTGCGACGAGCATTCGTTCAGGGTCGGGAATCTTGTTGAATTACCCGACTTGATATTGAAAAGAGTTTTCAATAATGAGAATAAAATGCGGGGTTTATAATTGTTAGACATGCGATGTCTAATGAATTCATTTGGTTAGGCATGCGATGTCTATGCAGGTTGCGGATTCCAACTGTTGTAGTTTTACACTTTCTTTTCTGTGACCGTAAGTGTAATGTGTGATATCGCCGGTTTCGTTGCTATATGTCAACGACAATTGGGATGCGCATATTTATTTACGTTGATGACATGTGATGTTATGTGTTGCTGGATATGTTATATTGGATCGTCGTGTTTGAATAGCCGGGTTTTTTTAATGTGAGATGAGTGTTTTTCTTTTTCATTCATGTAAAAAACTTGTATGTAATATTCTTTTATTGGGGCACTTCCAGGTTGCGGAAGATGTCACCGTTGATGTATATTATTTACTTTTTCCGCATTAGGATAGACCCAAGGAGGGGAGCACAAGTAGCCGGGTTCTAGGGTCCAGTGGGAGACCATCTCGAGGAGTCGAGTCCGGGTCTCCTAACCTTAGAATTGGTAGGGTTGCTTGCCGCTCTCGTAGGGGTCTAGGGGTGTGGGATTGTCTATTCATCATGACCGTGGAATCCGTGTTTTATTCAGGCTTAAAATAAAACACGGACGTCCTAGTATATCCAATATTTCATATGATATTTTTTGCTGCGTTATCTGTGATGTGATCATGTGATATGTTCAGATAGATATTGCATATAGTATATATGATATATTATATAGACGTTGCTTATGTTTTACACCCGCGCTATCCCTGCCTCGTTCTGGCGTTAGTTACCTAACCTAACGGTGCAGACGGGACATCGAGGCGAATGCGGATGGCCTAAGCGTACGTTATATTTATCTATGATGTTTAGGTGGACTTAAATGATGGGACATTCATTAATGAGATTAATGAAAGAAAATAAACCTAAAAGATGTTGTGGAATAGAATTTCTTAAAAACAGGTAGCTACAGTTCTTGCTTTGCATCGCGGTGTTCCTTGTAGAACATCCTGCACCTTATTCGATGAGGAAAGGGCCGACGATCCCTTCACCGGGAGTGACCCCTTTAGCAATAACTGGCAGATGCTACAACCCTCGGTTTATCTTTTGATTGCTTCTATAGTTTCTGCTTTGCACAGCGGTATATATGATATATCCTGCACCTTATTCGATGAGGAAAGGGCCGACGATCCCTTCACCGGGAGTGACCCCTTTAGCAAAACTAGAAAAGCCTAAAAAACACTCCATTTAAAAACCATTTGATTCCGCAACGAGATCAAGTTCAAAGCGTTAAAGGTTTTATTAAAAACCATCCACAACCCTCCATCATTTTAGGAAGTAGAGTACTTAGTATTCGTGCTGTGTTTGTTGACCATAGTCAAGGAACAGTGTACGGTAGCTAAGTGATGTCTTCCTACACCGCATATGATGCGATTAATTAGGACAGTCGCGTGACTTTGTTGACCTTAGTTAAGGGTCATGTGGGTGGGTCTAATTAATCAAGAAATGACGGGTAGAACTTGACTAGTGCTTATGATTTGTTGACCATAGTTAAGGTCATAAGTGCTAGGGGTAAAAACCATTATCGGGAGTTTCAAGTGTTGAAATTTGCAATGAGATTGCATACCTTCTATATCATAGTTGGATCGCAATACCCACTGTAAGTAAGAGTTACTCCTGGGAGAGTTTTACACATTACAATTAGCCGATCAAATAGGTGTCTAGAAAGGTGTCAACGGGGTTATGCCTCTGGAAAAATGAGGTTTACTTTAATTAGGTCCGTGCGAAAGCACGGGGAACCTCCCTCAAAGTACCGACACTGGCATGGCTGAAAGATTGGCGAACTTGTAGCGTGTAATTAATCCCGGCTAGTCTTTCCTTTTAAGGTTTGAAGGAAGATTTGATAAAAACAGTGGGAGCCATCCTGATTAGATAAAATATATAACCAATCTAATCTTGCAAGAGCGCACGCAGAGTGTTTTCTTCTCTCTCTCTCTAGGTAGCGACCATATCACGCCTTAATCAAGATAATAATATGGATGTATTGACTGAACCCGCTTGTTATACTGAGCTGGGGAACGTTGGTCCCGCTCCAACTTATAATTGTTATAAGACCGAGCAGGAAATAGGGGAATACCAGAATTCCTATGCCGCCCAAACCAAGAAAGTGCATATGATGCATCTCCTTCGGGTATGTTCATTATAAAGAACTGTTTCTCAGTGTCCTCTACGTCCTAGGTATTAGATACCGGATCAGGATCCCGCAAATGTAATCCGTTACATAGGGCTACAGAAAGGTAGAGAGCTGAGAACGGGTGATATGTTTCATGAGACAGAAAACAGTGCAAGTGTTGTAGCCAAGTCTGTTGGTCACTGTCACCCTGTATTACCAATACATCGATTCTGAACAAATGCTATTAGATACCGAACCTGATATACAAAATCATATCAATCTCTTTATTTATTAAAGAAGGATATAATTTTGTATTGTTGAAAATTGTTTTGAACATTTCAAAAGTTGATCGGTTCAAGCACGTTATCTAAAAGCATTGACGTTCTAAATCAAACTACAGTTCCTAGTATACAGAACACACACAAGAGGAAGAGTTCAGATATGAACGATTCCTTCTTGAGGTATTGTAGACTAGGTCATATCAATATGACCCGACTAGCTTAAGTTACATTTTAAATGCATATTTAAATCAGTTTGAATTTACATCTTATGAAACTTGCCAGTCATGTCACAAAGATTAGATGACCATAGCTCCGTTTACTGGAAACAGAGAAAGAGTTAGTAAACTCTTGGGACTGATACATGATGATGTATGTAAGATTCCCTGTCTACACATGCCAGGACCGGTTCTTTGTACTTCCTTACATTCAATGAGAATCTCTCAAGATTCGGACACATGTTCTTGTTGAAACACATGTCTGAAACTTTTGAGAAATTCAAAGAATATAAGTCAGAAGTAAAGGACCAATACAGGTATAAGTATTATGTCCTATGATAAGATCAGGGAGGAGAATCCTTATGCATAGAATTCCTGGACTGTTCTAAAGGAGAATGAGATTCTCTCTCAGTATTACTCCTCTGAATACACCACAGCACAACGGTATATCAGGGCGGGGCAATAGCACCAGATATGATATGGTGTGCTCTATGATGAGTACTACTGAGTTACCTGTTTCCTTTTTGGGGGTAATGCACTTAAGAAGCTGCACACCTATTGAATTGGGTTCGAATCAAATCAGTGCCTACCACTCCATATAAGATATGGCATGGGAAGAACCCATCTCTTAAGCAAGTTAAGATTTGGGATTGTCCGGCCTATGTCAAAAGCAAAATCCGGACAAGATCGAGGCAATGTCAGTTTGGTACAACTGGAAAGGTTCCAGCTATACAAACTATAGCTGATGATTTGATAGAACCAAAGGATTCAATAGTCCCTGACGAACCTCAGCCTCTCCGCCGATCTGGTAGGGTTCCTCATCTGCCTGAGAGATACTTTGGTTTCTCGATGACAGTGGGAGCGAGGAATGCATCATGAGATGATGACCCAACTAGTTTCGAGCAGGCCATCGAGAGTAAGGGACTCTGTAAGAATGGCTGGATGCTTAGAGATCTGAGATGGAATCCATATACACCAACAAAGTATGGACTTTGGTTGCGATATCTGAAGGGTTAAATCCCCATCAGGAGAAAGTATATCTTGAGAAGATTACTTGGTGTAAATGGAAAAGTTAAGACTTTCAAAGCTAGACTTTTTAAAGGTTTTCTTCATCGACCAGGCATGGATAATGATGAAACCTTTTCCAGGGACTATGCTTAAGTCCATCCAGATCCTACTTGCCATTGCTGCATACCATGACTACGATATCTGGTGGTTGGGTGCCATGACTGCTTTTCTAAAATGATGATTTAGAAGAGAACGTCTATAAGGACACAGCCGGAGGGTTTCGTAAACAGTGGGAGCAGCGGAAACGTGTGCAAGTTGCTTTACTGAATAAAGCAGGCATCGTGGAGTTGGAACATCTGTTTTGATGTGGTAGTCAAAGAGTTTGACTTCATCAAAATCGTAGATGAACCTTGTATATACAAAACGGTAGTAGAGAGTAAGGTGGTCATCCTCGTATTGTACGTGGACAACATACTCTTAATAGGAAAAGAGTTTCCTATGCTACGCATGGTCAATCTCCACTTATCACATGAATTCTCCATATAGGATCAAAATGATACCTCCTAAATCCTGGGATTTGGATCTATGAGATAGATCTAAATGGATATTAGGCTTTTCACTAAGTTTAGTGAGATGGTATCAATCGATCTTGGGGAGAATCACTGAAAAGGTTCCAGGGTGATAAGGACGACTGAATATCAGTCGCAGGCATTGTCTTTACCCTCAGTGGAGGGACGGTATGTTGGAAGAGTTCCAAGCTAGATACTTTGGCAAACTAGACGATAAAGGTTGGTAACATCGCTATTAAAGATACTACCAAAGAGGCAGTTTGGGTGTATATTGGTTCATGAGATGAACTAGGTTCCTACCATTGTATGACAATGGAAGTGTGGCTTTGGCCCAGGAACCCTGGTCCCATCAGTGACCCAGACATATTCTGAGGCAGCATCACCTGATCATGGAGATAGTTAATCTCCAGGGTGATCGAGGTTAGGATAGTAGACTCAGAGGACAATACGGCAGATCCACTCACAAAGGCCTTTTCCCAAAGAGAGACTTTTATGGGATGGTTGAGTATTAGATACAGCAACCACTGCTATAGATGGCCCTAGTGCAAGTGGGAGATTGTTAGTTATATGTATGCCCTAGAGTCCATTACTGTACATAGGATGTATATTGTAGTGGATGCTGGGACAGATATAGGTAGGACTTTTTTGCTCGACATGATAGTACGCTATCTGGTTGCTCTTTATCTTAACATGTATACTTTCTGTCTCTCTGTTATATGTTGATAAAGCCCTTAGGATGTGTACTCGACTTCCAGGACTATGATGTAGATCATACTAGTGGGGCCTGGGTAGTCCATGAGTACATCCTTCAATGTTCCTAGTCGTGGGAATATCGAGACGGGGCATCGATATTCCAGAGTAGACAAGCGTATATCTTCTCGACCCATGTGATGGGCGATGGATGATCCCATATCCATTGGTGTTTGACATCAGAGATGGTATGCGGGTGCTCAGTGGAGACTGGGTACACTGAACGGACTCGCCGAGAACTCCCAGATGGTATTATACCTCACGTCAGATGGCAGTTCTCTGGTGACACTGGTACAGCTTAGTCTGTTGACCCGAGATCGTCATAGAGTCTTGTGTGTCTTCCACTGTGCTTTGATTTCCACCCTACCATAGCTCTACTGAGTCGTGCAAATAGATGGTTTTTGGGTACAGTCCCGATTCACATGGAGGCAATGAGCGATAGGAGGGGATTCGTCTCTCCCGGTATTGGGGGTTGATGTTGCGCTATGCTCGACTGGCCATAACTGGAAATCCCTGGCCAGGGTTGCAGTGATATACTGGTAAGAGTTATTAGTTGTTTCACGCTTGTTGTGGACCTTACATCGGCATGACTTATCAAGCTACTGGGGTCTGACGTTTACCACCCCTAGGAGAGATATGAGACATATCAGATGAACAGACCGGACTGTAAGGTAAGTGTTATTGGTTGGATTCACAGGAGTGTGAGGGGGCTTGCTCGTTGATCTTCTGATCGCTCAATACCCGGGTGGCCATTACGTTTAGCAGACCGCTTGCGGCTTGTGGGTGTTTGATATGATCATCTCCTACTGCCGGCGTATTGATGAGTCTTTAGAGTCATACACAGAGGTTTCCTGGCTCAAGAAAAACGAAATAGGAGCGCATATGAGATATGTGCAGGACCGAGAATAATACCAGTATGTGATACTGAATTCTATTCTCGCGATTTGTATCATTGGACGGTTATATAAGATATAGCCGGGTTACCGAATCAAGTGTTGATTCGATACATTGATACACTTGATATTAGTCGGTTATATGCGATATGACCGGATCATTAAATCAAGTATCGATTTAATGATTTAATGTATAATTATATATTTGATATATTACTTTACATTAACTAGTATTGATTCACTTAAGATTTGTTTTCTCACTAGTTTGTGCATAAGTGTATATATGATATATATTTGTGTACATATGTTTGTATCATGTTTGATGATACATACAAGTTGTGTGTATGAGAATTATATAAAGATTAAGTTTAAGATTAGGGTATTGTTTTATCAAGAGAATTAACAAAAGAAATGAACTTGGTCAAAGTTGTCAAGCTTGAAGAAGCTTGGAGAAACCTTGACAAAGTCCACTCTTTTGTCATTTCTTTTGATAATTCTTTAACCTAACCTTTAACCTAATACCTTGGTCAATTCTCTACAAGAGTTGAGCATGAGGTCTTAACTCAACCATGGTGCCATAATTAAAAGGATAAGTTTCATCCTTTATTCTTTTTTCTTATCATTTTTCTTTCTTCTTTTTCTTCTTCATCAAGAAGAAGAAAGCTTGCTACCTCTAATGGTGCCATGAGATTTAGAGTGAGAAATCCAAATCTAAAGTCAACCCACTTCCTATTTCTTCATCCTCTACCACTTGCCATGTAGAAGAGTGTGTTATCTTCACAAGTTTCATGACCTAGTGAAAATCGAGCTTGAGTTTGAGTCGCCTCGACGTAGATCATCTTCGGCATCGAAATCAACGACCTAGCCCGATCATTTCTCCGATGAAACCAACGCTAGAGTCCGGGATCCGGTTGATCGCAGTGGAGGGACGTCATCACGGAGCTAAAGAAGTGGAGGACCGGATCTACAAAGGTTGTAGTCACTTTCACTTGTAGTTAAACTGTTAACTTGCTTAGTATCGCCTTACCTCTAGTTAACGATCTAGTTTAGGGTTTCTCGGCACATGTTAAAAATTTGATTTTGGCATGTTTGATCAGTTGTAGAACCTCATGGGTGTGTCTAGGAACCCTACAGCTCTGATACCACTGTAGGGTTACTAAGCACTCTAATAAGGTTCTACAAGGCATCAACCATGCCGGATTAAAATTTTAGCCGTGCCGATTAACTCTAAACAAGATCGTTAACTAGAGATTAGGCGAACAAATGTAGGTAAATCACATTTACACTAAGTGAATACGAAAATACAACCTTCGTAGATCGGTCCTTCACTTCTTAAGCTCCTTGATGTAGTCCCTTCGCTGTGATCATCGGACTCCCGGACTCTCGGATGGCTCAATGAGAAAATTGCAACGGGATTGCTTGAAGTCTTCGAGGCCGAAGATGATCTACGTCGAGGGAATACGAACTCAAGTTTCTACTTCACTAACCAAAGAATTAGTGAAGCAAACACCCTAAACTAAAGTGCTAGTCTAGTAGAGGATGGTGAGATAGGAAATGGGTACACTTTAGAATTTCTTTTCTCACTTTGTATCTCTCTCTTTTACAAACCCTAGAAAGAAAAATGAAGGAGGAAGAAGATGAGCTCAAATGAGAATGAAACTTATCAAGAGAGAGAATAATCTAACCATGGTGAGTGAGTATCTTATACATAACTCATGTAGAGACATAACTATGGCTAACTATAGTGGTTGGGTTAACTAAATATCATAAGTAAAACAAATTGAGTTGAATTTTTCAAAGCACTCAAAGCTTCTACAAGCTTCATGCACTTAACAAATTTAGTCAATTTAGATTTACTTTAAATACAAAAACCCCTCCACTAAAATTAGAATGGTGTATGTCTTATACACCCATGACAAGTGTATCAACAACCATGATACAAATAGTAAACATAAATAAATATATATCACATATATATCAAGTTGTGCACAAGTGAGAAAAAATGAATGCTTAAGTGAACCAATGTTAGTTAATGTAAATTAGTATATCACATATACAATTATACACTAAATTATTAAATCAATACTTGACTTAATAATCCGGTTATATCACATATAACCGACTAATATCCAATGTATATCAGCAAGCAAGCCCGCTCCAACTCCTGTAAAAGCCTGACAGTGACACTACCGTACAGTCTGGTCTCTTCGTCTGATATTTCGCATATCAAGTCTAGGGGTGGTAAACGTCAAACCCCAATAACCGATAAGTCATGCCGATATGAGGCTCATAACGGGTCGAGAAACTACTGGTAACACTTACCAGTAAATCTCTAAACCAGCCCTGGCCAGGGACTTCCCTGTTATGGCCAATCGAGCATAGTGCAACATCAACGCCCAATACCGGGAGAGACGAAACCCCTCCTATCGCTCATTGCCTCCATTTGACTCGGGACAGTACCTAAAAACCACCGTTTTGCATGCCCTCTTGTACGTGGTAAGGTGGAAATCAAAGCACAGTGGGAATCACACAAGACTCTATGACGATCTCGGGTCTACAGACTAACCTGTACCAGTGTCACCAAAGAACTGCCATCTGACGTAAGGTATAATACCATCTGGGAGTTCTCGGCAAGTCCGTCCAGTGTACCCAGTCTCCACTGAGCACCCGTATATCATCTCTGATGTCAAACACCAATGGATATGGGATCATCCATCGTCCATCTGTATGGGTCGAGAAGGTATACGCTAGTCTACTCTGGTATATCGATGCTCGTCTTGATACACCCACGACTAGGGACCTTGAAGGATGTACTTATGGACTACCATGTCCCCACTAGTATGATCCGCATCATAGTCCAGGTAGTCAAGTACACATCCTAAGGGCTTTACCAACATGTAACAGAGAGACAATCAGTGTACACGTTAAGGTAAAGAGTAACCAGATAGCATACTATCATGTCGAGCAAGAAAGTCCTCTTTATATATGTCCAAGCATCCACTACATTATACATCTCATGTATAGTAATGGCCTTTAGGGCATACATATAACTAAGAAATTGATCACATCAATAAAGAACGAAAATAATGATGTACGTATATGCCATCCGCATTCGCCACTGGGTCCCGTCATCACCCGTTTGGTTACTTAACTAACGACAGAGCGGGGACTGGACTAGCGCGGATGCAAAACATATACAACATCTAATATTATATATATATATATATCAATATATAACATTCGCTCAAGGCGTAATAAAATGCAACATCACAGAAATGTAATAAGCATCACAGAATAATACAGATATCTGGGATCCCCGGGTTTCATAGAGCCGCTACTGAAACCCGACGTTCCCCTGGTCGTGTGGATAGCCCGTGCAATGAAATCCTAGACCCCTACGGGCGTGGCAAGTTACCCTCCAAAACCTGAAGCGAGGCAGCCCCCTTCAGCAATGTGAATGGACCACCCAGCACTTCACGGAATCCGGTAACTTGGGCACCCCTCTTTGGGTCAACCTGTACCCCCTACGGGTGCGGCGAATAGCCCGCCAATTCTAGAGTAAAGCCCCCTCCGTCTCAACGCCATGAGATGCGGGCCCGTTGCTCTCTAGAACCAGGATATCCGTGCACCCCACCGCGGGGTAATCCTAGTACAGAAAGTAAAATATACAACGGGTACATCGACCTCAGCCCGGTCATGCCCCAAAAGAATAATATACAAACAGGCAGTGAAGGCAGTCCACATGTCGGACGCTCGCCCCGCAATATCAAATGTACATAATATAACCAAACTGTACTAACATTGCATCCAGGCTATCCCCCACGACCAATCCGCAACATCACAGCACAACACAGAACATCAACGTGAATGTCACGTTCGCAAATCCGTCTAAAAGGGCTATAGCAGTTAGACAGGATTTACCGATCAAATGACATTCACGGTCACAGATATAATGTAAATACTGTGAACTAACATGTTTAAAATTTTCGATCGACTAAATTTTCCCAAGTGGGCCCCAAGCACTACTGTAGCAATCAAAGAAAATCTGGGCCCAAACAGAATATACAGAAAACCCCATTTACAAATTTAAAGAGCTCTGTGAAAAAATGGTACAGTGAAGACACTGTATTGCGGCGGAACCGCAGCCAGAAGAGGGGTTTGGCCGCGGTTCCGCGGTGCTTCTACAGTATCACGCTACCATTTTTTATACAGAATTCTTAAATTTCCCTGCACAAATTTCTGCAACACATAAAATAATTTTTCAAGCCAAAAAAATTTCGGCAGAGAACAAATATTTTGAAAATGCGGTTTTGGAATATTTGTTCGATCGAAGCTATAAACACGCTACTGCAAGCTAGACAAGATTAATGGCATGACTCTGATACCAGTGTAAGTGCACGGCGGCGCCCCGGCCGTCAACTCGACGCAGGAATGCGGAAACGAAACTTTTCTAAAAACTAGAAACCGGCACCACCGCGCACTTTGAACCCGGATCAGGCCATTAACCTACTCCTAGAAAATACGAGAAAGGGTAGAATGCTATACCGAGCGATCCGTGTCCTTCGGTCTTCGGCCTCCACTCCGATCTCCTCGCGGAATCTCCGGTCTTCATCTCCTCGTCGGAACGGGCACCACATCGCCGGGTTCTTTTAACGGCTCCCACCTCTGGACCGAGGCAACTGTAAGTCCACGTTGCCCACCCCGGTGCTTGCGGGGAGGCGGAAACGGTATAAAAATCGGATTTTTAACACACTAGGCAACATGGACTATCAAAAGGAGGATATTTGCTAAACATAAACTAACTACAAAGCTAAAAGGAGTTAACTACTCGGAAAAGAGGTTATACCTAGGGCTTCAAGTCCTTCTCTCCTTGCTCCTTGGAGTGAAAGAAAGTGATCTCCTTGTCGCCTTCTCTTGTCGAAGAAGGATCTACCCGAGAGCCTCAACCTTTGGCTTCAACTTCAAACTAGAAGTAACTAAGATGCTTGGAGTGCTAATCCTAGAACCTTAGAAAGAGTAGAGAGTATTTTAGAAGGATTTATCTCAAGCTCAAGGGATTCTCAACTCATGAGAGGGGAGAGCTAGAGAGAGAGAGAGGAAGAGGAGGAGAGAGAATCAAAATGATAGAATGAGAAAAATTGAACCATTCTTCTCACATATATGTGAATTATGGAAATTAGATAATTAGCTAAGATAATTGTCATGGTTAATCAAGAATTGACCATTATCATTTCACATTAAATGCCTTTTGCAAGGATCAAAGAGTATCTTTCATATGGAATGATGATGGTCAACATGTCAACCTAGATCAACAAGTCAAGTATAGTCAAAAAGGTCAACAACCCTAACCATGCAAAATTATAATTAACTAATATCAATTAATCATAATTCACACATTAGCATTAGGGTTAAGAAAATGACAATGGTCATCAACCCTAATCAAAGTCCTCTGCCTCTGTCTCAGTCAACTGTGCATACACACCCGTATCCGTGTTCCGAGGAACACGAATACAATGAGATAAAACCAATCCCAAATCATATACTAGGATCCGGCTTAAACCAAAGCCCGCTAGTATAAGCTGTCCGGACAGCAAACGTGCACAAGTGCGCGGATGTGAATGAACCCTGTCGCAAAACCATGCGACCTCTACTCATTTTGCATAAAAGCGAATAACCCTTTGTGTGGGACTCTAAAGACTCGAGACTACACTGGCAGTGGGTTTAACCACAGACCGCAAGCGGCACTAGCTGTACGTAACGGTCCCCAGGTAGATGCCGACAAGAAGACTGACAAGGTGAACCCATCTGAACTCCTACTGAGCCTGAATGTGATAGTCTCCGTACAGTCCGGTCTGTTCGTCTGATACATCGCATGGCGGGCTTAGGGGGCGGTAAACGTCAGTCCCCTAATAGCGGTACAAGTCATGTCAGAGTGTAGCCCAGAACACCCTGAGATAACACTGGAAACCTACCAGTATACCTCGCTTACCCTGGCCAGGGACTACTTGTGTAATGGCTCTCCTGGACACAGCGCGATGTCAACCCCCAATACCGAGAGAGACGAATCCTGTCTAACCGTCACTGCCTCCAAGTGCTTCGGGACTGCACCCAAAAACTACCTGTTTGCATGACTCCTTTGAGCCGTGGTAGGGTAGTAATCAAAGTGCAGTGGGAACACACTCGAGGCGAAGTGACAGTGTCAAGTCAGCGGACTAAGCTGTACTCATGTCACCTGGGAACTGATAACCGACGATAGGTATAATACCAACCAACAGTTCTCGACGAGTCCTGTCCAGTGTACTCGTAACCTAACGAGCACCCGCATACTATCCCAAGTACGACGTACTGACGGCTGTGGGACAGGCCGTCTCCCAAGCTGGGATAAGAAGCGCATATGCTAGTCTACTCCGGATTATCGATGCCCTGTCTCGATAATCCCACGACCAGGGATGTGTATATATAAGGATGTGCTTATAGATTACCCAGCCCCCACGAGTGTGACTACTATCACAACGCTGGTAATCAAGCAAAGATCCTAAGGGCTCTACTAATGCGTATAGGTGATACAATAAAGGAACACATGTACACATTAAAGCAGAGACAAACCAAGTAGCATACTACCATTTCGAGCAAGATTGTCTATACAACTGTGAATATCCCAAGCTTCCATCAAGTAATATACATACTAGTATGATATAGTAATAGCCTCTAGGGCATATAAACTAACAATCTCCTACTTGCATTAAGGCCATGTACTGGCGTATCGAAGACCTATCATCTCGATCAGCCGCTCGAATTGAGTCTGGGGTAAGGCCTTTGTGAATAGATCTGCAGTGTTATCTTCTGAAGCAACCCTCCGAACCTCGATCTCCTGGCGATCCACGATCTCTCTGATCAGGTGATACCGCCTCAAGATGTGTCTGGATTTCTGATGGGACCTGGGTTCCTTCGCTAAAGCTATAGCCCCGTTGTTGTCGCAATACAGAGGTATTGGGTCAACAATGGACGGAACCACCTGAAGTTCTTTCAAGAACTTCCTCATACATACGGCTTTTTTTGCGGCATCAGATGCAGCGATATATTCCGCTTCCATAGTCGAGTCAGCAATGGTTTCCTGTTTGGAACTCTTCCAACACACCCCCCCTTCATTGAGGGTAAAGACAAAACCCGACATGGACTTGGAATCATCCTTGTCACTTTGGAAGCTGGAGTCAGCAAAGGCTTCAATCTGGAGGTCTTTTCCGCCATACACCAAGAACATCTCCTTAGTCCTTCTCAGGTACTTGAGAATGTTCTTTACCGCTATCCAGTGTTTCTCCCCAGGGTTTGACTGATACCTGCTTACCACACTCAGTGCATAAGCCACATCTGGTCTGGTACACAACATCGCATACATTATAGAGCCTACCGCAGAAGCGTAGGGTATAATAGACATGCAATCCCTTTCCAAATCAGTCTTGGGAGACATCTCTTTGGAGAGGGTGATCCCGTGACAAGCCGGTAGATTACCGCGCTTGGAATCTTCCATACTGAATCTTTTCAGTATGGTGTCGATGAACCTGGACTGCGAAAGTCCTAATATCCTCTTGGATCTATCACGATAGATCCGGATCCCCAGAATGTAGGAGGCATCACCCAGGTCTTTCATGGAGAACCTGTGTGACAAGAATCACTTGACAGATTGTAGCATAGGAATGTCATTTCCTATCAACAGAATGTCATCCACGTACAAAACGAGGAATACGACAGTTCTTGCTACAAATCTACTATAGATGCATGGTTCATCTGGATTTTTGATAAAGACAAATTCTTTGACCGTCTCATCAAAACAGATGTTCCAACTCCGCGATGCCAGCTTTAGTCCATAGATGGGCTTAAGCAACTTGCACACTTTTCTGCTGCTCCCACTTTGAATGAAACCCTCTGGCTGGTCCATATAGACACACCCCTCTAAATTTCCATTTAGAAAAGCGGTCTTTACGTCCATCTGCCAGATCTCATAATCGTGGAAGGCAGCAATGGCAAGAAGGATCCGAATGGATTTCAGCATAGCCACTGGAGAAAAGGTTTCGTCATAGTCCAAATCAGGTCTTTGACGAAAACCCTTCGCAACAAGTCTAGCTTTATAGGTCTCAACCTGTCCATCTACACCAATCTTCCTTTTGAAGATCCACTTGCATCCTACGGGTTTTACCCCATCTGGAGCAATGTCCAACGTCCATACTTTGTTGGTGTACATGGACTATATTTCGGTCCGCATTGCATCCAGCCATTTTACCGAGTCAACACTCTGAATAGCTTGCTGGAAGCTAGTAGGCTCATCACAATCAATGATGCAATCCTCTCTATCCCCGTCTATGAGAAAACCGTAGTATCTCTCGGGCGGATGAGACTGCCTACTACTCCTGCGGAGCGGCATAGGAATGTCCTGATCTTTCGAACCCTCTGGTTCTACTAAGCTTTCAGTAATAGCTTGTGGTTCTGGAATTTCTTCCAGTTCTACTGCGCTCCCATTAATTTCCCTTTCCAAGAACTGGTGTTCTAGAAAGTGGGCATTACGAGAAACAAAGACCTTTTGTTCCTCTGCGTGGTAGAAAAGATACCCCCTGGTGTTCTTTGGGTATCCCACAAACTTGCACAGTACTGAGCATGCCTCGAGTTTGTCCGCATGCTGCTTTTTGACGAAAGCTGGACATCCCCAGATCTTCAAATATTGAAGATAGGGTTTCTTCCCACTCCATAACTCATATGGTGTGGTAGACACAGTCTTAGTTGGAACTCGGTTCAAAAGGTATGCGGCTGATTCTAGCGCATATCCCCAGAATAATCGCGGTAACTCAGCGTTACTCATCATGGACCGTACCATATCCAATAGGGTTCGGTTCCGTCTCTCCGATACACCGTTATGTTGCGGAGTGTATGGAGGAGTAAGCTGAGAGAGAATTCCATTCTCTTTTAGGTAATCCAGGAACTCAGCACTCAAGTATTCACCACCTCGATCAGATCTTAGTGTCTTGATACTTTTACCTGTTTGTTTTTCTACTTCATTCTTGTATTCCTGGAACTTTTCAAAGGCTTCAGATTTATGCTTCATTATGAAGACATGTCCGAACCTTGAAAAATCATCCGTAAAAGTAATGAAGTAAGAATAACCGCTTCGCGCATGTGTAGACATTGGACCGCACACGTCGCTGTGTACGAGTCCCAAGAGCTCGCTCGCACTTACTCCGTGTCCAGTAAACGGAGTTTTTTTCATCTTTCCTTTGAGACAGGATTGACAAGTTGCATATGATTGATATTCGAACGGATCCAAATATCCTTCAGTATGTAACTTCGTCAATCTTCTCTCATTGATGTGACCCAGTCTACAATGCCATAAAAAAGCCTGATTGATATCTGGAGACTTTCTTTTGTGTGTATTCTGGACATTTAAAATCTGTGGTTGGTTCAATACGTATATACCATTGCTCAATGTACCTGACCCAATCAGAACTTGATTAAGGTGAATGTTTAAAACATTACTTACAAACGCAAATTCATAACCTTCTTTAGAAACTAAAGATACAGAAATGATATTACAAGTTGCATTGGGTACAAAAAAGCAATTACGTAAAACCAAAACATGTCCATCTGACATTCCCAGGTGATAGTCCCCCACGGCCTCAGCATCCATGCTAGCTCCGTTTGCAACTCTGAGGGTCATGTCACCTGCTTTCAAAACCTACGCTTTCTCAACGCCTGCAAAGAATTACAGATATGAGATCCTGATCCGGTATCCAATACCCAGGAAGTAGAGTTTATTGATAGACAGTTTTCAATAACATACACACCTGAAGCTGAAGCTGCAACTTGCTTCAGATCCTGTGTTCTGGCCTTCCAAGCCCTGCAATCTTTCTTCCAGTGTCCACTCTTGTAACGGTAAAAGCACTCTTCTTTCCCCACAAGCTTCCCTGCTACCTTTGTTGCTTTTGCCTTTCCCTTCGTATCCACTTTACTAACACCGCCCCTTGGTTTGGCAGGGGCTTTCTTCTTCTTTCCCTTGGCTTTCGCCCTAGACTTAGAAGAGGAAGATCCTCCTATAAACAAAGTGGATGTCTCCCTACCTTTCTGTAGGGTGCCCTCAGCACTCCTCAACATGTTCAGAAGTTCGGAAAGTTCAACCTCCTTTCCTTGCATGTTGAAGTTCAGGATAAACTGGGCGTAAGTGGAAGGAAATGACTGGAGAATCAAGTCCCTATAGAGTTCATTCTCCAACGTGGTCCCAAGGTCCGCGAGCTCCTCAATGTAGCCAATAATCTTAAGCACGCGTTCCGCTACCGATGATCCGACGGCCAATCTTGCCGAAAATAGCTTCTTCGACACTTCGTATCTTGCGATACGAGATTGCTCTCCATACAGTTCTTTTGTATGGAGAAATATGGATTCGAGGTCCATATTCTCGTGCCTCCTCTGATGTTCATTGTCCATAGAGGCAAGCACGAGGTACTTGGCCTTCGCGCAGTCGATTTCCCAGGTCTTATAGATTTCCCTATCTACGACACTGGTTTTGGGACCTGGGACATGGGGAGCTTTGGTGGTAAGAAGATACCCCAACTTGTCATAAGTGATTGCCATTTTGACATTCCTGAGCCAATCTTTGTAGTTTGGCCCTGTCAGTATGTTTTTATCTAGTAATAACTTAAGTCCGGTCATTTTGATTGGTCGCTGCAATTAGGAGAGAGAAAAGAAACACTTTAGCATGATGCTCTTGCAAGTTTAGAGTGGTTTTTAGTTTGTCTAAACAGGATGGCTCCCACCGTCTCTCGAATCCCTCCTCAAACCATAAAGGAAGAATTAGTCGGGATCAATCTCACCGTATAATACTTGCTTAACCGTTCAGCCAGGCCAGTGTCGGTACTTCGAGGGAGGTTTTCCAACGCTTTCGCGAAGTTCCTTAATTAAGTAACCTCTTTTCCCTGTGGGCATAGCCCCGCTAACACCTTTCTAGACACCTACTAGGTTTATAGCATTGATCGTTAAGTGAGAAATTTCCCGAGGAGTAGCATATACTCACAGTAGGATCGGGATCCAAATATCATCGCGTGACAAAACTGAAGGAATCCTACCAGAATTATCACACTCCAAATGGTATGCAGCGCTAGCAAGTTTTAGTACTTATGAAACTCCCGATGTGGATTTTTGCCCCATGCTCTTATGACCTTGGCGTGAGGTCAAAATGTCATAAGTCACATGTCAAGTTCTACCCATTATTATCCAGGTTAATTTGAACCCACCCGTACCTACCCTTGACGTAGGCCAAAATGGCAGTACGACTGTCTCAAATCAACGCATTCTATCTATGCAACAGATAAATATCCGGCAGCTACCAATCACTATGCCTTGGCGTGAGGTCAAAATACATAGCTTGAATACTACCGAATATTTAACTGAAATGATGGAGGGCTACGAATGGTTTTGGCGAAACCGTGAACGTAGTGAACTTGATATAATCGATGGAACGAGATAGCTTTTAAAAGGAGTGGTTCAAGCTCCGCATTTAAAAGTTGGTTTTGAAAAGAACCGAGTGGTTTTGAAAATGTTCCAACAACTTTTACTTGGTTTATTTTCTTGCATTAATTTTAATGCGTCCCATCATTTAATCCTACCATTGCAGAAAACAACAAAAATATGGTGTACCCTTATGCCATCCGCATTCGCCACGGGGCCCCGTCATCACCCGTTAGGTTACTTAACTAACAACAGAGCGGGGGCTAGACTAGCGCGGATGCAAAACATAAGCAACACCTAAATAGATATCATATATAGATATATAGCAATGATAGTCAATCCAGATCACAGATGAACACTTTGGATATACTAGGAATCCGCGATTTGTTCGAGCCTGCAACGAAAAACGGATTAAACGGTCGTGATGAATAGCCAAAACCCCGCCCTAGACCCCTACGGGTGCGGCAAACTACCCGCCAAGTACCCAAAGCAAAGCAACCTCCCTCAACGACGTGACTAGGCCACTCGGCACTTCGAGATACCCGGTAGTTTGTGCACCCCTCCATGGGTCTATCCTAGGAGCATAAACAGTAAACAGAAATTATACAATGACGGCTACAACCCCGACCCGGTTGTGCGGCCATACAAATAATATTACATCAAATTACATGTTACATGAATGAAAGAAAAAGAAACTCTCATCTCACATCCACCCGGCTATTCATCCGTGACAATCCAACGAGTTCATATACACAAACGAACAAGCATTACAGATCACAGATATGTATAACCCCCACTAATCGACGTATAGCGATTAGCAGACGTTCAATACATATAAAACATCACAGATATAACCCATTAGTCAAAGTATAGGGAAGTTCGATCAAAAATACGCATTTATAACCACCCCAAATACAAATTTCTTTTCTGGAAAATCTGGGCAGAAATAAAATATTTTAAAAATCCCAAAACCTTAACAGAAGAACACTGCACTAAACTCGGTCCACAACCGAGTCAATTCGGCCGTGGATCCGTGGCAAGAAGCATGTTCTTGCCGCGGAACTGCGGCGCTTTGAATAGTTCACTGGATCGTTTTTGGTGTGTTTCTTAACAAAACCCTGAGCCGATTTTTGAAGTATGATTTATTATTTTTAGAGCAGAAAAAAAATCAACAGAAACTTAGGGTTTTGAAAACTAGTTTTGCGATTTTTTCCGATCGAACTTCTATACACTTTACTAACTAGCTAGTTTATGTTTAGTTAGGCTATGATACCACTGTAAGTCCACGTTGTCCACCCCGGTGCTTGCGGGGAGGCGGAAACGGTATAAAAATCGGATTTTTAACACACTAGGCAACATGCACTATCAAAAGGAGGATCTTTGCTAAACATAAACTAACTACAAAGCTAAAAGGAATTAACTACTCGGAAAAGAGGTAATACCTAGGGCTTCAAGTCCTTCTCTCCTTGCTCCTTGGAGTGAAAGAAAGTGATCTCCTTGTCGCCTTCTCTTGTTGAAGAAGGATCCACCCGAGAGCCTCAACCTTTGGCTTCACCTTCAAACTAGAAGTAACTAAGATGCTTGGAGTGCTAATCCTAGAACCTTAGAAAGAGTAGAGAGTATTTTAGAAGGATTTATCTCAAACTCAAGGGATTCTCAACTCATGAGAGGGGAGAGCTAGAGAGAGAGGAAGAGGAGGAGAGAGAATCAAAATGATAGAATGAGAATAATTGAACCATTCTTCTCACATATATGTGAATTATGGAAATTAGATAATTAGCTAAGATAATTATCATGGTTAATCAAGAATTGACCATTATCATTTCACATTAAATGCCTTTTGCAAGGATCAGAGAGCATCTTTTATATGGAATGATGATGGTCAACATGTCAACCTAGGTCAACAAATCAAGTATAGTCAAAAAGGTCAACAACCCTAACCATGCACAATTATAATTAACTAATATCAATTAATCATAATTCACACATTAGCATTGGTTAAGAAAATGACAATGGTCATCAACCCTAATCAAAGTCCTTTGCCCCTGTCTCACTCAACTGTGCACACACACCCGTATCCGTGTTCCGAGGAACACGAATACAATGAGATAAAACCAATACCAAATCATATACTAGGATCCGGCTTAAACCAAAGCCCGCTAGTATAAGCTTTCCGGACAGCAAACGTGCACAAGTGCGCGGATGTGAACGAACCCTGTCGCAAAACCATGCGACCTCTACTCATTTTGCCTAAAGGCGAATAACCCTCTGTGTGGGACTCTAAAGACTCGACACTACGCTGGCAGTGGGTTTAACCACAGACCGCAAGCGACACTAGCTGTACGTAACAGTCCCCAGGTAGATGTCGACAAGAAGACTGACGAGGTGAACCCATCTGAACTCCTACTGAGCCTGAATGTGACAGTCTCCGTACAGTCCGGTCTGTTCGTCTGATACATCGCATGGTGGGCCTAGGGGGCGATAAACGTCCGTCCCCTAATAGCGGTACAAGTCGTGTCAGAGTGTAGCCCAGAACACCCTGAGATAACACTGGAAACCTACCAGTAAACCTCGCTTGCCCTGGCCAGGGACTACTTATGTAATGGCTCTACTGGACACAGCGCGATGTCAACCCCCAATACCGGGAGAGAAGAATCCTGTCTAACCGTCACTGCCTCCAAGTGCTTCGGGACTGCACCCAAAAACTACCTGTTTGCACGACTCCTTTGAGCCGTGGTAGGGTAGTAATCAAAGTGCAGTAGGAACACACTCGAGGCGAAGTGACAGTGTCAAGTCAGCGGACTAAGCTGTACTCATGTCACCTGGGAACCGATAACCGACGATAGGTATAATACCAACCAACAGTTCCCGACGAGTCCTGTCCAGTATACTCGTAACCTAACGAGCACCCGCATACTATCCCAAGTACGACGTACTGACGGATGTGGGACAGGCCGTCTCCCAAGCTGGGATGAGAAGCGCATACGCTAGTCTACTCCGGAGTATCGATGCCATGTCTCGATAATCCCATGACCAGGGACGTGTATATATAAGGATGTGCGTATAGATTACCCAGCCCCCACGAGTGTGACTGCCATCACAACGCTGGTAATCAAGCAAAGATCCTAAGGGCTCTACTAATGCGTATAGGTGATACAATAAAGAAACACATGTACACATTGAAGCAGAGACAAACCAAGTAGTATACTACCATTTCGAGCAAGATTGTCTATACAACTGTGAATATCCCAAGCTTCCATCAAGTAATATACATACTAGTATGATACAGTAATGGCCTCTAGGGCATATACACTAACAGCAACTCGGGCATGAAGTTGGCGAGCCTACGTGCCCAAGAAATGTCGTAGGCTAGTGTAGAACACTTTGTCTCTTTGGGGTTATGAAGTTGCCTAGGTGATGTGGGGGAGAATGAACTTTGAGCAATGGAATTTTGAAGAAAGCAAAGAAAAGTGAGAATGAATAAAATCCCACTCCAAAATGAATTCCCCTCTCCCTCTCAATGTGTGGCCGGCCTCTTCTCAAAGAATGGTGGTGAAAAATTAATTCTCAAGCAAGTGGAGAAAAAGGAATGATAAAGAGGTATATGTGTCACACCGATTTCCAAATGAACTCTCATCAAAATCCATCACCATAAATGCAAATGAAATGATCACAAGAAAAGCAAAGATGCTTAAACCATCATAATCCACATATACAAATAACTCCTCCACAATTGCTAATTTGCGAACTTGCAAATTAGCCCCTCCCATCACAAAAATCCGGTCGTGAAGGAACAAAGGAAAACTGGCCGAAACGGAATGCAAACTGGCAACTTCAGAAACTGATCCCGTAATAAATTACAGGAAAACCCCGCGACTGTATATACATACCCGCATTTGTATTCCGACCGAATACAAATGCAATGAGACAAAATCTACACTGTACAATGCTAGGATCCAGCTTAAACCAAAGCCTGCTAGTATTTTCCGTCCGATCATGATCCGTGCAATACCGCACGTATCTGATCGAACCCTGCCATATCTCCATACGGCCTCTACAGCGTTTCACCCGAAACTTGAGAAAACGGTCTGTGGGGGACTCTAAAGACTCGTCGACACCTTGGTTGTGGATTTAACCACTAGCACGTCAGAGGTATTAGCCATACGTAATGGGCTACCAGGTATTGACCAAAAGGGACGTCGATGGGCGAACTCATCCTGACACCCTACTGAGCCTGTCAGTGACAATATCCGTACAGTCCGGTTCGTTCGTCTATGAGCATCGGTTGGCGGGCCTAGGGGGTTGGTAAAAGTCAGACCCCCAAAAGCGGTACAAGTCGTGTCGGAGTGTAGCCCATAACACCCTGAGATACTATTGGAATACCTACCAGTAAATCTCTTGCCTTGGCCAAGGACTTTCATGTACTGGCTCTCCTAGACACAGCGCGACCTCACCCCCAATACCGAGAGAGACAAACCCCTGCAGATCCGCTCGCTGCCTCCATGTGGCTCGGGACTGTACCCAACTAAAACCTGTTTGCACGTCTCCTTTGAGCGTGGTAGGGTAGTAATCAAAGCACAGTGGGAACTCACACGAGACAAATGATGATCTCAGGTCGATGAACTAACCTGTACACATGTTACCAGGGAACTGCTATCTGATGTCTGGTATAATCCCAACTAGCATGTTCCCGGCGGGTCCTGTGCGGTGTACTCATAACCCAATGAGCACCTGTATACATCTTAGGTGAACCAACTGACACCAGTGGCTTGTGAGACCGGCCATCGCCCCTCGTCGGGGTCTCGACTGTATACACTAGTCTACTCTGGAGTATCGATGCCCTGTCTCGAAACTCCCACGACTAGGGACCTTTTAAGGATTTGCTTATAGACCCCAGCTCCCACGTATATGATCGCCCTCATACTGCTGGCAGTCAAGCAAGAATCCTAGGGGCTCTATTAACGTGCAATAGTGACTTTTAAGGTCACCTAAAGCAGTACACGATGATAAAGATAAACCAGATAGCATACTATCATCTTGAGTAAGACTGTCCTCCCGGTATAGGTCCTCCCTCAATCATTGCAATCACGTGCCTGTGATCCAATAATTGACTCTGAGGGCACTATCTCTAACACTACCTCCATACTTTTTGACAAATCAAGTATGATAAATTCTGGCACAAAACTTATTGACAGCAAAATGTTTGATCACACCATTGATGAAAGTTTTGAAGAACTTTTTGCTGACGAACTTGCATTCCTAAACAACACGGATTTTGTAATTGATCAACCTCAACCTATAGAAGTTGAACCGCCACCACTCCTTCTTCCTAATCATTCACATTCATCCTCATTCTTTCATTTCTATAATTTAAAACTCAAACCCTTTTCAGACCACCACTTATCTCTTCCCCACTTTTCCTGACTCGATACAACATGTTCTTCCACCGACCTATACGCTACACTGATAAATTTTTTGAATGGTTGGTATTAATTTTTGGTCTTTGTAAAGTCTTATTTTGACCAAATGACTTACCCCCTCTTAAAATGCTTAATATTGTCTAACTCATGTTTGAGAGGGGAGAGGGGGTATATTTTTGGCTCTTGAAAATAAAAGTTGACCTCAAAATTGTGAGCCAAAAATAAGTTCGGGGGAGGATTTTCACTTTCACTTATTCTTGCCCCCATTAATAATGTCCTCCCAAGCTTACAGGTTTTTGTGATCCAGCAGATAGCAACAGTGAGGACACTGTTAAAAACAAGTTTGGGAGAGGTTTGTGCTTATTTACGCATCACTTTGCATCATATTTTGCATAAGCACAAAACATATGATAAAAAAAAGAAGAAAAAAATGTGTACATAAATAAGATAATAAAAGATTAGAAAGTGAAAAATTACATCTAAAAGATTAGAAAAATTTAAGAAAACCAAGAAAATTAGAAGTTTTCTTAAACGAACTAGTAATAAGTAGTTATGAGCCGTTGTCCCAAGGGTTAGTAAGATGAAAGAAGTCACTAATCTGAGGATAAAAATAAGTCTAAAAAATAGTTCCTATTCTAGAAGCCAAACATTTGAATGTTGATACCCTACTATACGCACTTACACACGTCTTGAAACTCGAGATAGTAGAGGATACCTTGAAATGCTCTTGTCTAAAAGCCAAAGTATGAAGGAAATAATAAATGAAAAAAATATAAAATGGTGTAGAAAAATGAACACTGGTTTTGTTATCACCAAGGCAGCAATAAAAAAGATTGCGAGGGTGCTTCATCACCTAGTGCCTTAGACCAACTGGTTTGGGAGTCACTGCTAAACCTTAGGTGTCGCAAAACGAGGAAAATACTAATACGCCTAATCAGCAAGCACATGAGTAATCGGTCGGTTAGTACCTCAAGAAGTATTAACGGTCGAATGAAAAATGTGTAAGCAATTCCATCTAAATATTCACCGATTAAAAAGTACCGAGGAAGATGGACACGAGTATGATAGCTTGAATTGAATTCTTTGAGTGTAGGGATGTCTTTTACACACACGTAGGGGTATATGATCGATGTTTGGAAGAAAGGTAGGGATGAAGAATAAGGACGATGTTTTATTGAGGGATGATGTGATTTCTAACATCTTTTCATGACTATTAAGATAGGGCTCATGACAACCGAAAAGCTAGTATTAGTTGGAAACTCTAATTTTCAAAGTTTTTCTTTTACAATTCTTATCTTTATATGTAACTTTCACGGTCTTCCTTTTATTATTGGATTTTGTGGGTGCAATCCGCTGAAAACCCTTAGGAGACAACACTCCTCCTACTAGAGACACCTAGAGGTTTAAAGGCTTGTTGCACGTGCTCAGTGCAATCGTGTTGCCTACGAAAGTGTGCCAGTTAGTTTTTCTTTTTCTTATATTTTCTCCCTCTCTTAAATAAGAATAAAACAAGTTTGCTCGAGACGACCAAAATTAAGTTTGGGAGAATTTGATCAGTCGAAAATAGTGCGTTCTCAACACATTAATTTCCCTACTCTTATCATTTATATATAGGTGTTTATTGTAATAATAACACAGATTACGAATTCATTTGGAAAATACCAAATACACTGTGTTATAATTATAATCGACATTCTAAAGGGAAATTAAGTGTTTATTACTACTTGCATTGATTTGTATATATGAATCCTTGTCTCGAGTTTGCATGCAGGAAATTCTCCAGGTAAAAAAGCCGGAACTGTTGATAAAACGCGTCAAGTCCAAGACTTGTGATCTGGCAGTAAACAAGAAAGTATAAAAATATTCCGGACATGAGGAAAGTGCCATAATGCCAACACAAATCAGCACTGGAAGTTTCATGCAGCAACTCCACCAAACGGTCGCGGATCTACGGCCGAGTCAGGCCGATCCGCTGCGGATCCGCAGCCGATCCGACTCGTCGGCAGTGGAAACTTTTTACAGAGGCCTTCTTTTATCGGCCAAACTTCTCCAAGACGCTTCAAATTGTGTTGAAATCTCCAGAAGCTTCCCTACTAACAGCCAAGCTTCTTGTGCAAGTTTCATACCTACCAAGCTTCTCATACAAGCTTCATAACAACCTAGCTTCTAGGGGAAGCTTGAGGGAAAACTATAAAAAGGCAACTAGGGCTTCATTGATAGGAGTGATGTTGGTTGGTTGATCATCAATTAGGGTAAAAATTCTAGTAAAATCCAAATCAATTCCACACAAATTGAGTGACACAATTTGAGCCAAATCAAGATTCATCGAGAGAAAGATCAAGAGAAGACCGAAGATCCTCTATTTGCAACACCGTTCATCATCCGAGCAAGAGATCCACGACGATCCGCGACTCATGATGATCGAGCTATGCAAAGATCGACGCCAAATTCCTTCTCAATTGAGTGAGCTAGAGCTAGTCTTGTAAACTTGAGTGAGAGTTGTAATTTGAAGAAGATCTAAATAAAGGTGAAAATCATTATTCTCGCTTTCTATTCATTCTCGCATTATGATACTCTTCGTTCTTGATTGTTTTATGATGATGCGTGAGTAAATTCTCCGCTTGTAGCAGAATCGAGAGAATAGGTAGATGATGATGACTAAATTCTTGAACGATTCTTAAGTCTTATGAGTTTTGTAAACTTTAGGAAATTGAATCATCGAAAACCTAATTTGAGTGAGATCGCTTTCTTGAATGTTTTCGCTCCAAATTAGAGATCAACGATCGGTGATTTAATTTGCTAGAGGTTAGAATTTGAATGATAATCTATGAAAAGACAGGGGATGATGATGGAGAAACCCTAGTTTTTTTAATAGATCCTTAAACCTCGTTGATCGTCATCGATCTAGCAACAAATCTTCAATAGATAAAAATTTGTAATCATTAGTATTCATCATCACTATCAATTTGATCGATTCCTACAAGTTACTTTACAAATCTTGATAATTCAAACAATTTGGATATTTTCTTGATCTCTATCATTTCTTGATTTTAGATTTATTTCTTGATGATTCTTGAAACTAAATTTCACACATATTGAATCATTTTCTTTTATCTTTTAATTTTCAACTCAACTAAAACGATAACGAACAAATCACGCTTTCTTAGTGGACGATCCGCATTCACCGACGAAACTACAATAGACACCGTCAATTTATTGCGGTATAAATTTCTTTGGTTGTGAAACATTTTCCATACACACGAAGGAACGATCAATCAGGTCTCTACTTGTCCATCTACACCGATCTTTCTTTTAAAGATCCATTTGCACCCCATGGGTTTTACCACAGAAGGTGCAACTTCCAAAGTCCATACTTTGTTGGTGTACATAGACTCCATTTCGGATCTCATGGCATCTAGCCACTTCACCGAGTCACCACTCGTGATAGCTTGCTGAAAATTAGCAGGGTCATCATCATCCATGATGCAATCTTCTCTATCACCATCAATGAGAAAACCATAGTATATCTCCGGTGGGCGAGAAGTCCTACTATCTCTACGGAGTGGCTGAGGTTTATAAGATTCTATTGCAACATCAGGTTCAAACAAATCGTCATTAGTAATTTATGTCTCTAGAACTTCTTCTAGTTCTACTGCATTACCATCAGTATTATTTGTAAAAAAATCATTTTCTAAAAATGTGGCATACTGAGAAACAAACACCTTTTGTTCCTCGTTGTGGTAGAAAAGATATCCATACAAATATTTTGGATATCCCACAAATGTACATATAACCGATCGTGTCTCGAGCTTGTCTGGATTCTGCTTTTTAACAAAAGCAGGACAACCCCATATCCTAACTCGTTTAAGAGATGGTCTCTTCCCATACCATATCTCATATGGAGTGGTAGACACGGTTTTGGTGGGAACCCTGTTCAATAGATATGCTGCAGTCTCCAATGCATGCCCCTAAAAGGAAAGTGGTAACTCGGCATCACTCGTCATGGAACGTACCATATCTAATAGGGTACGATTCCGCCATTCTGACACACCGTTGTGCTGTGGTGTGTAAGGGGGAGTGAACTGAGAGAGAATCCCATTCTCTTTTAAGAAGTCCGAAAACTCTGTACTTAAATACTCTCCTCCTTGATCCGATCGAAGTTTCTTGATGCTCAAACAAGTTTGTTTTTCTACTTCAAGTTTTTACTCCTTGAATTTCTCGAAAGCTTCAGACTTATGCCTTAATAAAAACACATGTCCGAATCTTAAGAAATCATCAGTAAAAGTTATGAAGTAAGAATAACCGCCTCTAGCTTGTGTAGACATTGGCCCGCATACATCACTATGTATGCAGCCTAAGAGTTCAGCAGCTCTCTCTCCGTGTCTAACTAACGGAGTTTTGGTCATTTTACCCTTGATACAAGACTGACAAGTCACATAAGATTTATATTCAAAGGGATTTAAATATCCATCTTTATATAGCTTATTTAGTCTTGTTTCGTTAATATGACAAAGTCTACAATGCTAAAGAAAAGCTTCATTTATGTCTGAAAATTTTCTTTTATTTGTGTGTTGTATGTTGAAAACCTTCTTTTATTTGTGTGTTGTATGTTGAAAACTGTGTGTTGATTTAGGACGTACATCCTGTTATTCAGTGTACCATACCCAATCAACTGTTGATTCCGGTTAATGTTTATAACATTATTTTGCAACACAAAATTATATCCTTCATTGTCTAACAAACAAACGAATATTATATTACATGGCATGCTTGGTACATAATAACATGGGTTCAAAACTAATATACATCCTGATGGCAACCCCAGGTGATACTCTCCCACTGACACAACATGTACATTGGAACCATTTCCAACCCGGAGAGTGTGATCACCAGTCTTCAAAACTTTGCTATTTCTCAATCCTTGCATACAATTGCAGATGTGAGAACCCAAACCGGTATCTAATACCCAGGAAGCAGAGTTTATAGAAAAACAGTTTTCAGTCACAAACACACCTGAAGCGGAAGCATCACCATGCTTCTTCTTCTTGAGATCAGCGAGGTACTCAACACAATTTCGCTTCCAGTGTCCCGACTTACGGCAGTAGAAACATTCTCCCTTTCCCGAATCCTCAGCTCCGGATTTGTCTTTCCCTTTTGCTTTTCTAACTCCACCTCTCAGTTTAGTGGGTTTCTTCTTGTTCTTTCCCTTAGCCTTGGCTTTTGGGACGGAAGAGGAAGATTGCCCAATAATCAGAGAGCGGGTCATCGTTTTGAGCGTGCTCTCTGCATTTCTCAATATATTGAGAAGTTCAGGAAGTGACTTATCCATGCTATGCATATTGAAGTTCACAATAAACTGAGCATAGGCATGGGGAGAGACTGCAGAACAATATCAACATATTGCTCGTTCTCCATGGTCCATCACAGGCCTTCAAGTTCTTCAATAAGAGCTATCATCTTCAAGACATGATCACCTACCGATGTGCCAGCAGCCATCCTCATTTGAAACAACTTTCTAGATGCCTCGTAGCGCAGGGTACAAGATTGCTCCCCATACAACTCTTTTGTATGGAGAATATGGATTGAACATCCATCTTCTCATGCTGCTTCTGATGTACATTATCCATAGAAACTAACGTGAGGCATTTGGCTGTGGCACAATCAATATCCCATGTTCTGCGGATCTCCTTACCCGCAAAAGAGGAATTAGGGCCAGGGATGGGAGGGGCTGGGTCAGTGAGGACAAATGCAACTTTGTCATATGTAAGGGCAATGTTTATGTTCCTCAGCCAGTCTTTATAATTGGGTCCCGTCAGTTTATTTTTCTCTAATAGAACTTTAAGTCCAGTCATGGGTATTTGCCATTAGGAAAAAGAAAAGAATACACTCAGCGAAATGCTCTTGCAAAGATTAGATTGGTTATTATCTTATCTAATTGATGTCTCCCACTGCTTTTATCAAATTTTCCTTCAAACCTTAAAAAGAAAATTAGGCAGGATTAATTACATTCTACAAGTTCGCTAACCGGTCAGCCAGGCTAGTATCGGTACTTTGAGGGAGGTTCCCCGTGCTTTCGCACAGACCTAATTAAAGTAAACCTCGTTTTCCCAGAGGCATAACCCCATTGACACCTTTCTAGACACCTACTGGATTAGCTAATTGTAAAGTGCAAAACTCTCCTGCGAGTAACTCTTACTCACAGTGGGATCGGGATCCAACTATCAATATAGAAGGTATGCAATCTCATTGCAAATTTTAACTCTAGAAACCCCCGATGTAGTTTTTACCCCTAGTAGCTCATGACCTTAACTATGGTCAACAAATCATAAGCACTAGTCATGTTCTATCCGTCATTTCGTGATTAATTAGACCTACTCATATGACCCTTAACTATGGTTAACAAAGCCATATAAATGTCCTAATTAATCGCAACATATGCTGTGTAGGAAGACATCACTTAGCTACCGTACACAACGCCTTAACTATGGTCAACAAACATAGTACGAATACTAAGTACTCTACTTTCTAAAATGACGGAAGGTTGCGGATGGTTTTTAAAAAAAAACGTTAACGCTTTGAACTTGATCTCGTTGTAGAACCAAATAGTTTTAAAAGGAGTGGCTTAAGCTCCGCATTTTGAAACTTGATTTTTCATAAAAAGGCCGAGTGAGTTTCAAATTTGATTCTACAATATCTTTAGGTTTCTTTTCCTTTACATTAATCTCATTAATGTTCCTTTACATTAATCTCATTAATGTTGTCCCATCATTTAAGTTCCTAAGCATCACAGAAAGAAGCGAAAAATAGAACGTACGCTTATGCCATCCGCATTCGCCACATGGTCCCATCGTGCATCGTTAGGTTACTAAACTAACGGCAGAGTGAGGCAGGACTAGCGCGGATGCAAAACATAAGTAACGTTTATTATATATCATATATATAATAACATTCGTCTCAGGAAGTTATATGATCTCATCACAGAACATGGCAGCAAAATTAGATATATGAATGTATAAGATATTGTAACATTTCAGAAAAATAAAATATTATCTTTGAGAATTTATAAAATTAAAATAATAAATATTATCAAGATTTTAATGATGTGGTATAATTATATACCGATAGTTTGGAAAATATTGAAAAACTTAAATTGAATGGTGATCCTTGGAGGGATTTATGTGATTTAGGCAAATTACAAATTTTTATAATTAATTATATACAAGTTTAATTCAAAACTTGATTAGTTTTCACTAATCATGCATTGATTGTGTTTTGTGCATGTGACATGCACCATATCATATTTGCTAGCATTTGTTACATTTTTCTACCATGGCTTTTTTCTTTTCTTTCATGCTTAGCTTTGTTTTAAATGAGATGAGAGAAAAAGAAAAGAAAAGAAAAGGGAAAATAATAAACAAAAGGGTATGGGCAAGGGAGAGAGAGAGGGTGAGGGGTCAACCTTGGGCATGGCTCATTTTCTTGATTTCCATCTTCATCTTTTTCCCTCCTTTTCCCTCACCATGGATGCCCTCTTCTTCCCCCTCCTCTACCTCTTCAAAAAACCCACATTTACACATCAAAATATCATTTTCCCTTCACTAAAAATGTGCACAAGCTCACTACAAGCATTTTGGACCAAGAAAGTTTGGATTTTGAGCACTTGGGGCAACTCAAGAAATTTCTTGAATTGCCAAATGAGGTATATTCTTCACCATTAGTGTAGTATTTCAATTCCTTTAGCATCCATATTAGTTTAGAATAGATTAAGTGTGGTTTAGTGAACTTAGAAAATTCCAAGATGAGGGTTAGGGCTTTCCTTGAGTTAGGATGGTGTATGTGAGTGTAATTAGTGATTACAACCCCAGTAGTGTTAGTTTTGTGAACTAAAACCAGAGATTTAACCCAATAACCCAAACTTAGAAACCCCGACATCGGAAGATTGTGGGAATTGTGGCAATATTTGGAGTTCTGCTATGATTCGGGACACCTAAAAATATATAGCGATTACAGTGATACAAGCAGACACCTAGGAAGCTAACCCCGAGACCCGAGACCCCAATTTTACTGTTTGGTCACAATTTTATTCTTTCTGGCCGCAATTTGCGGCCAGGGTGGGGGTGAGTGGGTCCGTGTTTGGTCTATGACTTTATCTTCTATAAATTCTACCCTTCTCATATGCAATATTGGCTAATTTCACCTGGGATAAAATCTTGAAGTGTTTTTCTTAGTTTCTGAATTCGGTTTGTGAATTCTGTGAACTTGAACAGTGGTATTTGTGTTTTTTCTCAGACACTTGACGTTTGTACGTCGGTATCGGGAGTTGTTGGGTTATTTCTGCATGAGTAGACCATAGGTTTTTACCTATGTGTGATACGTGTGCCGTTTTAGTTTTCGTGCGCGATTTCGGTTTACAATACCATATGTTATATATGTAGGTACCTCCACGTGAACTTCAGGACGACAAGTGGAAGCGTGGCGACATCGACTTCGGCAAGCAAGGATCAAGGTGAGTAGATATATATCAACGGGGAAGTCGGGTGGATGGCGTATAGCACCCCCGCAGTTTCGTAGTGTAATATACAAAAACATTATAATTATATAAATACGTGTATTGTGAGACGATATGATTATCAAGAAAGGTTTTAGAAGATCATGGGTTAAATTTTAGTGTAATTGGATGATAATGCTTTTAGCTTAGTTTCTTAGTCGCGAAACCCTAGAGTAATGTTTTGCACACACGCACACATACACGCTTACATTCGATGTTCTTGTACGTATATGGGGATATGTGTGTGTGTATACACACACACACACACATATATGTATGTGAGTATGTATGTGTATGTGTGTGTGTGTGTGTATACACGTATACATGTATGATGAGGATAGTATGTGATACTGGGAGATGAGTCGATGTGTTTTGGCATGATGCCGTGAGATCGGTTATGTGATTGGGTCGTGTTATGAGATACGACATATTATATTAGCATATTGATGGGCGATGTGTTTTCATACACACGCGGATATATGTTGATGGTATCGGTATGTACTAGACTTAGATCAGTACCCCGTTCATTATATTATGATAATGATACCATATGGATATTGAGGTATATGTGATAGGCGACCCGTACCCCGATTTTGGGATGTCGTACGATGGACTTACCGTACGAGATGTAATTATGATAATAGATCCGCACTAATTACTCGAGGATGTCGTATTATATATTTTATCGTATGTGATGCTATTGAGGCGGGATCACCGACTACTAGAGATAAATATCGACTCAGACTTAGGTGGTTTTCTGTACCCTTCTGATTAGTCGCTTAGCCTTGTCCTGTAGTTACTTAGTAGATGTTAGACTGGGCTCGATTATACTTATTTCCAAAACTAACGAATTGTGAGTATTTTAAAGACAGGCCGAGGGATACTACGGATATTTCAAAGAACGCACCTTTTCTTAAAAGCATCGTATCCCCTATTTTCTAAAAACCACGATTCGTGTGATTTCAGACACCAAAAACTGTATGACTCGTGTATAGGAATGTATATTTCCTTATCGTTGCGGTTACTATTCATTTTCTGTATATTCATGTTGCTCATATCGCATTGCATGCTTGTACTTGTGATTCCCGTGTTTATTATGAACCCATGTTATCAGGACACCAGCACCATTACCGATGATGCGTATGTCTACGAACATTTGCTTGCCGGTTCACACATATCATCATCGGTAATTGTCATGACACGTACACTTTAGAAGTATTACTTCATTGATATAACTTGCTAGCTGATAGTTCCAATATGTTATTGCTTTTATATGCTAGTTTAATTATTGCATTCTTTGCTTGATATCCGATACATTCATATATTCAGTTGTCATGCAATATTATGGAGCTTTATGCTGGTAATTCATTGTTTATTTACTCTTGTAATTGGGATTTCGGATTTCCATGAGATTTTTGAATTTGGAGAAACCGCAAGATTTTATAAACTCATTATCATTTCAAAAGATAGAAATTGCGGTTTTCTCATGATATGATGTGAGATATGTCCACCATGAGTTTTCTCGGCTCTGGAGCGATATCATACACCAGATTCGAGGAGGAGGAGGAACCGTCTGCGGGTGCATGGTTGACCCGGTGCGGTACCCCGCGACAAGATGGTCGCATATGATGGCGTTGAGCCTAGCAGGGGAGCACCACCGACTGGTTATTTGTGACGCGGCGGATATCCGGAGGATACCGACGTAGTCGTGAGATTTGATGATTTGGGCCAGTTCGGATTGCCGGAGCCTAGGGGCCAGTCCGGATTGACGGAGCCTAAGATATTGAGACTATGAGGTATTGAGATTATATGATATGGGCCAGTCCGGATTGCCGGAGCCCGAGATATTGGATATGGATTTATATTTTGTGTCGATGCTTGACACGGATTCTATGTTGATTTCATTGATGACACCTCGATTTTTATATACAGAAATCTCACTAAATTAAGAAAACAGTTTTATCATTCATGATGTATTCTGTTTTCATTTGTAATGCATTCATACATCATATATATGATATGTTGCTACTTGGGGCACTGACACGAGCACTTGGTATTACACTTATGTATAGAGGTTTTCCCTTGCCATTATTATATGCTTCAGGCTATATTATTTTGAGGATATATTATCGTATGACCTAGGATTGAGTCATACATTCGATTTCTGCTCGGTGATGTTTTCTACTCACGAGTTAGCAACTCACCCCGTTGTGCCACAGTTTCTTGCAGGTTTCGCCGTACAGGTTTCCTTGGCGGCTTTGCTGGCACACTTCTTCATTCCGGGTGATTACTTTGGTAGGGAGGTTCACTTGCATCGTGACCACCATTGTACTTTATTTACATTCAGTTGTATCTAGTAAACTCCATCAACCAGACTTGTATATCGATAGACCTAGAAACCAGTTGTTATTCTTTCGACCTTAGAGTCGCGTTTGTATTATTATGGTTTTCTGGTGGACTTGGGTTTTCTTCTGAGTTTTGATCCTCGCCCATCGGCGTTGTTTATTATATTGCTTGCGTGTGTTAGTTATATGTATGCCCTAGAGGCCATTACTGTACATAGGATGTATATTGTAGTGGATGCTGGGACATATATAGGGAGGACTTTCTTGCTCGACATGATAGTATGCTATCTGGTTGCTCTTTACCTTAACGTGTACACTGATTGTCTCCCTGTTACATGTTGGTAAAGCCCTTAGGATCTGTACTTGACTACCTGGACTATGATGCGGATCATACTAGTGGGGACATGGTACATCCTTCAAAGTCCCTAGTCGAGGGTGTATCGAGACGGGGCATCGATATACCAGAGTAGACTAGCGTGTACCTTCTCGACCCATACAGATGGGCGATGGATGATCCCATATCCATTGGTGTTTGACATCAGAGATGATATACGGGTGCTCAGTAGAGACTGGGTACACTGGACGGACTCGCCGAGAACTCCCAGATGGTATTATACCTCACGTCAGATGGCAGTTCTCTGGTGACACTGGTACAGAGTAGTCTGTTGACCCGAGATCGTCATAGAGTCTTGTGTGGTTCCCACTGTGCTTTGATTTCCATCTTACCACGTCCAAGAGGGCGTGCAAAACGGTGGTTTTTGGGTACAGTCCCGAGTCACATGGAGGCAATGAGCGATAGGAGGGGATTCGTCTCTCCCGGTATAGGGGGTTGATGTTGCGCTGTGTTCGATTGGCTATAACAGGAAATCCCTGGCCAGGGTTGCTGAGATTTACTGGTAAGTGTTACCAGTAGTTTCTCGAATAGTTATAGACCTCATATCGACACGACTTATCGAGCTATTGGGGTCTGACGTTTACCACCCCTAGGCGAGATATGCGACATATCAGACGATCAGACCGGACTGTACGGTAGTGTTACTGGTCGGATTCACTGGAGTGTGAGCGGGCTTGCTCGTCGATCTTCAGATCGCTCAATACCCGGGTGGCCGTTACGTTTAGCAGACCGCTTGCGGCTTGTGGGTGTTTGATATGATCATCACCTGCTGCCGGCGTATTGACGAGTCTTTAGAGTCCTACACAGAGGTTTCCTGGCTCAAGCGAAACGAAATAGGAGCGCATATGAGATATGTGCGGGACCGAGAATAATACGTGTATGTGATACCGTATTCCATTCTCGCGATGAATGTGTCGAATGGTTGTATGCGATATAACCTAGTTATTGAATCAAGGATTGATTCGATAAGCCGATACATTGTATACTAGTCGGTTGTGTGCGACATGACCGGATCGTTAAATCAAGTGTTGATTTAATGATTTAATGCATAATTATATATTTGATATATTACTTTGCGTTAACTAGTATCGGTTCACTTAAGATGGATTTTCTCACTCGGATGTGCGCATTGTATATGCGATATACTTTTGTGCACTTGTTTGTATCATGTTTGATGATACATGTTTACTTGGTTAAGTGTAAAGAATTAAACCATGGTAAAACATATTGTTAGGGTTTTATTTTTCCATTGCTTATTTATTCATTTATTTATTTGTTTATATTTTTTGGAAAATAAATGGAAAAGAGAAAAGAATGGTGGCTTTATTTGTTCTTTAGTTGAAGCTTCATGAAGCTTTGACTTTGTCCACCATTCTTATCTCATCCTTAACCCTAACCATTGCTTTAACCTTGGTCAATTCTCTACACATAACCATAGTTAGGATTATGATAAGTTTGGATATTCTTTTCTTTTTTAATTAACTTATCATAATTCTTTCATCTTCTTCTTCATTTCTTCAAGTGAAGAAAGCTTGCCTCCATCAATGGCAAGTGATGAAAAAGAGTGTGAAATCCAAATCTAAAGTCTACCCACTTCCTATTTCTTCATCCTCTACCTCTTGCCAAGTAGTAGAGTGTGTTTCCTTCACAAGTTTTCAAGGCTCGGTGAAGGTGGAGCTTGATCTAGTGATGCTTCGACGTAGATCATCTTCGGCACGTTGTCGATGACCTAGCCCGTCCATTCTCCGATGAAGCCGACGCTAGAGCCCGGGATCCGTCTTGGACAGCGAGGAGAGTTCATTGCGGAGCCGTGGAGGTGGAGCACCGGATCTACAAAGGTTGTATATCCGTATTCTCATAGTTAAGTGTTAACTAGTTAGCCTTTTCGCCTAGACATCTAGCTAACGATCCGTAGTCGGGTCTCTCGGCACCTAGAATTTTTGAAAGTGGCATGGTTGATGCCTTGTGAGACCTCTTGAGAGTGCCTAGGAACCCTACAGTGTGGTTGTGTCCGCCAATTGGCGAAGAGCTAGCTCCCGCTTGGGGATGCCTTTATATATATTTCATGTGTTGTAGGGCCAGTATTAACAAAGGATACTCTGCCGAAGTTTTCGGGAAAATATGATGTTGCTTTATATGTTTTACGCCACTTATTTTATTAAAACCACTTGCTTTAAACAAGTTTTGCTTCACTTCTTCTTTAAAATGGTTTAGATTTCTGTGCTTTTGGCTTACTTGAATTAGGTGTGGTCCTATAGACTTCACATGATTCAAGTTCCAGTCACGAGCTATTCCGGGTCGTGACAAAGTTGGTATCAGAGCGCTAGGTTTAGCCTTGGTTTGAGCTTATGTTTGACTATGCGGAGTCTAGGGCATATATTTATATTCGGAACCTAGGCTTGACCTTACGGAACTTAGACTTGGTCGAGGGGGTATTAGACCTGAACTTTCGTCGCATAGGTTGACCTTGGTTGATGGAGTAGGTGACTTAAGTAGAGTGACGTACTGTGTGTATGTTCCGCGGCATACTTACGATACGCTACTCCACTTAAGAAGCCTTAGGATGTACATTTCTTTGCACAGTATTATATTCATTCCTATGATCTATCCTTATCGATATCGGTTAGTGGTTTTGTTACCACAATTGCATAGGCAGAGAGAGCTGCGGCTAGAGTTGCGGTCAGCATGAGCTTGTCTTGGACGAGGACTAACCAGGGCATAATTCCGGTGACACACGATTGCATAGATATGTCGTTTTATTGTGTTTTCGCGCCATGAGTGTTTGATAGATTGCTTTTACTAAAATTTCTCGAACGTGCAGATTAGCACCAGAGGATTGGGCCACTGATAGAGGCCGGCTAGAATGTGATGACCGTTAATGTATCGTCTATTCTTGAGGATTGAGGCACTGTTTAGCGTGCAGACAAATGAGCCAGTTGTTGCTGCGAATGATAAGATATCGCCCCAGATGTTTGAAGCTATTGCAGCATGAGTTTATACTTAGAGATATGATAGAATATCGCTAGTCACCCATGGATAATGACTAGGACATGCGGTTCGTTTGCACACCCTGATGCGAGGTCATCAGATTGATTGATTCCAGCTTGGGAGGACTTCACGCAGGTACGTTGAGAGTTGATAGGAAACGATCGAATGTCAGAAACCAATTTTTCCAAGTTTAAGGTATTCGGAAAAACATGCAAGTAATTCTGTGGACCCTCTAGAAGAATGAAAGCCTAACTCGATATAATGACCATGGGGACGCCTTTGAACCTTAGGGTTTGCGGTAGTCCCGCGGTGCCATTAATGAGGCTTGGGTTTGCCCTTCTATGGCTGGTCCATAGGTACTGTGGCATGTACTGAATATTATTAAACTGTACACAAGAGTTGAGCTCTTGAGGATATATGGGACTTTGATGAATCGATCGAAAAGTTCGACGTCGTCCGGATATCATGTGACGGGATACATTGCTTGGGAGACTCCAGATATGAGTATAGACATTGTAGCGCAGTACATACAGCTACGAAGAGATGAGTCTGAATTAGTCGACATTAGAGAAAAGTGGAGTAAGAGGATCGTACGAGATTTCGATGAGATGACGTTCCACTCCGTTGACATCAGAGATGTGATACGCACGCAGAGGTGTTGAATATGGATATATCTTCCAGAAGGAGTCGTGATGAGTATGCAGCTGTTCCGGAGCAAGAAACAAATTTAGTAAAGGGTGATAACTTCCGGGCAGTTCGGTAGAAACAAGATTGGGAGAGACCCCGACAAGATCTTTCTGGATACTACACAAGTAGAATTGGACCCAGGATCGGTCGTATTACGCACACCCAAAAGCCTAGACTTCGGCATCATCGAAGAGACATGTTATGAGTGAACATGATAGTTGGTCAGAGATCATTAGAGGATGGCCAGAGCAAAACTATTTCCGTCATTTCGGATTTCGATGTTTTGGGCGATTTATTTGCATGATTGAGATTGTGCACCACAGTTGCACTTGACTTCTGTAACGCCTTGAAAAGTCGTTTTGGTGTATTCCCGAAAATCGGTGAAAATTTGGTATTTTTCCGTAAATCGTCTTTTTTTGTTATTTTGCAGTTTAGGCCTAATTATACCTAATTTGGATAGGTAATTGCTAGTTTTTAGTAGCTAATGAGTTACTTATAAATTACTGGTCATTTAAAATTTTCCCCTAATTTTTCAATTTTTAATATTATTTTAAGCCGGTAAAAAAATATATTAAATTAGCGATAAACACAAATTTAAATGGGCTAATTTTAACCTTTAAAATCATGTTAATTAAAATCTACTTGTAATATAATTTTTTTAGTATTTTATTTCAAGTTTTAATTGGTTTTTATTATGGAAAAGAAAAATATAATTATTTTGAACTAAAACTTGCAAATAATTTTTCAATGACCAGAAATTTATAAGCAACTCATTATCTACTAAAAAATAGCAATTACCTATCCAAATTAGGTATAATTAGGCCTAAACTGCAAAACAACAAAAAAGATGATTTACGGAAAAATACCAAATTTTCACCGATTTTCGGGAAAACACCAAAACGACTTTTCAAGGCGTTACAATCTTCGCCCCTTAAAGAAATTCGGTCCCCGAATTTAAAAATATAACTACGCGTACTTTCAAAGAGATGGGGATATTTCTTCCTTATCTCTTCCTCGGTCTCCCAGATGACCTCCTCGCTGCTCGGGCCACGCCAAAGAACCTTGACGGTCGGTATAACTTTCGATCTCAATTTCTTCACCTGTCGATCCAGGATGACCACCGGCTGCTCTGCAAAAGAAAGGTCGCGCTCTAGCTGGACTGTCGGGTGCTGAATCGCATGTGAAGGGTCGTGAGGGTGTTAGTTATATGTATGCCCTAAAGACCATTATTATACATATGATGTGTATTGTAGTGGATGCTTGGACATATATAGGAAGTACTTTCTTGCTCGACATGATAGTATGCTATCTGGTTACTCTTTACCTTAACGTGTAAACTGATTGTCTCTCTGTTACATGTTGGTAAAGCCCTTAGGATGTGTACTTGATTACCTGGACTATGATGCGGATCATACTAGTGGGGACATGGTAGTCCATAAGTACATCCTTCAAGGTCCCTAGTCGTGGGTGTATCGAGACGGGGCATCGATATACCAGAGTAGACTAGCGTATGCCTTCATGACCCATACAGATGGGCGATGGATGATTCCATATCCATTGGTGTTTGACATCAGAGATGATATACGGGTGCTCAGTGGAGACTGGGTACACTGGACGGACTCGCCGAAAACTCCCAGATGGTATTATACCTTACGTCAGATGGCAGTTCTCTGGTGACACTGGTACAGGTTAGTCTGTAGACCCGAGATCGTCATAGAGTCTTGTCTGATTCCCACTGTGCTTTGATTTCCACCTTACCACGTCCAAGAGGGCGTGCAAAACGGTGGTTTTCGGGTACAGTCCCGAGTCACATGGAGGCAATGAGCGATAGGAGGGGTTTCGTCTCTCCCGGTATTGGGGGTCGATATTGCGCTATGCTCGATTGGCCATAACAGGGAAGTCCCTGGCCAGGGCTGGTTTAGAGATTTACTGGTAAGTGTTACCAGTAGTTTTTCGACCCGTTATGAGCCTCATATCAGCATGACTTATCGGTTATTGGGGTCTGACGTTTACCACCCCTAGAACTGGTATGCGACATATCAGACGAGGAGACTGGACTGTACGGTATTGTCACTGTCAGGCTTTTGCAGGAGTTGGAGCGGGCTTGCTTGCTGATCTTCTAATCGCTCAATACCCGGGTAGCCGTTACGTCCAGTTAGTACCGCTGACGGTTTGTGGGTGCTTGATATGATCATCACCTGCTGCTGGCGTATTGACGACTCTTTAGAGTCCTACATAGAGGTTGTACTGGCTCAGGCAAAACGAAATAGGAGCGCATATGTGATATGTGCGGGACTAAGAATAATGCGTGTATGCGATACCGTATTCCATTCTCGCGATGTTTGTATCGATCGGTTGTATGCGATATAACCTAGTTATCGAATCAAGGGTTGATTCGATAAATCGATACATTGAATGTTAGTCGGCTATATATGATATAACCGGATTATCAAGTCAAGTATTGATTTAATAATTTAGTGTATAATTGTATATATGATATACTAATTTACATTAACTAACATTGGTTCACTAAAGCATTTATTTTTCTCACTTGTGCACAAGTTAATATATATGTGATATATATTTATTTGTGCTCTTTTTTGTATCATGGTTGTTGATACAAATGTCATGGGTGTACAAGACTTATACCATACTAATTATTGGTTTAGGTTTTTATATTTAAAGTAATTCAAAAACAATTGGATAATGAGCTAACATACGTGAAGCTTCATGAAGCTTTTTGATGCTTTGACTTATTCCACTTGTTTTGTTTTACTTAATATATTAACTAACCTAACCACTATAATTAACAATGGTAAAGTCTCTACATGAGTTAAGTAAATGATACTAACTCACCATGGTTAGCTCATTCTCTCTCTTGATCATTTTTCCATCCTCATTCTTGAGCTCATCTTCTTCCTCCTTCATTTCTTACTAGGGTTTGAAAAAGAGAGAGAATCAAAGTGAGAAAAGAAAATCTAAAGTGTACCCATTTCCTATCTCACCATCCTCTACTAGACTAGCACTTTAGTTTTGGGTGTTTGCTTCACTAATTCTTTGGTTAGTGAGGTAGAAGCTTGAGTTCGTATTCCCTCGACGTAGATCATCTTCGGCATCGAAGACTTCAAACGATCCCGTTGCAATTTCCTCATGGTGCCGTCCGAGAGTCCGGGAGTTATTTGATCGCAGCGAAGGGACCACATCACGGAGCTTTAGAAGTGAAGGATCGATCTACAAAGGTTGTATTTCGTATTCACTTAGTGTAAATGTGATTTACTTGCATAGATTTCGCCTAAACTCTAGTTAACGATCTTGCTTAGGGTTGTTCGGCACCTAAAAATTTTATTCCGGCATGGTCGATGCCTTGTAGAGCCACCTTAGTGTGCCTAGTAACCCTATAGTGATATCAGAGCCTAGCTAGAGCATTAGACGATGTGTTTACGATGTTAAAACTCCGATCGAACCCCGACACGCAAAATTAACCCGCTCTCTGGAAAAAATTTTAAATCTGGGATTTTTCTATATTAAAAATACCTTAAAATTAAGCAGGGTTTTCTAAGAATTATCCTGAAAACGAGCCTCCAATACCTCCACGTGGCCGCGGAACCGCGGCAACAAGCCACCTTTGGCGGCGGTTCCGCAGCAGAGTAAGGGTATTAGGGACGGGTTTCTGCACAGTAATTCTTAACTCTGTTTTTAATATTTTATGGGTATTTTTAATCTGACTCCAGTGTTGAGTATTTTTGGGGTTTATTTTGTATTCGATGATTCGATCGGAATATTTAATTTCGTAATGTTTTCCGGATATTTAGAACATGTTAAAAAGTTCGACCGGATATAAATACCCACTTTTTCCCCTGCCGGGAAATTTCCAATTGTTGGATTTTTCCGTAGTTTAATAACGTTCTATGCAGTGCAAGTAACGCGATGGTCCCTCTAGAAGACAACAAACCTTAACTCGATTATGTGACCGTCTTGAACTGCCCTTTGAACCTTAGGGTTTGGGGCAGTACGGCGTGCCACATGTGAGGCGTTGGCTTGACCCTTCTACGGCTGGACCGTTGGTACTATTTCATGTGTTGAGCTATTTCAGGAAAACTTGGGTGTTTGATTGTTCGATCGGAAAGTTTAACATTTTCTATTTATCTGGAATGTGATACAATATTTGGAATCCACAAGTAGTTATGAGATAACTGATTTGATTGTTATAAACATAGCAGTTTAGTCTCAAATGATCGGTTGCCACGGAATTTTGATGCGATCAAAAGTCCGTCGCAATCACGTAGCATACGCGGATACTCGCCGGGTAAACTTAATAGACAGCCATGCCCCATAGCCCCGACCAAGTGACTGTAGGAGAACCACGTCGCCGAAAGCATCCATTCGGGTGCTCACGGCAGCGGTGTTTCGCCTTAGTGCACTTCGTCGATGGCGATCGGGGGTGCGGCCGTCTACTAAAGTTTGCGACGAGCATTCGATCTCATATCGGGAATCTTGTTGAATTGCCCGACTTGATATTGAAAAGTGTTTTCGATATAGAGACTAAAATGCGGGGTTTATAATTATTAGGCATGCGATGTCTAAGGAGGTTACGGATTCCAACTGTTGTAGTTTTGCACTTTCTTTTCTGTGACCGTAAGTGTAATATGTGATATCGCCGGTTTCGTTGCTATATGTCAACAAAAATTGGGATGCGCATATTTACTTACGTTGATGACATGTGATGTTATATGTTGCTGGATATGTTATATTGGATCATCGCGTTTTGAATAGCCGAGGGTTTTATGTGAGATGAGAGTTTTTATTTTCATTCATGTAAAATTAATTGTATGTAATATTCTTTTATTAGGGCACTTCCGGGTTGAGGTTGCTGTCACCATTTGTATATTATTTAGTTTTCCGCACTAGGATAGACCCAAGGAGGGGAGCACAAGTAACCGGGTTCTAGAGTCTAGTGGGAGACCAACTCGAGGAGTCGAGTTCGGGTCTCCTAACTCTAGAATTGGTAGGGTTGCTTGCCGCTCTTGTAGGGGTCTAGGGGTATAGGTTTGGCTATTCATCGTGACCGTGGAATCCGTGTTTTATACTGGCTCATATTGAAAACACGGACGTCCTAGTATATCCAATGTTTCATATGTTTCTTCTGCTGCGATATCTGTGATGTGATCATTTGATATGCTGTGATAGATACTGTATATAGTATATATGATATATTATATAGACGTTACTTATGTTTTACACCCGTGCTAGCCCTACCCCGCTCTGCTGTTAATCACCTAACCTAACGGTGCACGAGGGGACATCGAGGCGAACACGGATGGCATAAGTGTACGTCGTATTTATCTGTGATGTTTAGGTGACTTAAATGATGGGACTTCATTAATGTGATTAATAAAAGAAAAGAAACCTAAAAGATGTTGTGGAATCGAATTTTCAAAAACAGGTAGCTACAGTTCTTGCTTTGCATCGCGGTGTTCCTTGTAGAACATCCTGCACCTTAATCGATAAGGAAAGGGCCGAGATCCCTTCACCAGGAGTGACCCTTTTAGCAATAACTGGCAGATGCTACAACCCTCTGTTTGTCTTTTGATTGCTTCTATAGTTTTTTGCTTTGCACAGCGGTATATATGATATATCCTGCACCTTATTCGATGAGGAAAGGGCCGACGATCCCTTCACCGGGAGTGACCCCTTTAGCAAAACTAGAAAAGCCTCAAAAACACACCATTTCAAAATTCATTTGATTCTACAACGATATCAAGTTTATTACGCAATAGGTTTTCAGAAAAACCTGTCCTAGCCCTCCGTCATTTCAGATAAGTACTACTTAGTATTCGTGCTGCGGTAGTTTGGCATGCGTCAAGGCGCAATGTACGGTAGCTAACTAGTGCTTATCTGCTAGCATACGATGTGATTGGATTAGGGTATTCGTACGGCATTGTTTGGCATGTGTCAAGGGTCGTGCGGGTGGGTTTAATTCAATCAAGAAATATACGGGTTGAACTTGACTAGCGGACTATGGGTTGTTTGGCATGCGTCAAGGTCATAGCACGCTAGGGGAAAAATTTTATCGGGAATTTCAAGTGTTGAAATTTGCAATGAGATTGCATACTTTCTATGAGATAGTTGGATCCCGATACCCACTGCGAGTAATTGTTACTCCTGAGAGAGTTTTACACATTACAATTAGCCGATCAAGTAGGTGTCTAGAAAGGTGTCAACGGGGTTACGCCTCTGGGAAAACGAGGTTTACTTTAATTAGGTCCGTGCGAAAGCACGGGGAACCTCCCTCAAAGTACCGACACTGGCCTGGCTGAAAGATTGGCGAAGTTGTAGGGTGTAATTAATCCCGGCTAGTCTTTCCTTTTAGGGTTTGAAGGAAGATTTGATAAAAACAGTGGGAGCCATCCTGATTAGATAAAATAATAACCAATCTGATCTTGCAAGAGCGCACACAGAGTGTTTTCTTCTCTCTCTCTCTCCAGGTAGCGACCATATCACGTCTTAATCAAGATAATAATACGGATGTATCGACCGAACCCGCTTCTTATACTGAGCTGGGGAACGTTGGTCCCGCTCCAACTTATAATTGTTATAAGACAGAGCAGGAAATTGGGAATTACCAGAATTCCCGTGCCGCCCAAACGAAGAAAGTGCATGCTGATGCATCATCTTCGGGTGTGTTCATTACGGAGAACTGTTTCTCAGTATCCTTTACGTCCTGGGTATATGATACCAGATCAGGATCCCGCATATGTAATCTGTTACATGGCTACAGATAGGTAGAGAACTGAGAACGGGTGATTAGTTTCATGAGATAGAAAACGGTGCAAATGTTGCAGCCAAGTCTGTTGGTTACTATCACCCTGTATTACCAGAATACATTGATTCTGAACGAATGTTGTTAGATACCAAACCTGAGATACAACATCATATCAGTCTCTTTATTAGTAAAGAAGGATATAATTTTGTATTGTTGGATAATGTTTTGAACATTTCCTATATCAAAAGTTGATCGGTTCAGGCACGTTATCTAAAAGCATTGACGTTCCGAATCAAACTACAGTACTTAGTATACAGAACACACACAAGAGGAAAAGTTCGGAAATAAACGGATCCTTCTTGAGGTATTGTAGACTTGGTCATATCAATGCGACCCGACTAGCTTAAGTTACTTTAAGATGCATATTTAAATCAGTTTGAATTTACATCTTGTGAAACTTTCCAGTCATGTCACAGAGATAAGATGACCATAGCTCTGGTTATTAGAAACAGAGAAAGAGTTAATGAACTCTTGGGATGATACATATTGATGTACGAAGGTCCCCTGTCTATACATACAAAGACCGGTTCTTTGTACTTCATTACATTCTCTGATAATCTCTCAAGATTCAGACACATGTTCCTGTTGAAACACAAGTCCGAACCTTTTGAGATATTCACAGAATATAAGTTAGAAGTAGAGAACCAAAATGGGTATAAGTATTATGTCCTTTGATGCGATCAAAGAGGAGAATACTTGAGCACGGAATTCCTGGATTACTCTAAAGGAGAATGAGATTCTTTCTCAGCATTACTCCTCCGTATACACCACAGTACGTAGGTGTATCGGGGCGAAGCACTCACACCCTATATGATAAGGTGTGCTCTATGATGAGTACAACTGAGTTACCTATTTCCTTTGAGGGAGTTATGCACTTGTGAAGTTGCATACATATTGAATGGGGTTCCGATCAAATCAGTTGCCTACCACTTCATATGAGATATGGAAAGGGAAGAGCCCATCTCTTAAGTCAGTTAAGATTTGGGGTTGTCCGGCCTATGTCTAAAAAAAATCCGGAAAAACTCGAGGCAAAGTCAGTTCTGTAGAAGTTTGTTGGATATCCCAAGCATTCGCAAGGGAATATCTTCTACCAAACCGAGGAACAAAAGATGTTTTGTTTCTCAGCATGCCACCTTCGTGAAAGGGAATTTCTTATGAAGAAATGAGTGGTCATGAGGTAGAACTGGAAGAAGTTCCAGCTATACAAACTGCAGCTGATGATTTGGTAGAACCAAAGGATTCAATAGTTAACAATGAACCTCAGCCTCTCCGCCGATCTAGCAGGGTTCCTCGCCCACCTGAGAGATACTTCTGTTACTCTATGACAGTGGGAGCGAGGATTGCATCATAAGATGATGACCCAACTAGTTTCGAGCTGGCAATCAGGAGTGGGACTCCGTAAGAATGACTGGATGCTTAGCGATCTGAGATGGAATCCTTATACACCAACAAAGTATGGACTTTGGTTGCTTTATCTGAAGGGTTAAATCCCTATCATGAGCAAGTATATCTTGAGAAGATTACTTGGTGTACAAGGAAAAGTTGAGACTTTCAAATCTAGACTTGTTAAAGGTTTGCATCATTGACCAGGTATGGATTATGATGAAACCTTTTCTAAGAAGTTGTGCTTAAGTCCATCCAGATCCTACTTGCCACGGCTACATACCATGACTACGATACCTGGCGGTTGGGTGCCATGACTGCTTTTCTAAATGATGTTTTAGAAGAGTGCGTCTATAAGTACACAGCCAGAGGGCCTCGTAGACAGTGGGAGCAGCGGAAACGAATGCAAGATGTTTTATGTGATAAAGCAGGCATCGCGGAGTTGGAACGTCTGTTTTGATGTATTAGTCAAAAAGTTTGACATCATCAAAATGGTAGATGAACCTTGTATAAACAAAAAGGTAGTAGGGAGTATGGTAGTGATCCTCGTAGAGTACGTGGATGACATACTCTTGATGGGGAAGGAGTTTCCTATGCTACGCTCGGTCAATCTCCGCTTATCACAATGATTCTCCACATAGGATCAAAATGATACCTCCTAAATCCTGGGTTTTGGATCTATGAGATAGAATTGGATGTTAGGATACTCACTAGATGTAGTGAGCTGGTATCAATTGATCCTGGGGAGAATTACTGGAAAGGTTCCAGAATGATAAGGACGACTGAATGTCAGTCACAGGCATTGTCTTTACCCTCAGTAAAGGGACGGTATGTTGGAAGAGTTCCAAGCTAGATACCGTGGCATACTAGACGATAAAGGCTGGATACATCTTTACCAAAGAGGCAGTCTGGGTGTATATTAGTTCAGGAGATGAACTTTGTTCCTTCCATTGTGTGACAATGGTGTTGTGGCTTATGCCAAGGAACGCCCGTCCCATCAGTAATCCAGACATATTCTAAGGAAGTGTCACCTGATCAGGGAGATGGTTGATCTCCAGGGGATCGAGGTTAGGAGAGCAGACTCAGAGGACAACACAGCGGATCCACTCACAAAGGCCTTTTCCCAGAGAGAGACTAGTTATGGGATGGTTGAGTATGAGATACTACAACCACTGTTATCAGATGGCCCTAGTGCAAGTGGGAGATTGTTAGTTATATGTATGCCCTAGAGGCCATTACTATACATATGATGTGTATTGTAGTGGATGCTTGGACATATATAGGGAGGACTTTCTTGCTCGACATGATAGTATGCTATCTGGTTACTTTTTACCTTAACGTGTATACTGATTGTCTCTCTGTAACATGTTGGTAAAGCCCTTAGGATGTATAATTGAGTACCTGAACTATGATGCGGATCATACTAGTGGGGACATGGTAGTCTATAAGTACATCCTTCAAGGTCCCTAGTCGTGGGTGTATCGAGACGGGGCATCGATATACCAGAGTAGACTAGTGTATGCCTTCTCGACCCATACAGATAGGCGATGGATGATCCCATATCCATTGGTGTTTGACATCAGAGATGATATACGGGTGCTCAGTGGAGACTGGGTACACTGGACGGACTCGCCGAGAACTCCCAGATGGTATTATACCTTACGTCAGATGGCAGTTCTCAGGTGACACTGGTACAGGTTAGTCTGTAGACCCGAGATCGTCATAGAGTCTTGTGTGATTCCTACTGTGCTTTGATTTCCACCTTACCACGTCCAAGAAGGCGTGAAAAACGGTGGATTTTGGGTACAGCCCCGAGTCACATGGAGGCAATGAGCGATAGGAGGGGTTTCGTCTCTCCCGGTATTGGGGGTTGATGTTGCGTTATGCTCGATTGGCCATAACAGGGAAGTCCCTGGCCAGGGCTGGTTTAGAGATTTAGTGGTAAGTGTTACCAGTAGTTTCTCGACCCGTTATGAGCCTCATATCAGCATGACTTATCGGCTATTGGGGTCTGACGTTTACCACCCCTAGAACTGGTATGCGACATATCAGACGAGGAGACCGGACTGTACGGTAGTGTCACTGTCAGGCTTTTCCCAGAGTTGGAGCGGGCTTGCTTGCTGATCTTCTGAGCGCTCAATACCCGGGTAGCCGTTATGTCCAGCTAGTACCGCTGACGGCTTGTGGGTGCTTGATATGATCATCACCTACTGCCGGCGTATTGACGACTCTTTAGAGTCCTACATAGAGGTTGTACTGGCTCAGGCAAAACGAAATAGGAGCGCATATGTGATATGTGCGGGACCGAGAATAATGCGTGTATGTGATACCGTATTCCATTCTCGCGATGTTTGTATCGATCGGTTGTATGCGATATAACCTAGTTATCGAATCAAGGGTTGATTCGATAAATCGATACATTGAATGTTAGTCGGCTATATATGATATAACCGGATTATTAAGTCAAGTATTGATTTAATAATTTAGTGTATAATTGTATATATGATATACTAATTTACATTAACTTACATTGGTTCACTAAAGCATTTATTTTTCTCACTTGTGCACAAGTTAATATATATGCGATATATATTTATTTGTGCTCTTTTTTGTATCATGGTTGTTGATACAAATGTCATGGGTGTACAAGACTTATACCATACTAATTATAGGTTTAGGTTTTTATATTTAAAGTAATTCAAAAACAATTGGATAATGAGCTAACATACATGAAGCTTCATGAAGCTTTTGGATGCTTTGACTTACTGCACTTGTTTTGTTTTACTTAATATATTAACTAACCTAAACACTATAATTAACAATGGTAAAGTCTTTACATGAGTTAAGTATATGATACTAACTCACCATGGTTAGCTCATTCTCTCTTTTGATCATTTTTCCATCCTCATTCTTGAGCTCATCTTCTTCCTCCTTTATTTCTTGCTAGGGTTTGAAAAAGAGAGAGAGAATCAAAGTGAGAAAAGAAAATCTAAAGTGTACCCATTTCCTATCTCACCATCCTCTACTAGACTAGTACTTTAGTTTTGGGTGTTTGCTTCACTAATTCTTTGGTTAGTGAGGTAGAAGCTTGAGTCCGTATTCCCTCGACGTAGATCATCTTCGGCATCGAAGACTTCAAGCGATCCCGTTGCAATTTCCCCATGGAGCCGTCTGAGAGTCCGGGAGTTGGTTGATCGCAGCGAAGGGACTACATCACGGAGCTTTAGAAGTGAAGGACCGATCTACAAAGGTTGTATTTCGTATTCACTTAGTATAAATGTGATTTACTTGCATAGATTTCGTCTAAACTCTAGTTAACGATCTTGCTTAGGGTTGTTCGGCACCTAAATTTTTTTTCCGGCATGGTCGATGCCTTGTAGAGTCACCTTAGTGTGCCTAGTAACCCTACAGAGGGTACTTGCGGAGCATCGAAACATGGAAGACGGGGTGAACATCGGGAAAGCTGGGTGGAAGAGCCAAACGATACGCAACTGCGCCGACACGCTCGAGGATCTCGAAGGGACCCACAAATTTGGGACTAAGCTTTCCTTTTCGCCCAAATCGCATCACGCCATTCATCGGAGAGACCCTCAGAAAAACATGATCGCCAACAGCGAACTCTAGCCTACGACGGCGCCTATCCGCATACGATTTCTGCCTACTCTGAGCCGCTCTCATCTGGTCTCGGATCAACTGTATCTTCGCTGTCGTCTCCTCAACAAACTGCGGCCCCAAAATACTGCTCTTGCTGAGCTCTGTCTAAGAGATGGGTGATTTGCATCTCCTCCCATACAATGCCTCGAAAGGTGCCATTTGAATAGTATCCTGGAAGCTGTTGTTGTAGGAGAACTCCACTAAGGGTAAATGATGATCCCAGCTATCTCCGAAGTCTAAAACGCACGCTCGGAGCATGTCCTCAAGAGTCTAAATGGTCCGCTCTGACTGGCAGTCGGTCTGCGGATGAAATGCTGTGCTGAAACTCAAACGGGTGCCCAATGCCTCCTGAAGTCGCTGCTATAGTCGGCTGGTAAACTGGGTGCCTCGGTCGGACACGATACACGTCGGGACTCCATGCAGTCGTATGATCTTGTCGATGTATATCTGGGCATACTGAGCAAAACCGAAAGTCGTCTTCACTGGCAAGAAGTGAGCCGCTTTCGTCAATCGATCCACGATCACCCAAATGGAGTCGTACCCTCGAATGGTCATGGGTAGACCCACAATGAAGTCCATAGAAATCTGCTCCCATTTCCACTCCGGAATGGGCAAAGGCTGCAACTCTCCTGCTGGCCTCTGGTGCTCGGCCTTGACTTGCTAACAAGTCAGGCATCTTGATACGAAGTCTGTGACGTCCTTCTTCATCCCGTCCCACCAATAGACATCTCTCAAATCACGGTACATCTTGGTGGAACCCGGATGACGATCTATGCGCCTCCTCAAGAATCTCACGCCGCAGTCCCTCAGAATCTGGTACGCACAGTCGAGTCCCAAATTGCAGTATTCCCTGATCATCGATCACGAACTCGGAATCTCTGCCCTGCCTAATCTGCTCCATGATCTCTGAAAGACGGTCATCGTTGGGCTGTGCCTCTCGAATACGGTCAAGTAATTGCAGACGTGCACGAACTTGCGCAAGCTGTCCCCCTGTCGGAGTGAACTCGAATTCAACTCGGCTGTCGCATAAAATCTGCCAATCTGCTGACGACTGCCTCTGTATGGTGCGCAAACAAGATAGACTACCCCCAGGCCTCCTGCTCAGAGCATTCGCCACTACATTAGCCTTGCCCGGGTGATACAAAATCTCGCAATCATAGTCTTTTACTAAATCCATCCAACGACACTGTTTGAGATTCAGGTCTCGCTGCTGAAATATATACTTTAAGCTCTTGTGATCAGTGAATATCTGACACGACTCACCATATAGGTAATGTCGCCAGATCTTAAGTGCAAAGACCACTGCAGCCATCTCCAAATCGTGAGTGGGGTAGTTCTGTTCATGTTTCTTCAACTCCCATGAAGCATACGCGATCACCCTGTCATGCTGCATCAATACGCACCCTAGCCCCACTCGTGAAGCGTCACAATAGACCACAAATCCTCCTGATCCTAACGGCAAAGATAATACCGGCGCCTTAGTCAAACAAGTCCGTAGCTGCTGAAAACTGTGCTCGCACTCCTCCGTCCAAATGAAAGGAACTCCCTTCCGGGTCAATTCGGTCAAAGGTGCAGCAATACGGGAGAAATCCTGAACGAATCACCTGTAGTAGCCAGCCAGGCCTAAGAAACTGCGGATCTCCGTAACTGATGTCGGTCTGGGCCACTGCTGAACAGCCTCGATCTTCTTCGGGTCCACACATATGCCATCTCTCGTAATCACGTGGCCCAAGAAACCAACGCTGTCCAGCAAGAATGCACACTTGGAGAACTTTGCGAACAGCTGGTGCTCCCTCAAAGTTTGCAACGTAATCCGCAAGTGCAGCTCGTGCTCTTCTCGGCTCCGGGAATACACCAAAATATCGTCGATGAACACGATGATGAACAAGTCGAGATACGGCCTGAATATACGGTTCATCAAATCCATGAATGCTGCTGGGGCGTTGGTGAGTCCGAACGACATCACCAAAAACTCATAGTGGCCATAGCGCGTGCGGAAAGCTGTCTTCGGTATATCCTCCTGTCGAACTCGCATCTGATGGTATCCTGATCGCAAGTCGATCCTCGAAAAATATCCCGCACCCTGAAGCTGGTCGAACAAATCGTCGATACGTGGTAAGGGATACCGGTTCCGTACGATAACCTTGTTCAGCTGGCAGTAGTCGATACACAAACGCAAACTGCCGTCTTTCTTCTTGACAAACAGGACCGGAGCACCCCACGGAGAAACGCTAGGTCGAATAAGCCCTTTATCTAACAAATCCTGCAACTGATCCTTCAGCTCTCTAAGCTCTGCCTGGGCCATCCGATAAGGCGGTATAGAAATAGGCCCTAAGCCGGGAATCAAGTCAATGCAGAACTCAATATCGTGCTCAGGCGGTAACCCAGGCAGCTCATCAGGGAAAACATCAGACAATCGGGACCCGGTCCAACGGAACATCTACAGCTCGAGTATCACAAATATACGCTAAGAATCCCTGACATCCCTTCCGCAAGAGCTGATCGGCGCGAAGAGACGAAATCAAGCTGGGAAGGGTGACCCTGCGGTCTCCCTGAATAACAAGGACTGGCTCTCCCGGAAAGCTAAATCTGACTGCTTTCTCACGGCAGTCCACTGAAGCATAACAGGTGGCTAGCCAATCCATGCCCAGAAGCACATCAAAGTCCAACATATCGAGGAGAATCAAATCAACCGACGAATCCCTCTCCCCGATACGAACGGAACACAATCGAAACACAAAACGAGCGACAAACGACTCGCTTACTGGGGTAATAACAACAAGCGGCTGATCTAACGACGACGACTCACGGCCCAACATCGGTGCAAAGTGTGTAGATACGTATGAATGTGTGGAATTGGGTCGAATAATACCCATGCGTCGAAAGAGCAAATTGGCAAGGTACCTGTCACAACGGCGTTGGATGCCTGTACATCCTGCGGCGTTAAAGCAAAAACTCGGGCCTGACCCCTACCAATAACTGGCTATCCTCGGCCTCGTCCTCGGCCTCCTCGTCCTCTCTCGATTGGACCGCTACGTCCATGGCCTCTGGGTGCATCAAACTGTCATGGAGCATCGCCAGTGGTAGGAAGTAGGGCTCTCTGGGGAGGAGGTGGTGATGGTGGTAGGGTCACATGTGGAACTGTCGCCGCTCCCTGTCGTCTCACCGGACAGTCTCTGATATGGTGGTGCGGACTCCCGCACCCAAAACATCCTGGGGACGGCTGCTGTCCCTTTGGATATGAACCATATAACTGACCCCGTCCAATTCCTCTACCAGGCCCATCTCTCAGAAAGAATCTGGCGCGCTGCCTCTGTGACGGCACATCGGTGCGAATCCTCTTTGGCCCAGAAACGGCCGAAGTCTGTGATATGCGTGCCTCCATCCGTAATGTCGTATCCATAGCAGCTGAATAAGTGTCGAACTGTTGGGCGCCAATAGCAAGAAATAGCTGGGTGTCAAGTCCCTGCATGAACCTCTTCACTATCTTTTCTTCAGTATCCACCAGATACGGAGCATATCTAGACAACTGCGTAAACTGGACATCGTACTCAGACACCTTCATCCCTGGAGTCTTGATCAAGGCCTCAAAACTACGAGCTCTGGCGTCACGAACACTCTCTGGGAGGAAACGAGCTAGAAAGACTGCTGTAAACTCGGCCCAAGTCATAGGCGGTAGACCTGCAGCTCGACCTCTCAAGACTGACTCCCACCATGTCTGCGCGAGGCCCTCTAGACGGAAACTCACAAGCTCCACCCATCGATCGTCCGAACATCTGAGCGAACGGCAGATCCTGGCTAAACTGTCAAGGAATGTCTGCGGATCCTCTGCTGCATCGGTGCCCGTGAAGACTGGAGGTCTCAGCCTCATGAAATCCTGTAGCGATACTGGGATAGCCACGGTAGTAGTAGTAGGAGCAGCTGTCTGGGCAGCAGGCACCATGGTAGTCTGTGATGTGGTAGGTACATCCTCCGATCTCGGTGCACGACTTGCCACTACTAAGGATCCCACCATCTGTCATAGCTCCTGCATACCTCCCATCATCTGTCGTAGCTCCTCCATACGAGACTAAAGCCTATCCATGCGGCCTGGGGAAGGCGGATCAGTCTGTCCCTGAGGCGTAGGTATACCACCCTGCTCGGTCCTCGTCTCAGACGAGCCTGCTCGGATCTCATCTCGGGCGGCAGCCCTCTGCGCTCTCGTAGCCTTCGGCGGCATAGTGGCTGTTACAAGAACAGGATGATAAGAATAGTGCAATAGAATCATATGATACACGGAATTGAAGATGGAATTTCAAGCAAGTATATCCTAAAGTCACCTAGGTAGAGTACCGTATCGCAAGTATGCCGCGGACATACGCACGCAATGTTACCCTGCTTAAGTCACTTACTCCATCTACCAAGGGTCATCCTACACTCAAAAAGGTAAAACCTGGCTTTGATACCAACTTTGTCACGACCCGCAGGGTATGGAACGTGATTGGCACTTAAGTTACGAAACGTCTCAAGGAGTCCGTAAAATAAGTAAGCCCAAGCCCTGAAATTAAAACTAAATAAGCAGAAGAGTGAAGGAAAACCAATCAATTGAAAGCGAGTTTATCAAGTAAGTCATATCAAGCCCTTTTTAAAAACAATATCATTTTTTCCGAAAATTTCGGCAGAGTCTCATTTGTAAATACTGGCCCCCAAAATGGGTACAACAAGAATATATATGAATACAACAAATAAGGCATCCCCAAGCGGGAGCTAGCTCTTCGCCATAAGGCGGTCACAAATCCTACGCAATGTAAATCAATAATGTGCATAAATAAATATAAGAAGCGCAAGTAAAACATCATGTCGACTCGAGTGAGCTCGACCCCAAAATACAGCATAAAAAGCCCACAAATCTCACAGTCTCGTCTCTAGGTCAATATACAACAATACTGTTAGATACAGTAGATGGAGTACTCTAGATACAAATAATATACAAGGTGGTACAAAACAATAATACAACCCACCTACGAGCAAAAGCCTCAAGTCCAGGCAAAAGAGGCAAAAGAAGCAAGTGCGCCCGCTGCTACTGTACTGACGGAGCAGACCTGCAAAAGGCTGTGGCACAACGGGGGTGAGTTGCCAACTCGTGAGTAATAAATAACATCTATATAGGCTATCGCAAGCATGCACATCCTAGCATCTATAATACAGGTATGGTAGGATATACTAGCAGGTATGTATGCAACATGAATGTACTAGCAGGTATGAATGCAATATGAATCAACTCGTGATCTGAATATATAGGTACAAGAAGTCATATTTTTCATTTAGGAATCTCTTTTCTTTTAAATATCAGCACAATACCAATAGAATCAACAAGAATCCTTGTCCAGCATCGACACCTCAAAACTGTCTCAATCTCATGTATCCATATCATAGTATCTTTGGCCCCAGCCGTCCGGCTGACCCATCTCAAATATCAATATCTCATCATCTCGCAGCCACGGTCGGTATCCTCTGGATATCCGCCGTGCCAAAAAGTCACCGGTAGGTAGTCTATCCCCTGCCAGGCTCAACGTCAACAACACGACCTTCTCGTCCCGGGGTACCTTACCGGGCCCATTATGTACCTAAGACGGTTCATCCAACTCCTTGAAACGGGTCTCGAAAACTACAGCAAACTCATGGTGGACGACACTCACATCACTAGAAAACCGTAATTTTGCATATTTTAAAAAGAGTAATAAGTTTTAGAAATTTTGCGGCTTTCCCCTGAAATACAGAAATATAATAAATCTCAAGAAATCATCATGAATGCATACGTCAATGATAATGAATGCATATGGTATTAATGTTCAAGTTACAATGTATGATTAATAACTAGGTATGAACAAATGATATAATGATATACATGCACATGAGTAGCAATACTACAATTTTATTTTAAAGATTTATTGCAATAGTACAGGTTTAAGTATCAAATATGGTGACAATATTCTAGATTATAAGTTATCTAGTGTCGTGGCATGGCAATTACCAGGGCGTGTGTGTACGCATGAATAGTACTCGTGCTGCATATAAAAACCCTGGCAATGGTGCATGTGTCCTATAGAATGGGTTCGTATATGTATGACAATATAAAGCATGGATGTAGCAAGATGTTACGCAAGCATTTACTCCTAATTACTAATATCACTAGAAATCTTTAAACAACTTAAACTATCGGGCGACTTGCTCCATCCAAACGATAGTCCCCAGTAGATGTTATATCTACTCACCGAAATCCCCACCTAGCTACGTCCAACCACCGCTTTCTCTTTCCGTGCCGCGTCCGAAGTCTCCGCGACCGAACCTGGAGTTTGCATCAATACAAAACATAATGTTACATATCATTAAACGACGCAAACCCTAAACGAAAATATCCACGTTCACAAGTTAGGCACAACGTGCACAAGGTGCGCGGAACACACACGAAAATCACAAAAACTAACTATAATCGTCATTTTGGACGCCCGGCAAAGCTAAAACCCGATAAAACCAAAAATCCGCATTCACACACCCTAAAAGTCGTAGGAGATGCCAATACAATCATCAAGATATCACAAATAATTCATCACATAATTTTATAAAAAAACACTAGTAAATATTTGCATTTCATAATCGGTGTAAACATCACCGATTTGCGACAAAAAAGACTACAATCTAGCATAATCACCCAAGTCACACCATTAGATAGCCACTAAACAAAATTTCAACACATTAACCATGCTTCAAAACCTATATTCCATAAATAACACTTTCTTGATTTTTATAAATAGCAATTGCAATCAAAATCCATACTAGAAAAACTTAAACTAATACTAATTTGAAACCTAATAGCAAGTTAACCTCTTAGATTTAGGTTAGCAAAACACTAGATAGCAAAATAAATTAATTAACCTAATAATGGTTTTCTAAACCCTAGTTAAAATTCAAGCCATGAACTTAAAAAAAACTAGATTAGAAATTAACACTAATATTTACACTAAAACAACTCAATTAAAGAAATCTAACCAAAATCCATACTAGAAAAACTTAAACTAACACTAATTTGAAACCCAATAGCAAGTTAACCTCTTAGATTTAAGTTAGCAAAACACTAGATAGTAAAATAAATTAATTAACCTAATAATGGTTTTCTAAACCCTAGTTAAAATTCAAGCCATGAACTTAAAAAAAACCAGATTAGAAATTAACACTAATATTTACACTAAAACAACTCAATTAAAGAAATCTAACCAAAATAATTCTTTATAAAAATATGTGATGAATTATTTGTGATATCTTGATGATTGTATTGACATCTCCTACGACTTTTAGGGTGTGTGAATGCGGATTTTTTGTTTTATCGGGTTTTAGCTTTGTCGAGCGCCCAAAACGACGATTATAGTTAGTTTTTGTGATTTTCGTGTGTTTTCCGCGCACCTTGTACACGTTGTGCCTAACTTGTGAACATGGATATATTCGTTTGGGATTTGCGTCGTTTAATGATATGTAACCTTATATTTTGTATTGATGCAAATTTCAGGTTCGGTCGCGGAGACTTCGGACGCGGCACGGAAAGGGAAAGCGGTGGTTGGACGTAGCTAGCTGGGGATTCCGGTGAGTAGATATAACATCTAAGGGGGACTATCGTTTGGATGGCGCAAGTCGCCCGATAGTTTAAGTTGTTTAAAGATTTCTAGTGATATTAGTAATTAGGAGTAAATGCTTGCGTAACATCTTGCTACATCCATGCTTTATATTGTCATATATATGCGAACCCATTCTATAGGACACCTGCACCATTGCCAGGGTTTTTATATGCAGCACGAGTACTATTCATGCGTACACACACGCCCTGGTAATTGCCATGCCACGACACTAGATAACTTATAATCTAGAATATTGTCACCATATTTGATACTTAAATCTGTACTATTGCAATAAATCTTTAAAATAAAATTGTAGTATTGCTACTCATGTGCATGTATATCATTATATAATTTGTTCATGCCTAGTTATTAATCATACATTGTAACTTGAACATTAATACCATATGCATTCATTATCATTGACGTATGCATTCATGATGATTTCTTGAGATTTATGATATTTCTGTATTTCGGGGGAAAGCCGCAAAATTTCTAAAACTTATTACCCTTTTTAAAATATGCAAAATTGCGGTTTTCTAGTGATGTGAGTGTTGTCCACCATGAGTTTGCTGTGGTTTTCAAGACCCGTTTTGAGGAGTTAGATGAACCGTCTCGGGTACATGGTGGGCCCGGTACGGTATCCCGGGGCGAGAAGGTCATGTTGTTGATGTTGAGCCAGGCAGGGGATAGACTACCTACCGGTGACTTTTTGGCACGGCGGATATCCAGAGGATACCGACCGTGGCCGCGAGATGATGGGAAATTGATATTTGAGATGGGTCAACCGGACGGCTGGGCCAGAGATACTATGATATGGATCCTTGAGATTAAGACAGTTTTGAGGTGTCGATGCTGGACACGGATTCTTGTTGATTCTATTGGTATTGTGCTGATATTTAAAAGAAATGAGATTCCTAAATGAAAAATATGACTTCTTGTACCTATATATTCAGATCACGAGTTGATTCATATTGCATTCATACCTGCTAGTACATTCATGTTGCATACATACCTGCTAGTATATCCTGCCATACCTGTATTATAGATGCTAGGATGCTTGTGTGCATGCTTGCGATAGCTTTATAGATGTTATTTATTACTCACGAGTTGGCAACTCACCCCCGTTGTGCCACAGCCTTTTGCAGGTCCGCTCCGTCAGTACAGTAGCGGCGGGCGCACTTGCTTCTTTTGCCTGGTCTTGAGGTTTTTGCTCGTAGGTGGGTTGTATTATTATTTTGTACCACCTAGTATATTATTTGTATCTAGAGTACTCCATCTACTGTATCTACCAGTATTGTTGTATATTGACCTATATACGAGACTGTGAGATTTGTGGGCTTTTTATGCTGTATTTTGGGGTCGAGCTCACTCGAGTCGACATGATGTTTTACTTGCGCTTCTTATGTGTATTTATGCACATTGCTGATTTACATTGCGTGGGATTTATGACCGCCTTGTGGCGAAGAGCTAGCTCCCGCTTGGGGATGCCTTATTTTTGGTATTTATATATATTCTTGTTGTACCCATTTTGGGGGCCAGTATTTACAAAGGAGACTCTGCCGAAATTTTCGGAAAAATTGATATTGTTTTTACAATGGGCTTGATATGACTTACTTGATAAACTCGCTTTCAATTGATTGGTTTTCCTTCACTCTTCTGCTTATTTGGTTTTGATTTCTGGGCTTGGGCTTACTTATTTTACGGACGCGTTGAGACATTTCGTAACTTAAGTGCCAGTCACGTTCCGTACCCTGCGGGTCGTGACAACTTCGATTTGACGTCATTCGAGATGTTGATTTTGATTTCATGCCTATGGTATGCATGTTGTTTGACTTATGCCTTCAGTGTAGTTTTCATGCAGTTCAGTATTTTGATTTGATTTTGTGCACGCTGATGCACGTGGTTGTGAGATTATATACCACGGTATACCTGATTTAGATTGAGATGTGTTGTATACCGTCGATTTCGATTATGATATTCGATATTTGTTTTCGTGCACCTTGTGCACTTGAGTTGGATTCTTGCACATACGAGGTGCGCTTGATGCGATTTTGGTGCTCACCAGACGCACCAAATCGGGATTTTTAGCCTCTTGAAAAGTCGTTTTGGTGTTTTCCTGAAATTCGGTGAAAATTCGGTATTTTTCCGAAAACCGTCTTTCTTGTTATTTTGCAGTTTAGGGCTAATTATACTTAAAATGGATAGGTAATTGCTTGTTTTTAGTAGCTAATGAGTTAATTATGAAATTCTGGTCGTTTAAAAATTTTCCCTAATTTTTCAATTTTTTAATATTATTTTAAGCCGGTAAGAAAATACATTAAATAAGCGATAAATACAAATTTTTCGGGGCTAATTTTAATCTCTAAAATTATGATAATTATAATCTAGTGATAACATAAATTTTTAGTAATTTATTTTGATTTTTAACAAATTTTTATGATTTGAAACGAATTTATTGAATTTTGAGCTAAAACTTGCAATTTTTGAGTTGTAGGGGGCATTTTTGCATAAAATTTCTTTTGTAAAACCCCTCTCTCTTTTCCCTCAGCCCTAGGACAGCCCCACCTTGTCCAAGACCAGAAATTTCTGACCTCATTTCTTGAGTTGCTTTCTTGAGTTGATTTTGATAGTTTATGGTTTTATTTTAATTAAAATGAATAAAGTATGATACATTGACTTTGTGGACTTGACCCATGACTTTCCCCACTTGCCCACACCATCCCCACTCCTCCTTTCAGCCGAGAATCCCTGCAGGAAACAGCCCCCAAATTTCCCCCTCTCATTTCCTTCTAAACTCATCAAATTCCAACTCAAAATCCTTACAAATCCACAAATTTCTTCACAAAACCAAAACAAATCCTTATGCTATCCTTTCCTTAGCCATTCTAGCTTGGATCTTGGTGCTTGAGGCCATCAATTGGAGCAAAATTTTCTTGCTTGATCCATAGATCAAGAGGTATAAATTCCATCAAAGTTACTTTCTTTTGCTAAATTCCTTTAATTGTATGGTTTAGTGTTTAAAAGCTTAGCTAATTCCTAATCTAGTTATAAAAGAATAGTTGTATTAAACTAGGGTTTTGAACCATGATGGTTAATTAAGTTGTTTTATAGTTAATCTAGTTGTTAATGAACTAATCTATATGGTTACCTTGTTATGTAGTCTTCTAATTGTGTTAATTTAGTTAACTTTAAAAGTTCGATTTTAGTTGTAGTTGTCGTTTTAGGAATTTCAAGAGAGGGTTAGTGTATGGAATTGAGTTGTGAAGCTTGATTAGTGAGTTGATTAAGGTTTAGAAAACATTATTTAGTTGATTGAACCTAATTTGTTATCTAGTATTTTGCTAACCTAAATCTAAGAGGTGAACTTGCTAATTGGGTTTGAAATTAGTGTTAATTAAGTTTTTCGAGTATGGATTTTGATTTGCATTTGCTAAGTTATAAATTCAAGAAATGGTTGTTATGGAAAATAGGATTGGAATCATTGCTATTGTGTTGTAATTAGTGTTGTAGATTGCTTGTAGTGTGCTTGGGTGAGTATGCTAGATTGTAGTCGTTTTGTCGCAAATCGGCGACGTTGCACCGATTTTTGGAATGTATCTGCTTACTAGATTTTTATATAAATTATGTGATGGATTATTTTCGACATCTTGATGATTGTAATGGCTTGTCCTACGACTTTTAGGATGCGTGAGTGCGGATTTTTGGGTAGTCGGGTTTTAGTTTTGCCGGACGACCAAATCGGCGTTTTTTGGACAGTTTTTGCGATTTTCGCGTGTGTTCCGCGCACTTTGTGCACGTTGTACCTAGCTAGCGAACTTTAGTAGTTTCGTTGGGGTTTTGTGTCGTTCTTGATATGTAACCTTATATTTGGTATTGATGTAAATTCCAGGTTCGGTCGCGGAAACGTCAGACGCGGCGCGAAAGGGAAAAGCGGTGATTGGACACAGCTAGCCAGGGATCCCGGTGAGTAGATTTAACATCTACGGGGGACGATCGTTTGGATGGCGCAAGTCGCCCGATAGATTTAGTAAATTGAAAAATAGTAAACTGGATAACCACTTGTGACATTAGAATAATAATACTGGCATGATAATTGCTGCAATTAGATCAATATGTTATACCCATATACGCAAACTCAATTGTAGGACACATGCACCATTACCAGGTTTTTATATGCAGCACGAGCACTATTCATGCTTACACACACACCCTGGTAATTGCCATGCCACCACACTAGATAACTTTTAAATTGAAACCTTTTACTAATTGATACTTAAACTGGTACTATTGCCTTTAATTCCTTAAAAATGAAACCGTAGTATTGCTATTCATGTGCATGTACTTCATCATACTAATTGTTCATGCTTAATACATTAATCACACATCGCAACTTGATTATTGATATCATACGCATTCATTATCATTGATATATGCACTTATGAGGATTTCTTGAGATTTTATGATATTGCTTGATTTCGGGGGAAAGCCGCAAATTTCTAAACTTATTATATTTTTTAAAATATGTAAATTGCGGTTTTCTAGTGATGTAAGTGTCGTCCACCATGAGTTTGCTGTGGATTTGGAAATCCGTGTCGAGGAGTGGAGGAACCGGCACGGGTACATGGTGGGCCCGGTAAGGTACCCCGGGGCAAGAGGAATATGGTGATGACGTTGAGCCTGGCAGGGGATGGATTACCTACCGGTGACTGTTTGGGATGGCGGATATCCAGAGGATACCGACCGTGGCCGCTAGATGATGAGATATTGATATTTGAGATGGGTCAGCCGGACGGCTGAGGCCAGAGATACATTTATGAGATTTGAGACAGCTTTTGGGTGTCGTTGCTGGACACCGGTTCTCGTCGATTCTTTGATATTATGCTGGCATTCTAAAAGAGTTTCAAAAACAAAAAGAGATAAAATATTTCTTATATATACCTATTGAGACCTCAGATATTCATGTTGCATACATATTAGTACACTGATGTTATATACACACCTGCTAGTGCATCCAGTCATACCTGTATTTTAGATGCTAGGATGCTTGTGTGCATGCATACGATAGCCTTTGCAGATGTTATTTATTACTCACGAGTTGGCAACTCACCCCCGTTGTGCCACAGTCCTTTGCAGGTCCGCTCCGTCAGTTCAGTAGCGGCGCGCACTTGTTCTTTTGCCTCTTTTGCCTGAGCTCGAGATTTTCTCATAGGTGGGTTATGTTATCATTTTTGTACCACCTTGTATATTCTTTGTATCTAGTGTACTCCATCTACTGTTTCTATCAGATTTATTGTATATTGACCTAGAGATGAGACTGTGAGGTTTGTGGATTTTATGCTGTATTTTGGGGTCGAGCTCACTTGAGCCGACATGCTACTTTTTCATGCTTCCTTATGCTTTATTATGCTTGTTGTCATTTACATTGCGTGGGATTTGTGACCGCCTTATGGCGAAGAGCTAGCTCCCGCTTGGGGATGCCCTATTTTGTTGGATTCATGCATATTTTTGTTGTACCCATTTTGGGGGCCAGTATTTACAAAGGAGACTCTGCCGAAATTTTCGGAAAAATTGGTATTGTTTTAAAAAGGGGTTTTACATGACTTATTTGATAAACTTGCTTTCAAATGTTTGGGTTTTCTTCACTCTTTTGCTTAATTGGTTTTGTTTTCTGGGCTTTGGCTTACTTATTTTACGGACGTCTTTAGACGTTTCGTAAACTTAAGTGCCAGTCACGTTCCGTACCCTGCGGGTCGTGACAAAGTTGGTATCAGAGCGATAGGTTTTACCTTTGTGAGTGTAGGATGACCCTTGGTAGATGGAGTAAGTGACTTAAGCAGGGTAACGTAGCGTGCGTATGTCCGCGGCATACTTACGATACGGTACTCCGCCTAAGTGACTTTAAGATATACTTGCTTGAAAAATTCCTTCTTCAACTCCGTGTATCCTATGATCCTATTGCACTGTCCTTATTATTCTTTTTCTGTACCAGTCACTATGCCGCCGAAGGCTACGAGGGAACAGAGGGCTGCCGCCAGAGACGAGATTTGAGCTGGCTCGTCCGAGACTAGGACTGAGCAGGGTGGTATGCCTACGCCGCAGGGACAGACCTATCCACCTTCCCCAGGCCGTATGGATAGGCTCGAGACCGGTATGGAGGAGTTGCGACAGATGATGGGAGGCATGCATGAGCTACGTCAGATGGTAGGATCCCTAGTTGCAGCCAGTCGTACACCGAGGCCGGATGACGTACCTACTACATCACAGACGACCATGATACCTGCTCCTACTACTACCACCGTGGCCATTCCGGTTTCACTACAGGATTTCATGAGGCTGAGACCTCCAGTATTCACCGGCACCGAGACAGCGGAGGACCCGCAGACGTTCCTTGACAGTTTAGCCAGGATCTGCCGTTCGCTGAGATGTTCGGATGATCGATGGGTAGAGCTTGCGAGTTTCCGACTAGAGGGTCTCGCGCAGACATGGTGGGAGTCAGTCTTGAGAGGTCGAGCTGCAGATCTACCGCCTATGACTTGGGTCGAGTTCACAGCGGTCTTTCTGGCCCGTTTCCTTCCAGAGAGCGTTCGTGACGCCAGAGCTCGCAGCTTCGAGGCCTTAGTCAAGACACCTGGGATGACGGTGTCTGAGTATGACATCCAGTTTACACAGTTATCCCGATATGCTCAGTATTTGGTGGATACCGAGGAGAAGATGGTGAAGAGGTTCGTACAGGGACTTGATGCCCAGCTATATCTTGCCATTGGCGCCCAGCACTACGACACTTATTCAGCTGCTATGGATACGGCATTGCGGATGGAGGCACGCATATCACGGACTTCGGCCGTTTCTGGGCCGAAGAGGTTTCGCACCGATGTACCGTCTCAGAGGCAGCGCGCCAGATTCTTTCCGAGAGATAGGCCTGGCAGAGGATTTGGGCGGGGACAGTTATATGGTTCTTATCCCCAGGGGCAGCAGCCGTCGCCAAGATGTTTTGGGTGCGGGAGTTTGCACCATCTTGTTAGAGACTGTCCGGTGAGACGACAGGGAGCAGCGGCAGTTCCGCATGTGACCCTACCACCATCACCACCCCCTCCTCAGAGAGCCCTACTTCCTACCCCAGGCGATGCTACACGCCAGTTAGGTGCACCGAGAGGCCGTGGACGCGGCGGTCCTGTTCAGAGAGGACGAGGAGGCAGAGGCCGAGGTCGAGGTCAGCCCGCTATCGGTGGAGGACAGGCCCGAGTATTTGCTTTGACACCGCAGGATGCGCAGGCATCCAATGCCGTTGTGACAGGTACCTTGCCAGTTTGTTCTTTCGACGCACGGGTATTATTCGACCCAGGTTCCATACATTCGTACGTATCTACACACTTTGCATCGATGTTGGGCCGTGAGTCGTCGTCGTTAGATCAGCCGCTTGTTGTTGTTACTCCGGTAGGCGAGTCGTTTGTCGCTCGGTTTGTATTTCGTTTGTGTTCCGTTCGTATCGGGGAGAGGGATTCATCAGTTGATTTGATACTCCTCGATATGTTGGACTTTGATGTGCTTCTGGGCATGGATTGGCTAGCCACTTGTTATGCTTCGGTGGACTGCCGTGAGAAGGCAGTCAGATTTAGCTTTCCGGGAGAGCCAGTCCTTGTTATTCAGGGAGACCGCAGGGTCACCCTTCCCAGCTTAATTTCGTCTCTTCGCGCTGGTCAGCTCTTGCGGAAGGGATGTCAGGGATTCTTAGCGTTTATTTGTGATACTCGAGATGCAGAGGTTCCGTTAGACCGGGTCCCAGTAGTTTGTGAGTTCCCTGATGTTTTCCCTGATGAGCTACCTGGGCTACCGCCTGAGCGCGATGTTGAGTTCTGCATTGATTTGGTTCCCGGTTCGGGGCCTATTTCTATACCGCCTTATCGGATGGCCCCGGCAGAGCTTCGAGAGCTGAAGGATCAGTTGCAGGATTTGTTAGATAAGGGGCTCATTCGACCTAGTGTTTCTCCGTGGGGTGCTCCGGTCCTGTTTGTCAAGAAGAAGGATGGAAGTTTGCGCTTATGTATCGACTACCGCCAGCTGAACAAAGTTACCGTTCGGAACAGATATCCGTTGCCGCGCATTGATGATTTGTTCGACCAGCTTCAGGGTGCGGGGTATTTTTCGAGGATCGATTTGCGATCAGGATACCATCAGCTGCGAGTTCGACAGGAGGATATACCGAGGACAGCTTTCCGCACGCGCTACGGCCACTACGAGTTTTTGGTGATGTCGTTCGGACTCACCAACGCCCCAGCAGCATTCATGGATTTGATGAACCGTACATTCAGGCCGTATCTTGACTTGTTCATCATCGTGTTTATCGACGATATCTTGGTGTACTCCCGGAGCAGAGAGGAGCACGAGCAGCACTTGCGGATTACGTTACAGACTCTGAGGGAGCATCAGCTGTTCGCAAAGTTCTCCAAGTATGCATTCTGGCTGGACAGCGTCGGATTCTTGGGTCACGTGGTTACGAGAGACGGCATTTGTGTGGACCCGAAGAAGATTGAGGCTGTTCAGCAATGGCCCCGACCTACATCGGTTACTGAGATCCGTAGTTTTCTAGGCTTGGCGGGCTACTACAGGCGTTTTGTTCAGGACTTCTCCCGTATAGCTGCACCGTTGACCAGTTTGACCCGGAAGGGAGTTCCTTTCGTTTGGACAGAGGAGTGCGAGCGCAGTTTTCAGCAGCTACGGACATGTTTGACTACGGCGCCGGTATTATCTTTACCTTCGGGATCAGGCGGATTTGTTGTCTACTGTGATGCTTCGCGAGTGGGATTAGGATGCGTTTTGATGCAGCATGGCCGGGTGATCGCTTACGCTTCTCGGCAGTTGAAGAAGCATGAACAGAACTACCCCACTCATGATTTGGAGACGGCTGCAGTGGTCTTTGCACTGAAGATTTGGCGACATTACCTTTACGGCGAGGCGTGTCAATATTCACCGATCACAAGAGCTTAAAGTACATATTTCAGCAGCGAGACCTGAACCTCAGACAGCGTCGTTGGATGGAGTTGGTGAAAGACTATGACTGCGAGATCTTATATCACCCAGGCAAGGCGAATGTGGTGGCAGATGCGTTGAGTAGGAGGCCCGGGGTGTAGTCTATCCTTTTTGCGCGCAGTGCAGAGGCAGTCGTCAGCTGATTGGCAGATGTTATGCGACAGCCGAGTTGAGTTCGAGTTCACTCAGACAGGGGGACAGCTCGCGCATATTCGTGCACGCCCACAGTTGCTTGACCGTATATATGAGGCACAGCGCAGTGACGACCGTTGCTCAGAGATCATGGCACAGATGGGACATGGCAGATTTTCCGAGTTCGTGGTTGACGATCAGGGGATTTTACGATATGGATCTAGACTGTGCGTACCAGATGCTGATGGATTGCGGCGCGACATTCTTGAGGAGGCACACCGATCAGTGTATAGTGTCCACCCCGGTTCCACCAAGATGTACCATGATATGAGAGAGACCTACTGGTGGGACGGGATGAAGAGGGACATTGCGGAGTTCGTTTCGAGATGCCTGACTTGTCAGCAAGTCAAGGCCGAGCACCAGAGGCCCGCAGGAGAGCTACAGCCGTTACCCATTCCAGAGTGGAAATGGGAACAGATTTCAATGGATTTCGTTGTGGGTCTACCCAGGACCAGTCGAGGGTACGACTCCATCTGGGTGATCGTGGATAGATTGACGAAAGCGGCTCACTTCCTTCCAGTGAAGACGACTTTCAGCTTCGCTCAGTATGCTCAGCTCTATATTGACGAGATCGTGCGACTACATGGCATACCGACTTGTATCGTGTCAGATCGAGGCACTCAGTTCACCAGCCGACTTTGGCAGAGACTTCAGGAGACTTTAGGCACTCGTTTGAGCTTCAGCACAGCGTTTCATCCGCAGACCGACGGACAGTCAGAGCGGACCATTCAGACTCTCGAGGACATGCTCAGAGCGTGCGTTTTAGACTTTGGTGGTAGCTGGGATCGTCATTTACCTCTAGTGGAGTTCTCCTACAACAACAGCTTCCAGGATACTATTCAGATGGCACCTTTCGAGGCATTGTATGGGAGGAGATGCAGATCGCCCGTTTGTTGGACAGAGCTCAGCGAGAGCAGCATTTTGGGGCCGCAGCTTGTTGAGGAGACGACAGCGAAGATACAGTTGATCCGAGACCGGATGAGAGCGGCTCAGAGCAGGCAGAAATCCTATGCAGACAGGCGCCGTCGCAGATTAGAGTTCGCAGTTGGCGACCATGTTATTCTGAAGGTCTCTCCGATGAAGGGCGTGATGCGTTTTGGGCGAAAAGGGAAGCTTAGCCCTAGATTCGTAGGTCCCTTCGAGATCCTCGAGCGTGTCGGCGCTGTTGCTTATCGTTTGGCTCTTCCACCCAGCTTTCCCGATGTTCACCCCGTTTTTCATGTTTCGATGCTCCGCAAGTACCTTCACGACCCTTCGCATGAGATTCAGCACCCGACAGTCCAGCTAGAGCGCGACCTTTCTTTTGCAGAGCAGCCGGTGGCCATCCTGGATCGGCAGGTGAAGAAGTTGAGGTCGAAGATTATACCAACCGTCAAGGTCCTTTGGCGTAGCCCGAGCAGCGAGGAGGTTACCTGGGAGACCGAGGGCGAGATGAGGAAGAAATATCCCCATCTCTTTGAAGGTACGCGTAGTTATATTTTTAAATTCGGGGACCGAATTTCTTTTAGGGGGGAAGATTGTAGCGTCTTGAAAAGTTGTTTTGGTGTTTTCCTGAAATTCGGTGAAAATTCGGTATTTTTCCGAAAACCGTCTTCTTGTTATTTTGCAGTTTAGGGCTAATTATACTTAAAATGGATAGATAATTGCTTGTTTTTAGTAGCTAATGAGTTAATTATGAAATTCTGGTCGTTTAAAAATTTTCCCTAATTTTTCAATTTTTTAATATTATTTTAAGCCGGTAAGAAAATACATTAAATAAGCGATAAATACAAATTTTTCGGGGCTAATTTTAATCTCTAAAATTATGATAATTATAATCTAGTGATAACATAAATTTTTAGTAATTTATTTTGATTTTTAACAAATTTTTATGATTTGAAACGAATTTATTGAATTTTGAGCTAAAACTTGCAATTTTTGAGTTGTAGGGGGCATTTTTGCATAAAATTTCTTTTGTAAAACCCCTCTCTCTTTTCCCTCAGCCCTAGGACAGCCCCACCTTGTCCAAGACCAGAAATTTCTGACCTCATTTCTTGAGTTGCTTTCTTGAGTCGATTTTGATAGTTTATGGTTTTATTTTAATTAAAATGAATAAAGTATGATACATTGACTTTGTGGACTTGACCCATGACTTTCCCCACTTGCCCACACCATCCCCACTCCTCCTTTCAGCCGAGAATCCCTGCAGGAAACAGCCCCCAAATTTCCCCCTCTCATTTCCTTCTAAACTCATCAAATTCCAACTCAAAATCCTTACAAATCCACAAATTTCTTCACAAAACCAAAACAAATCCTTATGCTATCCTTTCCTTAGCCATTCTAGCTTGGATCTTGGTGCTTGAGGCCATCAATTGGAGCAAAATTTTCTTGCTTGATCCATAGATCAAGAGGTATAAATTCCATCAAAGTTACTTTCTTTTGCTAAATTCCTTTAATTGTATGGTTTAGTGTTTAAAAGCTTAGCTAATTCCTAATCTAGTTATAAAAGAATAGTTGTATTAAACTAGGGTTTTGAACCATGATGGTTAATTAAGTTGTTTTATAGTTAATCTAGTTGTTAATGAACTAATCTATATGGTTACCTTGTTATGTAGTCTTCTAATTGTGTTAATTTAGTTAACTTTAAAAGTTCGATTTTAGTTGTAGTTGTCGTTTTAGGAATTTCAAGAGAGGGTTAGTGTATGGAATTGAGTTGTGAAGATTGATTAGTGAGTTGATTAAGGTTTAGAAAACATTATTTAGTTGATTGAAACTAATTTGTTATCTAGTATTTTGCTAACCTAAATCTAAGAGGTGAACTTGCTAATTGGGTTTGAAATTAGTGTTAATTAAGTTTTTCGAGTATGGATTTTGATTTGCATTTGCTAAGTTATAAATTCAAGAAATGGTTGTTATGGAAAATAGGATTGGAATCATTGCTATTGTGTTGTAATTAGTGTTGTAGGTTGCTTGTAGTGTGCTTGGGTGAGTATGCTAGATTGTAGTCGTTTTGTCGCAAATCGGCGACGTTGCACCGATTTTTGGAATGTATCTGCTTACTAGATTTTTATATAAATTATGTGATGGATTATTTTCGACATCTTGATGATTGTAATGGCTTGTCCTACGACTTTTAGGATGCGTGAGTGCGGATTTTTGGGTAGTCGGGTTTTAGTTTTGCCGGGCGACCAAATCGGCGTTTTTTTGGGCAGTTTTTGCGATTTTCGCGTGTGTTCCGCGCACTTTGTGCACGTTGTACCTAGCTAGCGAACTTTAGTAGTTTCGTTGGGGTTTTGCGTCGTTCTTGATATGTAACCTTATATTTGGTATTGATGTAAATTCCAGGTTCGGTCGCGGAAACGTCAGACGCGGCGCGAAAGGGAAAGGCGGTGATTGGACACAGCTAGCCAGGGATCCCGGTAAGTAGATTTAACATCTACGGGGGACGATCGTTTGGATGGCGCAAGTCGCCCGATAGATTTAGTAAATTGAAAAATAGTAAACTGGATAACCACTTGTGACATTAGAATAATAATACTGGCATGATAATTGCTGCAATTAGATCAATATGTTATACCCATATACGCAAACTCAATTGTAGGACACATGCACCATTACCAGGTTTTTATATGCAGCACGAGCACTATTCATGCTTACACACACACCCTGGTAATTGCCATGCCACCACACTAGATAACTTTTAAATTGAAACCTTTTACTAATTGATACTTAAACTGGTACTATTGCCTTTAATTCCTTAAAAATGAAACCGTAGTATTGCTATTCATGTGCATGTACTTCATCATACTAATTGTTCATGCTTAATACATTAATCACACATCGCAACTTGATTATTGATATCATACGCATTCATTATCATTGATATATGCACTTATGAGGATTTCTTGAGATTTTAAGATATTGATGGATTTCGGGGGAAAGCCGCAAATTTCTAAACTTATTATATTTTTTAAAATATGTAAATTGCGGTTTTCTAGTGATGTAAGTGTCGTCCACCATGAGTTTGCTGTGGATTTGGAAATCCGTGTCGAGGAGTGGAGGAACCGGCACGGGTACATGGTGGGCCCGGTAAGGTACCCCGGGGCAAGAGGAATGTGGTGATGACGTTGAGCCTGGCAGGGGACGGATTACCTACCGGTGACTGTTTGGGACGGCGGATATCCAGAGGATACCGACCGTGGCCGCTAGATGATGAGATATTGATATTTGAGATGGGTCAGCCGGACGGCTGAGGCCAGAGATACATTTATGAGATTTGAGACAGCTTTGGATGTCGTTGCTGGACACCGGTTCTCGTCGATTCTTTGATATTATGCTGGCATTCTAAAAGAGTTTCAAAAACAAAAAGAGATAAAATATTTCTTATATATACCTATTGAGACCTCAGATATTCATGTTGCATACATATTAGTACACTGATGTTATATACACACCTGCTAGTGCATCCAGTCATACCTGTATTTTAGATGCTAGGATGCTTGTGTGCATGCATACGATAGCCTTTGCAGATGTTATTTATTACTCACGAGTTGGCAACTCACCCCCGTTGTGCCACAGTCCTTTGCAGGTCCGCTCCGTCAGTTCAGTAGCGGCGGGCGCACTTGTTCTTTTGCCTCTTTTGCCTGAGCTCGAGATTTGCTCATAGGTGGGTTATGTTATCATTTTTGTACCACCTTGTATATTCTTTGTATCTAGTGTACTCCATCTACTGTTTCTATCAGATTTATTGTATATTGACCTAGAGATGAGACTGTGAGGTTTGTGGATTTTATGCTGTATTTTGGGGTCGAGCTCACTTGAGCCGACATGCTACTTTTTCATGCTTCCTTATGCTTTATTATGCTTGTTGTCATTTACATTGCGTGGGATTTGTGACCGCCTTATGGCGAAGAGCTAGCTCCCGCTTGGGGATGCCCTATTTTGTTGGATTCATGCATATTTTTGTTGTACCCATTTTGGGGGCCAGTATTTACAAAGGAGACTCTGCCGAAATTTTCGGAAAAATTGGTATTGTTTTAAAAAGGGGTTTTACATGACTTATTTGATAAACTTGCTTTCAAATGTTTGGGTTTTCTTCACTCTTTTGCTTAATTGGTTTTGTTTTCTGGGCTTTGGCTTACTTATTTTACGGACGTCTTTAGACGTTTTGTAAACTTAAGTGCCAGTCACGTTCCGTACCCTGCGGGTCGTGACAGGATTCTTCATGCATATCAGATGCACCTAATATTGCCGTCAGGCACACCCGTTGCCTTTGACAGGTGTTTTCATGCACACCCGTTGCACTTAGATTTTATTTCTGTGTGCATGTATGACACATTCATGGATTTCGATTTCCGTGCGCACCAGACGTACATGGCATTATTATACTCATTTGAGATTGGTTTCTTGGAGCAGTATGTTTTATGATATTTACTATTTGGTATAGTGACTGAGCAGGACTAGTCAGAGGACGGTACCTGAATATATTTTTGCATGCATCGATAGTTACCGAAGGGATTTCCAAAAAGGAGCTATAGTCTCAGTATTTACCTACGTGTCCGAGATGACACGAAACATTAACTAAGGAAACCCTTCTAAAATATTTTCAAAACGGCGGGACGTGTATGATAAACAAAAGATATATATATGTACATATACAGTTATTTTCTTACGATAAACGTCCGCTACTTGTGCCGTGATACGCGCATCGCACAGTGATTGAAAAAGGTTTGGCATGCATTTCTTTTCAGATGTTTTGACAAGTTTATAACGATACGTACTATATACATAATTTAGTCTTGAGTATATCATGTTGGTTTTCGTATTGGATTTTGACATTGGTATCTTCCCCATAACTCCGATGATTGCGGGATGCTTGACGGAATTTCGATTTTGAGTTATATACTCGTGTTCATGTGCATGCATTGCGTTACGATATGTTTTATGTATTATGATTTCGGAGCCCCGACGACTTGATCATTTTACTGAAATGTTTTAGTATTCTAGTGGTTTAAATTTAAATTCGGGGACCGAATTTATTTAAGGGGGGAAGACTGTAACATTTCAGAAAAATAAAATATTATTTTTGGGAATTTATATAATTAAAATAATAAATATTATCAATATTTTAATGATGTGGTATAATTATATACCGATAGTTTGAAAAATATTGAAAAAATGAAATTGAATGGTGATTCTTGGAGGGATTTATGTGATTTAGGAAAATTATAAATTTTTATAATTAATTATATACAAGTTTAATTCTAAACTTGATTAATTTTCACTAATCATGCATTGATTGTGTTTTGTGCATGTGACATGCACCATATCATATTTGCTAGCATTTGTTACATTTTTCTACCATGGCTTTTTTCTTTTCTTTCATGCTTAGCTTTGTTTTAAATGAGATGAGAGAAAAAGAAAAGGGAAAATAATAAACAAAAGGGTATGGGAAAGAAAGAGAGAGAGAGGGTGAGGGGTCAACCTTGGGCATGACTCATTTTCTTGATTTCCATCTTCATCTTTTTCCCTCCTTTTCCCTCACCATGGATGCCCTCTTCTTCCCCCTCCTCTACCTCCTCAAAACACCCACATTTACACATCAAAACATTATCTTCCCTTCACTAAAAATGTGCACAAGCTCACTACAAGTATTTTGGACCTAGAAAGTTTGGATTTTGAGCACTTGGGGCAATTCAAGAAATTTCTTGAGTTGCCAAATGAGGTATATTCTTCACCATTAGTGTAGTATTTCAATTCCTTTAGCATCCATGTTAGTTTAGAATCGATTAAGTGTGGTCTAGTGAACTTAGAAAATTCCAAGATGAGGGTTAGGGCTTTCCTTGAGTTGGGATGGTGTATGTGAGTGTAATTAGTGACTCCAACCCCTGTAGTGTTAGTTTTGTGAACTAAAACCAGAGATTTAACCCCATAACCCAAACTTTGAAACCCCGACATCGGAAGATTATGGGAATTGTGGCGATATTTGGTGTTTTGCTATGACCCCGGACACCTGAAAAATATATAGAGATTACAGTGATACAAGCAGGCACCTAGGAAGCTAACCCCGAGACCTAAGACCCCAATTTTACTGTTTGGCCGCAATTTTATTCTTTCTGGCCGCAATTTGTGGCCAGGGTGGGGGTGAGTGGGTCCGTGTTTGGTCAATGGCTTTATCATCTGTAAATTAGACCCTTCTCATATGCAATATTGGCTAATTTCACCTGGGGTAAAATCTGGAAGTGTTTTTCTTAGTTTCTGAATTCGGTTTGTGAATTCTGTGAACTTGAACAGTGGTATTTGTGTTTTGTCTCGGACACTTGACGTTTGTACGTCGGTTTCGGGAGTTGTTGGGTTATTTATGTATGGGTAGACCATAGGTTTTTACCTATGTGAGATACGTGTGCCGTTTTAGTTTTCGTGCGCGATTTCGGTTTACAATACCATGTGTTATATATATAGGTACCTCCGCGCGAACTTCAGGACGACAGGTGGAAGCGTGGCGAGTTTGACTTAGCAAGGATCAAGGTGAGTAGATATATATCTACGGGGGAAGTCGGGTGGATGGCGTATAGCACCCTCGCAGTTTTGTAGTGTAGTATAAAAATACATTATAATTATATAAATACGTGTATTGTGAGACGATATGATTATCAAGAAAGGTTTTAGGAGATCATGGGTTTAGTGTAATTGGATGATAATGCTTTTAGCTTAGTTTCTTAGTCGCGAAAACCTAGAGTAATGTTTTGCACACACGCACACACATACGCTTACATTCGATGTTCTTGTGCGTATATGGGGATATGCATATATATATATATATACATATATGTATGTGAATATGAATATATATATATATATATATATGTATACGTATACAGTTATGATGAGGATAGTATGTGATACTGGGAGATGAGTCAATTTGTTTGGGCATGATGCCGTGAGATCGGTGATGTGATTGGGTCGTGTTATGAGATACGACATATTATATTAGCGGATTGATGGGCGATGTGTTTTCATACACACGCGGATATATGTTGATGGTATCGGCATGTACTAGACTTCGATCAGTACCCCGTTCATGATATTATGATAATGATACCATATGGATATTGAGGTATATGTGATCGGCCACCCGTACCCCGATTTTGGGATGCCGTATGATGAATTTACCGTACGAGATATAATTATGATAATAGATCCACACTCTTGATACGAGAATGTCTTATTATATATTTTATCGTATGTGACGCTATTGAGGCGGGATCACCGACTACTACAGATAAATATCAATTCAGACTTAGGTGGTTTTCCTTACCCTTCTGATTTGTCGCTTAGCCTTGCCCTGTAGTTACTTAGTAGATGTTAGACTGGGCTCGAGTCATACTTATTTCCAAAACTAACGAATTATGAGTATTTTAAAGACAGGCCGAGGGATACTACGAATATTTCAAAGGACACACATTTTCTTAAAAGCACCTTAGCCCCTATTTCTAAAAACTATGATTCGTGTGATTTCAGACACTAAAAACTGTATGACTCGTATATATGAATGTATATTTCTTTATCGTTGCGGTTACTATTCATTTTCTGTATATTCATGTTGTTCATATCGCATTGCATGCTTGTACTTGTGATTCCCGTGTTTATTATTAACCCATGTTATCAGGACACCAGCACCATTACCGATGATGCGTATGTCTATGAACACTTGCTTGCCGGCTCATACACATCATCATCGGTAATTGCCATGACACGTACACTTTAGAAGTATTACATCATTCATATAACTTGCTACATGATAGTTCTAATATGTTATTGCTTTTATATACTAGTTTAATTATTGCATTCTTTGCTTGATATCCGATGCATTCATATATTCAGTTGTTATGTATTATGGAGCTTTATGCCTGTAATTCATTGTTTATTTACTCTTGAGATTGGGATTTTGAATTTCCATGAGATTTCTGAATTTATAGAAACTGCAAGATTTTATAAACTCATTATCATTTTCAAAAGATAGAAATTGTGGTTTTCTCGTGATATGATGTGAGATATGTCCACCATGAGCTTTCTCGGCTCTGGAGCGATATCATGCACCCGATTCGAGGAGGAGGAGGAACCGTCTGCGGGTGCATGGTGGACCTGGTGCGGTACCCCGGGGCAAGATGGTCGCAGATGATAGCGTTGAGCCGGGCAGGGGAGCACTACCGACCGGTTATTTGTGACGCAGCGGATATCCGGAGGATACCGACGTAGTCATGAGATTTGATGATTTGGGCCAGTCCGGATTGCCGGAGCCCGAGATATTGAGACTTTAAGGTATTGAGATTATATGATATGGGCCAGTCCGGATTGCCGGAGCCCGAGATATTGGATATTGGGATTTGTGTTTTGTGTCGATACTTGACACGGATTCTATGTTGATTTCATTGATGATACCTCGATTTTTATATACAAATATCTCACTAAATTAAGAAAACAGTTTTATCATTCATGATGTATTCTGTTTTCATTTGTAATGCATTCATATATCATATATATGATATGTTGCTATCAGGGGCACTGACACGAGCACTTGGTATTACACTTATGTATAGAGGTTTACCCTTGCCGTTATTATATGCTTCAGGATATATTATTTTAAGGATATATTATCGTATGACCTAGGATTGAGTCATACATGTGATTTCCGTTCGGTGATGTTTTCTACTCATGAGTTGGCCACTCACCCACATTGTGCCACAGTTTCTTGTAGGTTTCGCCGTACAGGTTTCCTTGGCAACTTTGCTGGCACACTTCTTCATTCTGGGTGATTGTTTTGGTAGGTAGGTTCACTTGCATCGTGACCACCATTGTACTTTATTTACAATCAGTTGTATCTAGTAAACTCCATCAACCAGACTTTTATATTGATAGATCTAGAAACCAGTTGTTACTCTTTCAACCTTAGAGTCGCGCTTGTATTATTATGGTTTTCTGGTGGACTTGGGTTTTCTTCTGAGTTTTGATCCTCGCCATTCGGCATTGTATATTATATTGCTTGCGTGGTTGTGTCCGCCAATTGGCGAAGAGCTAGCTCCCGCTTGGGGATGCCTTTATATATATTTCATGTGTTGTGCCCGTTTGGGGCCTGTATTCATAAAGGGGACTCTGCCGAAATTTTCGAGAAAATATGATGTTGCTTTAAATGTTTAACGCCACTTATTTTTGTTAAAACCACTTGCTTTAAACAAGTTTTCCTTCACTTCTTCTTTAAAATGGATTAGATTTCTGGGCTTTTGGCTTACTTGAATTAGGTGTGGTCCTATAGACTTTACATGATTCAAGTGCCAGCCACGTGCTATTTCGGGGCGTGACAGATATACTAGGAAGTCCTTATTTTAAATTAAGCCAATGATAAAATATACGGATTCCACGGTCTTGACGAATAGCCAAGCCTACACCCTTAGACCCCTACAAGAGCGGCAAGCAACCCTGCCAATTCTAGAGTTAGGAGACCTAGTCTCGACTCCTCGAGATGGTCTCCCACTGGACTCTAGAACCCGGTTACTTGTGATCCCCACCTTGGGTCTATCCTAATGCGGAAAAGTAAATAATATACATCAATGGCGACATCATCCTCAACCTGGAAGTGTCCCAATAAAAGAATATTACATACAATGAATTTTACATGAATGAAAAGAAAAACTCCCATCTTACATAAAAAAAACCCGGCTATTCAATCACGACGATCTTATACACCATATCAACACAACAACAAAATACTCATCACAGATCATCAACGCAAGTAAATATGCATATTCCCAATATCGTCGACGTATAGCAACGAAATTAAGGATACACATATTACACTTACGGTCGCAGAAAAGAAATGTAAAGCTACAACATTAGGAATCCGCACAATACTTAGACATCGCAAACCCGGGATATCTCATATTCCGGCTTTCATGCCTAACCAAGTAGATCTTACATTTAGGTCTCAAAAATGAAAACACATTTTCAAAAGAAGTCGGGTAATTCAACAAGATTCCCGATATCCAATGAGACAGAAATGTTAGATTTATAAACAACCAATTAATTTTCTCAAAACTAATTAGTGTAGATTCCAAATATTGTATCACAATCAGAAAAGCTAGGCGATGCTAAACATTTCAATTGATTCATCAAACACCCACAAATCTCAGAGACTTCAACACTTGAGTCTCATTTAAAAATACCCAGAGAGTGCCACAAGTACCTACGGATCAGCACAAGAAGGCATGGTCCTTGCCTCACCAATGGCGCCGCGGAATCGCGGCTAAAAGCATGTTTTAGCTGCGGTTGTGCGGCCGCTTAGTCGAGTTAGGCGCTCGTTTTTCATAGGGATCCATAGAAAACCCTGCAATATTTTCTGCATATTTTTAAACCCAAAAATTCCAACTTTTGAAAAATTTCTAGAGAGCATGTAAAGATACGGTTTTGATGTTCGATCGAACACTTTAATTTCGTCTAGGTCACACCTAATACTCTAGCTTCGTTCTGTGTCACGACCCAAATTTAGGAACGTGACCGGTATTTAAACCACGGGACGTCAACAGGCGTAACACAATTTAAGTACGCCGAAAACCCAGAATTCTAAACCATAAAAAGAAGTAAGTGATAAAAACATTGTTAAAACATTTGGAAATCTCAAGTAAAAATCTTAAAATTTAAGTTTATTTTCTTAAAAATTTTGGCAGCACCTCCTTTGTAAAACTAACCCCGAAACGGGTACAAACACAAGATATAAATAAAGCATCCTCAAATGGGAGCAAATCACGCCCAAAAGAGGAAAATAACCACCAAAAGCTTATATACGACGCCGTAGCGATGAAATAGACAATAAAAATGAAAACAACATAAATGAGGTAAATCTATGTAAGAAAAGCGGCTCACACGAGCACGACACCCAGAGTTAAAAAATATACAATATCGGTCCTCACAAACTCGTCTCTAAGTCAATACATGAAAGTGGTAGATGGAGAGTACTAGATACAATGAGATATACAATAGATGTAATCGGATAACCGCAAACCCATCTACAGCAAAAAGGCCTCAAAACCAACCGTAGCGGTATCCGCAGAAATAGATACAATAAGGAGCCCTGCCGTGACTACTCTGATGGTCAAGCCTGCAAAACACTACGGCACAGCGGGGGTGAGTTGCCAACTCGTGAATAGTAAGTAACATCATACAGATAATCGCAGGTATGCACGAACAGCGATAATCTATCACATGCAATCTGATAGGATAAGTATGGAAATATGGATATGCAACAATCATGATCAAGTTACACCATCAGGGTACTACAACTACATGAAACAATGCTTATCAAATAACTACTGAGTGTGGGATAAACATATCATCATCAGTGAATCATCATCATGGAAAACCCCGGTGTCCATCAACGACACCCCAAATCCCAACACCTCAGGCGCCGTCACTCTGATCGGCCCTCATATCCGTAAATCTCATGGAACCTGAGTGCCCAATATCGACACTCGAAACATCATGAAAACCCGTGTCCAGCATCGACTCGTAAATCCATATAACTTGGGCTTCGTCAGTCCGGATCGACCCACGGGCTCCGTCAGTCCAAATCGGCCCATGGGCTCCGTCGGTCCGGATCGGCCCATATCCATCTCACGACTCCAGTCGGTATCCTCCGGATAACCGCCAGGTCCAAACTATCACCGGTAGATAGTAGTCCCTCTGCCAGGCTCATCGTCTACTGCACAACATACCTTTCTTGCCCCGGGGAACCATACCAGGTCCACCATGAACCCGCAAATGGATCATCCATCTCCTTGAATTGGGTTTCTAAAATAAATCTCAGAACCGAAAAAACTCATGGTGGACGTATCGAAATATAATATCAAGAGAAACCAGGTTTTCAAAACAATGCATACTTTCTTGAAATATAACCACGGTTCTCAAATCCATAAATCACATGAAATCAGTATCTCAATGCATAAATCCATGAAATATGATGTATGCAACATAGAACAGTAATATGAGCATATCAAGGGAAAACCACTTTTCTAAATGAATCAAGTTTTTAATAATATCATGCGGTTCCCACATTCTCCAAAATCAAATGCAACATCATATAAAGGTGTATATGTAGCTATAGTAAGGTATGTGTGTATGCATGTAGGTATGTATGCATGATGCATTTCATATGCACAATAGAACAAGAATCAACGTCTGACTATTGGTAATAATGAAAGCGGTACGATACATATTCCCTTAGTAAGGTGGTACATGAACAACAGCCTCAATGTCAATAACGAATGCAGTACCATATATATGTATATGCTGTGCGTGTCATGGCAATTACCAACGGTGTATGTGTGGCGAACAATTCAGTGCTTGTGCTACATGAACCGTCAGTAATGGTGCGGTGTCCAATAGGTACTAAGTCAATGTACAACACGTAATGGTATGCAAATGATGCTCATGCACAATCAACGCATATGCATAGAAACATATGGCTATAACATCATATCTAGCCCTCGACGCTTAACGCCATACGGGCGATTTCCCCGTAGATGTTAAATCTACTCCCCGATGATCTCGAGCTAGGTAAATCCAACCGCCTGCTTTCCCTTCTTTATAGCGTTTGAAGTCCCCGCAATCGATCCTAATATCACATAAAACATAACAAGTGCCACTTAGAAACCGTTCAATAATATATACAAACTACGTTTAGATCAATGCACCGACTCTGTCACGACTCGAAATATTAGCTCGTGACCAGCACTTGAATCACGCAACGTCTAAAGGCGTAACAGAATTCAAGTAAGCTGAAACCCAGAAATCTAAACCTTTTAAGGAAAATAAAGGAGGTGAAGTTTTGAAATAAGGGTATAATGAAATCAAGTTTTCTTAATGCATAGAAAAGAACATGAATGATGAAAGTGAAATTTACTAGTTTGAAAACTTGTTTCGTCTTTTAAAAATTTTGGCAGCACCTCCTTTGTATATTTTGATCCAAAACCACAAATACATAATAATGATAATGGCATCCCCAAGCGGGAGCTAGCACTTCGCCAAACGGCGGATCACAACCACGCAAGATAATATATACAAGTATACGACGCCCAACGGCGAAGTTCACCACAAAACGATAAAGAAATAGCAAGATATAAAAACCATAAGTAGCGAAAAACCCTTCGCTCTAAGTCTAGCAACCACAATCCCGCTGAGTCTCATTACTTATACAACTTACAAATTTTGATTGATGGAGTTAACTAGATACAATATGAAATGTAGATACAAGAGTGGGAATGATACAAATGTCCCACCTACCAATGCAAAACACCTGAATGCAACTGTGTGCCAGCGAAGCCGCTACTAATCCAAGCGGTCGACCTGCAAGAACTGTGGCACAACGGGGGTGAGTTGCCAACTCATGAGTAGAAAAATATCAACAGATAGAAATCGAATAAACAACGACTCCTAGGCCAACTATATCATAAAGGTAATACTATGATATCTAGGGTGACCGGTCTGTATATGTGCCAACACGGTAGTCAATACCTATATGCATGCGGATAACATCCAACAGTAATAATCAATGCATGTATATGGACCTCGTCCAACCATAAACAAGGTATGTATGCATGTAGATCTTGTCCACCCAATATCAATATCTGTATGCACGTAAATATCACAAAGGAGTGTACATGAAAGTATGAGGATATATATCAACAGTGTCCCTCCCGACACATCACAATCATAGAACCTGAGTGCCTAGCATCGACACTCGAAAACATCATGAAAACCGTACCCAGCATTGGCATATAAATCCTCATATATCGGGCTCCGTCAGTCCGGATCGGCCCACGGGCTCCGTCAGTCCGGATCGGCCCATATCATCTCTCGACTCCAGTCGATATCCTCCGGATATCCACCGAGCCCAAATACTATCACCGGTAGGTAGTAGTCCCTCTGCTAGGCTCACCGTCTGTATACACAGCATCCCTTTCTTGCCCTCGGGTACCATACCGGGTCCACCATGTACCCGCAATCGGCCTCATCTGCCTCCTTGAATCGGGTTTCATGTGTCCCTCTCAGAACCGAGAAAACACATGGTGAACGCACTGAAATATCATATCAGGAGAAACCGGGTTTTTAAAACAACACATAATCTCTTTTAAAATGTCCACGGTTCTCAAATCCAGAAATTTCATGAAAACAGCTTATCTCAATGCGTAAAATCATAGAGCATGATGCATGCGACATATAACGGAAATGTAAGCATATCCGTGTGTCATGCAACATGGAATAGTGATATGACATATTAAGCGAAAACCACTCTATTAAAAATGATTCCAGTTTTTAAAATATAACATGCGGTTCCTAATTTTACAATAAAACCAGTTATCTATAAAGGTACAATATGAATATAGGCAAGTGTAGATGTACCAATGTATGTGTGCACAAATATGGATATACGAATGTGTATATCCGCAAGTATGGATATATCAATGTATATGTGCACCAATATGGATATACGAATGTGTATATCCGCAAGTATGGATGTATCAATGTATATGTACACCAATATGGATATATGAATGTGTATATCCGCAAGTATGGATGTATCAATGTATATGTGCACCAATATGGATATACGAATGTGTATATCCGCAAGTATGGATGTATCAATGTATATGTCATGATGCAACAATCCTACTGTGTAGTGACATGGCAATTATCGATGATGAAGTGTGTGAGCCGGCAAATCTGTGTACGTGTAACATACGCATCATCGATAATGGTGCAAGTGTACTAGCACAGGTATAAGCAATGCAATGGAAATAATATGAATGCAGCATAAGGTAAATCATATGCAAATACTGATGGGTATACGTATCTAATATGACCGAGTTTGGGAATCTATCAATCGGCATCCAGCCTAACAATATCGCATACGGTATGATCCATCGTACGACAACCTCTAGTAAAGGATAAGGATCAATCATCAAGTCAAACTCATCACGCACAGAAAATTATTGTACGACGACATTAAGCTAATAGGGATCCTATCATCCTATAAGACAAATGATGGTACGGCCTAATAACACATAGGCCTATCATCCAGGATTCACAACATTCCATATATATATCTATATATCTATATACCTATGTCCCAGGTCACATCGCAATAATCTCATATCAGGGGACCGGCAAGGTATAAATCATCTCGATCGACTCGCATTCGTATACCAACATATCATCATATCATCATATCCGTCTTATATTCTTTCATCGCATTTATATCACACATCGAATCGAATTCACATAAACATTCTATCTCTACTAAGTATAAGTATCTAATCTAACATACACACCCGAACCACACAAGGAGATTTTAAAAGAAGCGAATCGTAGTTTTGAAAATAGGGGTTACGGTGTTTTAAGGAAAAGATATCATTTGAAAATCTATAACCTCCCTCAAGGTATATATTTAAAAGATATATACGACTCTTCGGTTTAGAAAAAGGTATGGTTCGGATGACGCATCTACTTCGTGTAAGTGCACGGCGGCGCCCCGGCCGTCGATCTGATGCCGGAATGCGGAAATGAAAAACTTTGCGAAACTTGCAAACCGGCACCACCGCGCACTTTTAACCCGGATCAGGCCATTAACCTATCTACTAGCAAACTAAAAGACGGGTAGAGAGTTATACCAAGCGATCCGTGTCCTTCGGTCTTCGTCTCCACTCCGATCTCCCGCAGAATCTTCGTCCGTCACCTCCTCGTCGGAAAGGGCACCACGTAGCCAAATTCTTTTACGGGCTCCCACCTCTGGACCGAGGAAACTCGGGCGTGAAGTTGGCAATCCGACGCGTCCAAGGGTATTGTAGGCTAGTGTAGAATACTATGTCTCTTTGGGGTTTATGTAGTTGCCATGGTGGAGGAAGTGAACAATCAAGAATAAGCTTTGGAGAAAAGTGGAGCTATCATTTTCAAAACTAGAATGAGATGAAGAATGAAAATCCTCTCTCCAAAAAACTCACCCCCTTCCACAAATATATGTGGTCGGCCACTCTCAACCATGAGGAGGGAAAAAGAATGAATATCCAAAAGAAGAAAAGAAAAGATAATGCTAGATTAAAGTCACACCCATTTCACACTTCAATCCTTTCACAAAAACCATCACAATAAATGCAAAGGATTGATCCAAAAGGAATCTCATGATGATGAAGCCACAAATGCAAGAAACCCCCTCCACAATAAGTTATTTGCAAACTTGCAAATAACCCCTTCCACCAGAAAGTCCGGCCGTGAAGGAACAAAGGAAAACCGGCCGGAACGGAATGCAAACTGGCAACTTCAGGAAACTGATCCCGTAATAAATTACAGGAAAACCCCGCGACTGCATATACATGCCCGCATTTGTATTCCCACTGAACACAAATGCAAAGAGACAAAATCTACACTGTCTAATACTAGGATCCGGCTTAAACCAAAGCCCGCTAGTAAAAACCGTCTGATCACGATCGTGCAATACCGCACGTATCTGATCGAACCCTGCCATATCTCCATACGGCCTCTACAGCGTTTCGCCCGAAACTTGAGTAACTGTGTGTGTGGTGGACTTTAAAGACTCGTCAATACTATGGCTGTGGATTTAACCACTAGCACGTCAGAGGTATTAGCCATACGTGACGGGCTACCAGCTATTGACCAAAAGGGACGTCGATGAGCAAACTCATCCTGACACCCTACTGAGCCTGTCAGTGAAAATATCCGTACAGTCCGGTCCGTTCGTCTATGAGCATCGCATGGCGGGCCTAGGGGGTTGGTAAAAGTAAGACCCCCAAAAGCGGTACAAGTTGTGTCGGAGTATAGCCCAGAACACCCTGAGATACTACTGGAATACCTACCAGTAAATCTCCTGCCTTGGCTAAGGACTTTTCATGTACTGGCTCTCCTAGACACAGCGCGACCTCACCCCCAATACCGGGAGAGACGAACCCCTGTAGATCTGCTCACTGCCTCCATGTGGCTCGGGACTGTACCTAACTAAAACCTGTTTGCACGTCTCCTTTGAGCGTGGTAGGGTAGTAATCAAAGCACAGTGGGAACTCACACGAGACAAATGACGATCTCAGGTCGATGAACTAACCTATATACATGTCACCAGGGAACTGCTATCTGACGTCAGGTATAATACCAACTAGCAGGTTCCCGGCGAGTCATGCCCGGTGTACTCATAACCCAATGAGCACATGTATATATCTCAGGTGAACCAACTGACACCTGTGGCTTGTGAGACCGGCCACCGTCCTTCGTCGGGGTCTCGACTGTATACACTAGTCTACTCAGGAGTATCGATGCCCTGTCTCGAAACTCCCACGACTAGGGACCTTTTAAGGATGTTCTTATAGACCCCAGCTCCCACGTATATGATCGCCCTCATACTGCTGGTAGTCAAGCAAGAATCCTAGGGGCTCTATCAACGTGTAATAGCGACTCGTAAGGTCACCTAAAGCTGTACACGATGATAAAGATAAACCAGATAGCATACTATCATCTCGAGTAAGACTGTCCTACCGGCATAGGTCCTCCCTCAATCATTGCAATCACGTGCCTGTGATCCAATAATTGACTCTGAGGGCATTATATCCAACAATCTCCCACTTGCACTCAAGGCTAATTATTGCGATGTCGCATACTCACAGCCCGTGTGATACCGAACACCCAACTCCTCTACTAGTCAGTCTCACAAAGCTCGTTTGCGAAACTATTGCGTTCGAGGAATAGCCTCAGTGAGTGGATCCGCTCTGATGTTTCTTTCTATGTCTTTCTTTTTCTCAAGTTCGCGGAGACAGCCATCTCTCGAAATGAGCAATACCTGTCTTAGAATGTGTCTGGATATCTAATGGGACCTAGCTCATAAATGAACTCCAAATCCAAACTTCTTAGACTGTATCGTCAACTGAACTTAATCAGTATCCTGCGTCATGCCTCCCTCAGTATCCTCTTGGACCACCTGTCCAAAATACTGCCCCTCGTCAGAAGGAAAACTATAACTCTGACAGCCACTCTGCCATCCAGGTCACCTTGGAATCCTGGAATGATAACCGTCTCCCAAAAGAGGCTGCCGTTATCATATCCCTAGAACATCCACTTATGTTCTAAAACTGCTTCCGACTGTTTCTCCAGGATTGGATAAATATCATCTTATTGCATCTATTGCAAAAACAACATCCGGTGTGGTACTTGACATCTCATGATTGACTCAATTGCCTAAGCAAGTGATCTGCCAATCATGCACATCCCTCTCCCCTTTAGTCTGTAAGACACCTTTAGAGAGGGTAACTCCATTACCTGCAGGTACACTACCGTGCCAGGAGTCGTTCATTCTAAATACTCATAGAATGCTGTCTAAGTACCCTGATTGGGAAAGCACCCAAATCTAGATCTAAAACCATAGATCTAGTAACCAGAATGTACGATATAAGATCCAATTCCTATGTGGAGAAACTACTGTGTGACAACCAAAGTATAACCGATCGTAGTGTAGGAATATCACTTCCTACTCTGTGTATGTCATCCAGATACCAGGACATCACACCCTACTACCTTCTGAACAGATCCATCCCCTATTCCGATGAAGTCAAACCTATGACTGTCACATCAGAAATAGATGATCTATCTCCGCTGTATTCGCTTTAGTCTGTAAATAGACATAAGCCACCTGTCCACCAATGCTTCTGCTGCTCCCACTGACTACGACAACCCTCTGGCAGAGTCATATAGACGTACACTTCTAAAGCTAGTTTAGAACGGCGCTATACTCATCCTCCTGCCGGGTCTCACAGTCTGGAACAACAGCAATGGCAAGTCTGGGTAAACAAGATCCTCCCTGCCACCATCCTTGAGCATACCGAAGTACCTCTCGGGTGCCTGAGGTTACCCACTTGATCTGCGGAGTGGCTAATAGAATGTCAAACCAGATTGAATCTTTAGGTTCTTATCAAATCTTCAGTAATCGTTTGCGGCTTTGGAATCACTTCCAGTTCTATCATACTCCCACTACTGTTTTTTGAAAAAAATCCATTTTTGTTAAAACTGTGGCGAGTCAAGAACAATATCACTATCGATCTTCCAGATGGTAGAAAGTCAATCCTCGTCATAGCCCGGGTCAACCCACAAACAGCCATTACAGAAACGTGCCTTGAGTTGTCCAGTGTCTGGTTTTAAGCATAAGCCGGACAACTCCCCGTATCTTAACAATGTCAAGATATGAACTGTTCTATATCCAATATAGAAACAGAGACACTGATTTAATTGAACCAGATTCAAATCATGCAGCTGTCTCCAGTGCATGTCAACTAAATGGAAGGAGGCCGATCAGCATTACTCAATTTAGGAATACTTCCAATTATGAGTAACCTGAAAGAGAAGCAAGTTCTCTTAATCATTACTATCAACTGAATACCATACACAAGTATCTACATCTTCGATCACCTTGAAGAATCCTGATACTTGCAACATCCGGTTCTCTACTTTACTCTTATATACCTATAACTTCTCAAAACTCAGACCCTGTGTTTCTACGAAACACTTGTCTAAGAACTAGAGTAGTCATAAGTAAACAGAATATAGTACGAGGACCAACTCCTCTGTCCCAATGGACACTGGAAAATATACAATACTTTGTACAAGTCAGTCTAATAACTCATTCACTGTGTGTTGTAGGTTGAAAACTGTACTTATGGTTAAGAAGAATTACACTGCTGTTCAATGCTCCTTACCTAACCATCCACTGATATAGGTAAATGTCATAGACATAATTTCAAAAAGGTATATCTCACTCTATAAAAATAGACGTACAGATATATCAATTTGAAATTGGTGCATAACAACAGATATTCAAAACCAAATATTCGCCGTCCGGCAAACAACCCAGGCAACTTCCTCAAATATCACCAATTTCAACGAATCCCGATATAATGAGGATAATCATCTAATTCCCAATAACTTACTCCCACTCATCATCTGTAAAACCATACAAATGTGAGAATCAAACCTGGTAAATACATACCCTGGAGCAAGTGTCCAATTGGGAAATCAATTATCTTTTAACAGTACACAATGAATACTGAAATATTGAAATGTTTCGATGGGGTATCCGGGTATTCCTAGTAATGCCACTTCCATTATCCAGATTCACAACTACAACCGTATAATTCTTTGCCATCTCTCCAAATCCCTTTATATGTCTTTAGTCATTATCTTCTATACACCCTTTTAGGCCAAATGGTTTTCTTCCTTCCCTACCGTTCGGCACCAGCCTATGGTTTGGAAGAAGACTATCCAATAAGCATAATGGGTGTACTATCCTAATCCTAGGAGCACTCGCAATGCGAGAGAAGGTGAAGATAAAAGACAACCGAATAAACCTTATTCCTATTTCTCCTGAACCAGAATCCATCCCCGAACTGGAACAAGTTCCTTTCGAGTTCGTATATAACCATATGATGGAGTATCCAATAAACTGTGGATCTTCATAGTGATACGGGGTGTCCTGGAGAAATACAAAGGTGATTTAGGATTGGCGAAGAAATACTTGGTTTGGTCGTGAATAGCTGTCGCAATTTACTTTACCCTCTTACTAATCCCTTTCTTTGTCTTAACTTAATACCTTCTGCACACCATCGTTATGCTAATTGGTTTTCTTCATTCCCCACCGTTCGGCACCAGCCTAAGGTTTGGAAAAAGACTATCCAATTTGCGTAATAGGTGTACTATCTCCTAAACCAAGGAATACTCGCAACCTGAGAGAAGGTAAAAGGAAAAGACAACTGAATAGTCCTATTCGTTTTCTCCAGAACCGGAAACCATCCTCGAATTCCTTCGAGTTCGTATATAACCATACGATAGTTTTGTCCAATGGAAGTGGACGTTCATAGTAATACGGGGTGTCCTGGAGAAAAGGGTAAAAGTAGGAGTGGCAATGAGGTTTGCAACTCTGACAATCCAAAAGCCAGTGTTTAAGAAGGTTCGGTTAATTTTGGTCACTAAGTCATAGTCTAGGGTCAGGTCAATGGTCGCTGCCAAAGAGAGAGAGAAAAGAAACACTCAGCGTGCACTCTAACCTAGATCAGAATGGTTATCACTTTATCTAATCTGGAAACCTCCCACTGTAACATCAAATTCTTCTCCAAACCTGAAAGAAGAATTAGCCGGGATCACCCGAGGAGTAAACCAACTCATCAGTGGGAATCGGGATCCAACTATCATCGCATGATAACGTGACGGAATCCGCTCACGTTATCACACTCCAGAAGGTATGCGCATATCTGGCAAGTTTTAGTTTCTTTAGAAACTCCCGATGTGATTTTTGCCCCATGCTCTTATGACCTTGACGAAGGCCAACATATCATAAGTCACATGTCAAGTTCTACCCGTCATTATCCAGGTTAATTTGAACCCACCCGTACATACCCTTGACGAAGGCCAAAATAGTAGTACGACTGTCCCAAACCAACGCATCTATCTATGCTGCAGAAAAGTAACAAATAGCTACCATACACTATGCCTTGACGAAGGCCAACATACATAGCATGAATACTAAGTGCTACCGTTCTGAAATGACGGAGGGCTACGAATGGTTTCTGGCGAAAACCTTTAACGTAAAGAACTTGATATCGTTGAAGGAACTGATAGCTTTATAAAAATATAGTGGCGAAAACCTTTGCTAAAGAGGTCACTCCCGGTGAAGGGATCTCGGCACTTTCTCCGTGGAATGAGGTGCAGGATATTCCAACTAAATACCACGATGCAAAGCAAAAGTAATCGGCTATAGTGAAGTTATTGCCCTGACGCAAACTTCTGTCCAAGGGGTCACTCCCGGTGAAAGGATCTCGGCCCTTGCCTCGTCGACTGAGGAGCTGGATATTCATAACCGAATACCAGTATGCAAAACAAAAGAGAACGCCCTTGCAATAACAGCTTTTTGAAAAATGTTCCAACAACATCAAAATAGGTTTGTTTATCTTGCATTGATCCGAATCAACGCAGTCCCATCAATTGATCACACCACAAAAGAACGAAACTAATGATATACGTATATGCCATCCGCATTCGCCACTGGGTCCCGTCATCACCCATTAAGTTACTTAACTAACAACAGAGCGGGGACTGGACTAGCGCAGATGCAAAACATATACAACATCTACTAGTATATATATAATATATAATTTTCGCTTAAGGCGTGATAAAATGCAACATCACAGAAATGTAATCAGCATCACAGAACAATACAGATATCTGGGATCCCCGAGTTTCATAGAGCCGCTACTGAAACCCGATGTTCCCCTGGTCGTGTGGATAGCTTGTGCAATGAAAATCTTAGACCCCTACGGGCGCGGCAAGTTACCAGCCAAAACCTGAAGCGAGGCAGCCCCCTTCAGCAACGTGAATGGACCACCCAGCACTTCACGGAATCCGGTAACTTGGGCACCCCTCCTGGGTCAACCTATACCCCCTACGAGTGCAGCGAATAGCCCACCAATTCTAGAGTGAAGCCCCCTCCGTCTCAACGCTATGAGATTCAGGTCTGTTGCCCTCTAGAACCCGGCTATCCGTGCACCCCTCCGCGGGGTAATCCTAGTACAGAAAGTAAAATATACATACAACGGGTACATCGACCTCGACCCGGTCGTGCCCCAAAAGAATAATACAAACAGGCAGTGACGGCAGTCCACATGTCGGACGCTCGTCCCGCAATATCAAATGTACATATAAAACAAAACTGTACTACCATTGCATCCAGGCTATCCACCACGACAAATCCGCAACATCACAGCACAATACAGAACATCAACGTGAATGTCATGTTCGCAAATCCGTCTAACCGGGCTATAGCAGTTAGACAGGATTTACCGATCAAGTAACATTCACGGTCGCAGATATAATGTAAATACTGTGAACTAGCATGTTTAAAATATCCGATCGAACAAATTTACCAAAGTAGGCCCCAAGCACTACTGTAGCACTCACAGAAAATCTGGGCCCAAACAGAATATCCCAAAACCCCTATTTCACAGACTAGGACCCACTGGAAAAAATTGGTGCAACAAGGGGTCATTATGGCCGCGGAACCGCGGCCAATGCATGTGTTTGGCCGCGGTTCCGCGGTGGAAAAGTCGAATCAAGCCACCAAATTTTTCCATAAGTCTACGAACACCCTGCACATATTTTTGCAACACCCTGAAAAATTTTTGGAGCTAAAATTTTTTCGACAGAAACCTGATGCAAGAAAAATACGGTTTTTGGGAATTTTGTTCGATCGAGTTCTAAACATACTAGAGCAAGCTAGACTAGGTTAATGGCGTGTCTCTGATACCAATGTAAGTGCACGGCGGCGCCCCGGCCGTCGATCCGACGCCGGAATGCGGAAACGAAAAACTTTACGAAACTTGCAAACCGGCACCACCGCGCACTTTTAACCCGGATCGGGCCATTAACCTAGCTACTAGCAAACTAAAAGAAGGGTAGAGAGTTATACCAAGCAATCCGTGTTCTTCGGTCTTCGTCTCCACTCCGATCTCCCGCGGAATCTCCGTCCGTCACCTCCTCGTCGGAAAGGGCACCACGTAGCCAAATTCTTTTACGGGCTCCTACCTCTGGACCGAGGCAACTCGGGCGCGAAGTTGACAAGCCGACGCGTCCAAGGGTACTGTAGGCTTGTGTAGAATACTATGTCTCTTTGGGGTTTATGTAGTTGCCATGGTGGAGGAAGTGAACAATCAAGAATATGCTTTGGAGAAAAGTGGAGCTATCATTTTCAAAACTAGAATGAGATGAAGAATGAAAATCCTCTCTCTAAAAAACTCACCCCCTTCCACAAATATATGTGGCCGGCCACTCTCAACCATGAGGAGGGAAAAAGAATGAATATCCAAACGAAGAAAAGAAAAGATAATGCTAGATTAAAGTCAAATCCTTTCACAAAAACCATCACAATAAATGCAAAGGATTGATCCAAAAAGAATCTCATGATGATGAAGCCACAAATGCAAGAAACCCCCTCCATAATAAGTTGTTTGCAAACTTGCAAATAACCCCTTCCACCAGAAAGTCCAGCCGTGAAGGAACAAAAAAAAACCGGCCGGAACGGAATGCAAACTGGCAACTTCAGAAAACTGATCCCGTAATAAATTACAGGAAAACCCCGCGACTGCATATACATGCCCGCATTTGTATTCCCACTGAACACAAATGCAAAGAGACAAAATCTACACTGTCTAATACTAGGATCCGGCTTAAACCAAAACCCGCTAGTAAAAACCGTCCGATCACGATCCGTGCAATACCGCACATATCTGATCGAACCCTGCCATATCTCCATACGGCCTCTACAGCGTTTCGCCCGAAACTTGAGTAACTGTGTGTGTGGTGGACTCTAAAGACTCGTCAATACTATGCCTGTCAGTGACAATATCCGTACAGTCTGGTCCGTTCGTCTATGAGCATCGCATGGCGGGCCTAAGGGGTTGGTTAAAGTCAGACCCCCAAAAGCGGTACAAGTCGTGTCGGAGTGTAGCCCAGAACACCCTGAGATACTACTGGAATACCTACCAGTAAATCTCCTGCGTTGGCCAAGGACTTTTCATGTACTGGCTCTCTTAGACAGAGCGCGACCTCACCCCCAATACCGGGAGAGACGAACCCCTGCAGATCCGCTCACTGCCTCCATGTGGCTCGGGACTGTACCCAATTAAAACCTGTTTGCACGTCTCCTTTGAGCGTGGTAGGGTAGTAATCAAAGCACAGTGGGAACTCACATGAGACAAATGACGATCTCAGGTCGATGAACTAACCTGTATACATGTCACCAGGGAACTGCTATCTGACGTCAGGTATAATACCAACTAGCAGATTCCCGGCGAGCCCTGTCCGGTGTACTCATAACCCAATGAGCACTTTTATACATCTCAGGTGAACCAACTGACACCAGTGGCTTGTGACACCGTCCACCGCCCCTCGTCGGGGTCTCGACTGTATACACTAGTCTACTCTGGAGTATCGAAGGCCTGTCTCGAAACTCCCACGACTAGGGACCTTTTAAGAATGTGCTTATAGACCCCAGCTCCCACGTATATGATCGCCCTCATACTGCTGGTAGTCAAGCAAGAATCCTAGGGGCTCTATCAACGTGTAATAGCGACTCGTAAGGTCACCTAAAGCTGTACACGATGATAAAGATAAACCAGATAGCATACTATCATCTCGAGTAAGACTGTCCTACCGGCATAGGTCCTCCCTCAATCATTGCAATCACGTGCCTGTGATCCAATAATTGACTCTGAGGGCACTATATCCAACACATCGACAATCTAGTCCTATAATACCCTAAACGGCAATATCGCTAAACGTCTTCCTATGATAGTAGTAACATGTCACTTCTAATTATCCTCTAGTTTCTAATATGGTTTCATTGTTATCTTCATTCTAACCCTAGTTTCCTAATCTAGGTTTCCTAACCATATTCTATAATCAGTTTTCCATCAATACATCGCGGGGGTGCTATGCGCCATCCACCCGACTTCCCCCGTGGATATAGATCCACTCACCTTGGTTCTTGTTCGCCGAAGTCGATGACGCTACGCCCCGTCACCTCGGAATCCACACGAAGGTACCTACAGTAATAAACCATAGCAATGCTCATTAAAATCTAGGCGGAAAACCAAAACGGTACATGTTTCGCTCATAGGTCAAAACCTATAGCTTTGCGTGCAAAACACGACCAAAAACCCTGGTCGTGGACGTCCAAACGCGACACGACGGAAACACAATACCAAAGACCAAAATCAAGTCAAAACGAAGTCGTAAAACAATGCACCAACTCATGGAAACGGTCCCAGATTTTACCCTAAGCCAAATTGGTCAATTCTGCATACATGGAGGGTCAAATTTACTGCAGATAAGGACCTGGAACCAAACTGGAACAATTCTACCCTACTCTGGCCGCAAATTGCGGCCAGATTGAATAAATCTGCGGCCTGGGTGCAGGAGATGGGGCTCAGGTCTTAGTGGTAGCTTCCTAGGGGCCTGCACGACTCCCAGTAATTGCAAAATCATTTTTAGTGTCCCTGGATTGCTCCTGATTCCAAAATACCCTCACAAATCACACATTTATCCGATGTCGGGGTTTCTAAATCCGTGTTTTGGGGTTTCTAAGCTCTAGACCAGGTCATTAAACAGCATCCAAGTCTAGTTAACAGCCACAACATCACCAAATTCAAACAAACACTCCAACCCTTTACTAGGGTTTCCCAAGGTTCACTAAACACCACAATTTCACCTCTAAGCTTGCATGGAAGGTAAATTTAATGAAATACTATGCTAAGGGTGATGAAATTACCTTACTTGGGCAACCCAAGAAAAACCCTAGCTCCTCAAGGTTGTCAAAATCTCAATTTTCTTGGTTCATTGCGATATGGGTGAGGAGGTGATCATTTTTTTGTGAAGGGGTATAGGGTTTTGGCAAGGTTTTTGGGGTGGATCTCTGAGTGAAGTGGAGGGAGATGAAGATGATGAAGAGAAGAAGAAAGGAAATGGGGAAGGCATAGGGCTGCTGCCCTCTCTCTTTCTCTTTTAATCTAACCCTCACACTCTATTATTACCCTTTTGACCTTTTTCACCCTTTACTCTTATCTTTTAAAAACCAAACCATAAAATACCCAAAACAACAAAAGAAAACAACATGTAACAAAAATTTAACATGACATGGTGCACTGGCCACGAAAAACTGTAGAAATGCGGATTTGGCTTAATCGCGATTAGCAGTGCACTAATCGGGTTTTTATCAAAACTGCATATAATAAATTTTAAAAATGCCAAATCCTTTAATTATATTATTAAATGAATAAATTATTTTAATTTCTATTTATTTCATGATTATTGGTATATATTTATACCCTTTTTCGAAAACCCCAATTTCGCAAATCGGACAGTTTTCGGGAAAAATATTAATTTAATATTAAATTCCAAAAATAATATTTTATACTTTCTGAAATGTTACAGTCTTCCCCCCTAAATAAATTCGGTCGCTGAATTTAAATTTAAAACCCCAAAATCTAAAACATTTCAATAATCGGCTCAAAACAACGGGCTCCGAAATCATGGAAAACGCAGAAATAACACCGCGCGTCAAGTGCGCATGAAAATGAGTACAAAGCTCAAAATCGAACTCCGTCAAGCGTTACGCAAATCATCTAATTTTCATGCATATCCTCGGAGTTACAATAGAGATACAGATCTCGAATTCCACTAATGAAATCCAGTATACACTAGTCAAATTCTATAATACGTGTATAGTACGCATCTTTGAAAACTCCAAAATTTGAATAAAATACATGCAAAATCTTTTCTAAATCGCCGCAGGAATGCGTAACTCATGGCATAACTGACGGACGCTCATTTTAAAATAATAATATATGTCCATATTTGTTTTCTTAAATACACGTTCCGACGTTTTGAAAATATCCCAAAATGTTCTACTTTATAAACGTTTGTGTCGCTTATGGACATGTAGAAAATAGCGAGACTATAGCTCCTTTTGAAAACCCTTTTTGGTAATCTTTTAATGCATGCAATGTACTCAGGTACTGTCCTAAGATAGTCATGTTTGGGTACTACACAATATAGCGCCCAACATGAAAACAAAGTGCTCAAAAGCAAAATCAGCCTCAAAAGGCGTATCCAATAATCACATGCGTCTGGTGCGCATGGAAGTCAAATCCAAATACAGGTGCAAAAATATTCACAAAAGCCCAAAACTACGTGCAACGGGTGTGCACGAAAGTATCTGTCCACTGCAACAGTGTGCATGACAACAATATCTGGTGCACCAATTGTGCACGAAAACAACTTCTGGTGCATCAAATACACGAAATACAATCAATGACTCAAATGCATAAAAAGAAACACCGAGTACACCAAGGTGTATAAATCAAAATTGTGTGCAACTGCGTGCACAAAACACATATCAATACACTACAAGCACATATAAGCTATACCGAGTGCAAAAATCAAATCATCCGTATGAAATCTACGAAATCATAAACACCTGATACGAAGGTAAAAAATCGACATCAAATGCAATAGATATGCACAAATCACAAATCAACACAACGGTGTATAAAAGATATATATCATCTGCGAAACTATGCGCAAACATGCAAATACCCAGTAGGTGCAGCTATGGTGCACGAAATCAATATTAGGAAACACATCATCAAAACTCAAATCCAAGCGATATAAGCGTGATACTCGGATCACAACGCAAATCGCAATAAGGAAATCGAGGTACACCTCCTACAATGTCGAAAAAATAAATCGATGCGCCTAAAAACCGGCAGAACAAGAACATCCGCTCGCCTCCTGCTCATGGTCTGGCGTCTTCTGTCTCTGGGTACTCATCTCCTCCTCGGATTACCAATCCCGCAATCCATCGGCCCATCGGCCCTGTCAGGTGTGCTAACGGGAACGATTCCGCTCTAGCACTTCTCTGGTCATCTCTCGGTCAATCATCATGACCACTCGTAAGGCAGCATGTTGCTGGCGTCGGCCTCTGGTCCTCTGACTATACGTGACACATCTGATCCTGGGTGCAAGTCTCATTGCAGCAGTGTCCTGGAAGGAATCCTGCTCAGGGTTTCTTCCGATCTTGCCTATGCTGAACTGTACGGAGGCTGGTACTCTTACATAATCCTTTCTTGTTTTCTGGATATCTGCGTGTTCCGCACACATTTCCTCTGAAACTGGCCATATCCCAACGCCTCTGTAAGCATATCAGGTCTCTGATCTCGATGGGGAGTAATAACAGCTCGTCAGCATCCCGCACGAATCTCTGGTTCCACTTCTCTTTATCGTCGTCCACTATGACGTCATGCTATGCTATCTGCGCACTGCAACTGTTCTCGGCCACGGTCAATCCGAAGTCTCTCATATGGACCCGAAATTGCGTACTCGGTATCTTCATCACTCTGTAGAAGATATCTGGCCGAACACGTCCTCGGGAACTCGTCCCAACCATCAGAGGAATACTCAATACTCGTCCGTTCTCGATCAACTCACAACGCCTCTGGGTGAGGTCCTCTATCCAAAGCTGGTCAGCTTGCTGATCTCTTATCACATGGTATCCGGACGACGTCAAAATTTTTGATCGAGTCAGCAAGCTCCCAAAATTTCCCAAAGGCTCAACACCTGAGCGCAGTCTAAAAATATCTGGTACATATCACAGCACCTCTGGACTAGCCGTAGAAGGGCAAACCCAAGCCTCACTGATGGCACCGCTAAACTGCCACAAACCCTAAGGTTCAAAGCGTTTCCGTGGTCATCATGTCGAGTTAGGGTTTCATTCTTCTAGAGGGTCCACAGAATTACCTGCATGTTTCTCCGAACACTTTAAACTTGGGAAAAATGGTTTCCTAACACTCATTCAAACCTTTTTAACTTCGCCTATACAACATGTGAATACCCTTCGCCCGCATGCCAAACAATGCCTCAATGCTCCAGGAAAGGCGATACATCGGCTGTCATCTCTGGATCGGTCTGCCCCAGGTCTGAGTAAGATTCTCTCCACACTGGAAATCTTCAACTCAACTGGGCCTGCGTCGGCGCATCAATCTGACGAATCACCTTCGTCTCCCAACTCGGGGTATAATAGCTATCATCTGTCGCATTTCTGCCTGGAAGCTCCGGCGATCTTAGCTCATAAGCTCTGGAAGCGACATCCTATCAATCTCAACAACAGCTGGGTCATCTTTCTGCACGGTAGGCGACATCATAATCCCTGAGGTATGCCGTATATCAATAGTCCTCTCGCAACTGGCAGCTCTAACAGTGGCCCGATCATCCGACATAAAACCAAACACTCGCCTCCACAAGAGGTTACAACAAAAATAATAACTCGAGACATTCTCATGTCACCAGAAAACACAATAATCAGCTCTCGTACAGACGAGCTCGCCCTGACCGCAGCACTAGCAGCAGCTCAAACTGCGCTCAAACTATAGTGACAGGAACCTCAATCGAGTATCGAAGAAAGCAGATCAACGGCATGAGAGGAAATGACAAATTCAGAATGGATACATGATCATAAGAAGGAACAACATCAATGAAAGTATGATCATGAACTAATAGAATCGAGGATCTCCAATGGATGTATAATCATGGGTATAAAGAGAATCATAAGTCTCAAAAATATGTACATCCTAAGCTTTCTTAAGTGGAGTATCGTATCGTAAATATGCCGCGGAACATACGTACGGTACGTCACTCTACTCAAGCTACCTACTCCATCAATCAGGGTCAGCCTATGAAACGAAAGTTCGGGTCTAATACCCCCCCCGTTCAAGTCTAAGTTCCTTAAGGTCAAGCCTATGTTCCGAAATACATACCCGCCCTAGACTCCGCATAGTCAAATATAGACTCCAACAGAGGTTAAACCTAACGCTCTGATACCAACTTTGTCACGACCCGAAATATTAGCTCGTGACCAGCACTTGAATCACGCATCATCTGAAGGCGTAACGGAATTCAAGTAAGCTGAAACCCAGAAATCTAAAACTTTTAAAGAAAATAAAGGAGGTGAAGTTTTGAAATAAGGGTATAATGAAATCAAGTTTTCTTAATGCATAGAAAAGAACATGAATGATGCAAGTGAAATTTACTAGTTTGAAAACATGTTTCGTCTTTTAAAAATTTTAGCAGCACCTCCTTTGTATATTTTGATCCAAAACCACAAATACATAATAATGATAATGGCATCCCCAAGCGGGAGCTAGCTCTTCACCGAACGGTGGATCACAACCACGCAAGACAATATATACACGTATACGACGCCCAATGGCGAAGTTCACCACAAAAAGATAAAGAAAAAGCAAGACATAAAAACCATAAGTAGCGAAAAAACCCTCGCTCTAAGGCTCGCAACCACAATCCCACTAAGTCTCATTACTTATACGACTTACAAATTTTGATTGATGGAGTTAACTAGACACAATATGAAATGTAAATACAAGAGTGGGAATGATACAAATGTCCCACCTACCAATGCAAAACACCTGAATGCAACTGTGTGCCAGCGAAGCCGCTACTGATCCAAGCGGTCGACCTGCAAGAACTGTGGCACAACGTGGGTAAGTTGCTAACTCGTGAGTAGAAAAATATTAACAGATAGAAATCGAATAAACAACGACTCCTAGGCCAACTATATCATAAAGATTACTATGATATCTAGGGTGACCGGTCTGTATATGTGCCAACAAGGTAGTCAATACCTATATGCATGCGAATAACATCCAACAGTAATAATCAATGCATGTATATGGACCTCGTCCAACCATAAACAAGGTATGTATGCATGTGGATCTCATCCACCCAATATCAATGTTTGTATGCACATAAATATCATAAAGGAGTGTGCATGAAAGTATGAGGATATATATCAACGGTGTCCCTCCCGACACATCACAATCATGGAACCTGAGTGCCTAGCATCGACACTCAAAAACATCATGAAAACCGTGCCTAGTATCGACACGTAAATCCGCATATATTGGGCTCCGTCAGTCCGGATCGGCCCATATTATCTCTCGACTCCGGTCGGTATCCTCCGGATATCCGCCGAGCCCAAATACTATCACCGGTAGGTAGTAGTCCTTCTGCTAGGCTCACCGTCTGTATACACAGCATCCCTTTCTTGCCCTCGGGTACCATACCGGGTCCACCATGTACCCGCAATCGGCCTCATCTGCCTCCTTGAATCGGGTTTCATGTGTCCCTCTCAGAACCGAGAAAACACATGGTGAACGCACTGAAATATCATATCAGGAGAAACCGGGTTTTTAAAACAACACATAATCTCTTTTAAAATGTCCACGGTTCTCAAATCCAGAAATCTCATGAAAACAGCATATCTCAATGCGTAAAATCATAGAGCATGATGCATGAGACATATAATGGAAATGTAAGCATATCCGTGTGTCATGCAACATGGAATAGTGATATGACATATTAAGGGAAAACCGCTCTTTTAAAAATGATTCCAGTTTTTAAAATATAACATGCGGTTCCCAATTTTACAATAAAACCAGTTATCTATGAAGGTACAATATGAATATGCGCAAGTGTAGATGTACCAATGTATGTGTGCACAAATATGGATATACGAATGTATATATCCGCAAGTATGGATGTATCAATGTATATGTGCACCAATATGGATATACGAATGTGTATATCCGCAAATATGGATGTATCAATGTATATGTGCACCAATATGGATATACGAATGTGTATATCCGCAAGTATGGATGTATCAATGTATATGTGCACCAATATGGATATACGAATGTGTATATCCGCAAGTATAGATGTATCAATGTATATGTCATGATGCAGCAACCCTACTGTGTAGTGACATGGTAATTATTGATGATGAAGTGTGTGAGCCGGCAAATCTGTGTACGTGTAACATACGCATCATCGATAATGGTGCAAGTGTACTAGCACAGGTATAAGCAATGCAATGGAAATAATATGAATGCAGCATAAGGTAAATCATATGCAAATACTGACGGGTATACGTATCTAATATGACCGAGTTTGGGAATCTATCAATCGATATCCAGCCTAACAACATCGCATACGGTATGATCCATCGTACGGAAACCTCTAGTAAAGGGTAAGGATCAATCATCAAGTCAAACTCATCACGCACAGAAAATCATCGTACGTCGGCATTAACCTAATAGGGATCCTATCATCCTATAAGACAAATGAGCGTACGGCCTAATAACACATAGGCCTATCATCCAAGATTCACAACATTCCATATATATATATATATATATATATATACCTATGTCCCAGGTCACATCCGCAATAATCTCATATCAGGGGACCGGCAGGGTATAAATCATCTCGATCGACTCGCATCCGTATACCAACATATCATCAGATCATCATATCATCATATCCGTCTTATATTCTTTCATCGCATTTATATCACATATCCAATCGAATTCACATAAACATTTTATCTCTACTAAGTATAAGTATCTAATCTAACATACACACTCGAACCATACAAGCAGATTTTAAAAGAAGCGAATCATAGTTTTGAAAATAAGGGTTACGGTGTTTTAAGGAAAAGATATCATTTGAAAATCCGTAACCTCCCTCAAGTTATATATTTAAAAGATACATACAATTCTTCGGTTTAGAAAAAGGTATGGTTCGGACGACGCATCTACATCGACTATCTAGTCCTACAGTACCGTAAACGGCAATATCGCTTAACGTCATCCTATGATAGTAGTAACATGTCACTTCTAACTATCCTCTAGTTTCTAATATGGTTTCATAGCTATCTTCATTCTAACCCTAGTTTCCTAATCTAGGTTTCCTAACCATATTCTATAATCAGTTTTCCATCAATACATTGCGGTGGTGCTATGCGCCATCCACCCGACTTCCCCTGTGGATATAGATCCACTCACCTTGGTTCTTGTTCGCCGAAGTCGATGACACCACGCCCCGTCGCCTCGAAATCCATGCAAAGGTACCTACAATAATAAACCATAGCAATGCGCATTAAAATCAAGGCAGAAAACCAAAACGGTACACGTTTCGCTCATAGGTCAAAACCTATAGCTTTGCGTGCAAAACACGACCAAAAACCCTGGTCGTGGACGTCCAAACGCCACACGACGGAAACACAATACCAAAAACAAAAATCAAGTCAAAACGAAGTCGTAAAACAATGCTCCAACTCATAGAAACGGTCCCAGATTTTACCCTAAGCCAAATTGGTCAATTCTGCATACATGGAGGGTCAAATTTACTGCATATAAGGCCCTGGAACCAAACTGGAACAATTCTACCCTACTCTGGCCGCAAATTGCGGCCAGATTGAATAAATCTGCAGCCTGGGTGCAGGGGATGGGTCTCAGGTCTTGTTGGTAGCTTCCTAGGGGCCTGCACGACTCCCAGTAATTGCAAAATCATTTCTAGTGTCCCTGGGTTGCTCCAGATTCCAAAATACCCTCACAAATCACAAATTTATCCGATGTCGGGGTTTCTAAATCCGTGTTTTGGGGTTTCTAAGCTCTGGTCCAGGTCATTAAATAGCACCCAAGTCTAGTTAATACCCACAACATCACCAAATTCAAACAAACATTCCAACCCTTTATTAGGGTTTCCCAAGGTTCACTAAACACCACAATTTCACCTCTAAGCTTGCATGAAAGGTAAATTGAATGAAATACTATGCTAAGGGTGATGAAATTACCATACTTAGGCAACCCAAGAAAAACCCTAGCTCCTCAAGGTTGTCAAAATCTCAATTCTCTTGGTTCATTGCGATAAGGGTGAGGAGGTGATCATTTTTTTGTGAAGGGGTATAGGGTTTTGGCAAGGTTTTTGGGGTGGATCTCTAAGGGTTAAGTGGAGGGATATGAATATGAAGAAGAGAAGTATAAAGGAAATGGGGAAGGCATGGGGCTGCTACCCTCTCTCTCTCTCTTTTAATCTAACCCTCACACTCTCTTATTACCCTTTTGCCCTTTTTCACCCTTTATCTTTTAAAAACCAAACCATCAAATACCCAAAACAACAAAAGAAAACAACATGTAACCAAAATGCAACATGACATGGTGCACTGAGCATTCATTTTGAATTTTTAAAGTTGCATATATTTTTCATATTTTAAATCTGGATTTTTAGACCCGACCCGAGCGTGTTTTGGACTAAATTTGTATTTACCAGAAAATATAATTTTATTTAATTTAATATCTTTATTAAAATTTAACAGTTTAAAATTTATATAACTTACAAAATCTATTTCAATTAAAATCGTTTAGTATTCTTATTATTTTCATTTGGATAATATACTTATCATATCGATCTCCAGAAATAGCACCCAAGTCTAGTTAACAGCCACAACATCACCAAATTCAAACAAACATTCCAACCCTTTATTAGGGTTTCCCAAGGTTCACTAAACACCACAATTTCACCTCTAAGCTTGCATGAAAGGTAAATTGAATGAAATACTATGCTAAGGGTGATGAAATTACCATACTTAGGCAACCCAAGAAAAACCCTAGCTCCTCAAGGTTGTCAAAATCTCAATTTTCTTGGTTCATTGCGATAAGGGTGAGGAGGTGATCATTTTTTTGTGAAGGGGTATAGGGTTTTGGCAAGGTTTTTGGGGTGGATCTCTAAGGGTTAAGTGGAGGGATATGAATATGAAGAAGAGAAGTATAAAGGAAATGGGGAAGGCATGGGGCTGCTACCCTCTCTCTCTCTCTTTTAATCTAACCCTCACACTCTCTTATTACCCTTTTGCCCTTTTTCACCCTTTACTCTTGTCTTTTAAAAACCAAACCATCAAATACCCAAAACAACAAAAGAAAACAACATGTAACCAAAATGCAACATGACATGGTGCACTGGCCACGAAAAACTGTAGAAATGCGGATTTGGCTTAATCGCGATTAGCAGTGCACTAATCTGGTTTTTATCAAAACTGCATTTAATAAATTTTAAAAATGCCAAATCCTTTAATTATATTATTAAATTAATAAATAATTTTAATTTCTATTTATTTCATAATTATTGGTATATATTTATACCTTTTTTCGAAAACCACAATTTCGCAAATCGGACAGTTTTCGGAAAAAATATTAATTTAATATTAAATTCCAAAAATAATATTTTATATTTTCTGAAATGTTACAGACTCCTACAAACTCTCATGTGTTCGCTTAGTGGCTAACGTGTGTAGCGACATTCTAAATCAAAACTAATTGCAGCAAGCTACACAAAGAACGCGAACCGTGTCGGATACCGTAACGCGCGTTGCCGAAACACTAGAAATTAGCAAAGTGGTCCAAGATTTTGCCTACAGTCAATATATAAAAATCAAGCAGTACCAAACACCCAGGATAGCATACAGACAACTACCCTCAAAACCCCAACTCCCCAAGCCCCCAAAATTCCGGCGACGCCGGAATTTCACTATATCTCGCCGGTTTTACTAGGTTGGGTGGGGTTCGGGTTTCAGGTGAACACTCAGGGCTTCTAACACAACACTACCACATTTCTAGATTTTACAATAACCTATCGTGGTGATAGCAGATCACAGAGACTCCAATATCTCACTAAAAATACGACATTTAAAAAACCTGGGTGTTTGGTACTTTAGTGTTCTAAACAGCAACTAATAAGCAACACAACATTTAAAAAACCTAATTAACAGTTAGAGATCACTACCTTACCACACTTGCTAAAAAACCTTAGCTTTCCATGCACCAAGTCATCTCGAGAGGCTTAACTTGACTTTGTGAGGGTTTTGATGAAGTTTAGTGAATAATTTGCTTGGTTTAGTGGTGGATTGGTTAAGGTTTCAGTTTGGGGAAGGGAAATGAGAAGAAGAACACAAATGAGAGATTGTGAGTGATGGGGAAAATGAGGGTGTGAGAGTGGTGAAGAAAAATGGGGGTGTGAGGTTAGGATGAGCCATGCCCCTTCTCTCTCCTCATTAAATGCTCCCATGCTTGCCCCATGCTTCATCATTCCCCATTGTCAACTCTCTCCCTCCCTCTCTCTCTCATGTCAACCCTTATTCAAATAATAAGTGAGGTGGGTTAAGATGGCTGAAATTTGGTTTAGGGTGCCATGGCTACTTAAGCATGGTTAATACCTCCATAATCCCTAAGTTAACATGCAAATATGTGTGCAAGCCAAAACAAATAATAATAAAATATTAATTAATTTTTATAAAATATGTGAAAACTATTTGGTTAACTTTTTACTAAAAACCCGCATTATCGCTTAATTAACACTAATCGCATTCTAAGGTGTTACAATCTTCCCCCCTTAAAGAAATTTGGTCCCCGAATTTAAAAATCTTACGATGCGTACCTTCAAAGAGCTGAGGGAATTTCTACCGCATCTCGTTCTCGGCCTCCCAAGTGACCTCTTCACTATTCGGGCCATGCCAAAGAACCTTCACAGATGGCAAGGCTTTTGACCGAAGTTTCTTCACTTGCCGATCCAATATAACCACTGGCTGCTCGGTTAACGAAAGATCGCGCTCTAGCCGAACGGTCTGGTGCTGAATCATGTGAGAAGGGTCATGAAGGTACTTGTGAAGTATCGATACGTGGAATACGGGGTGAACATCTGGAAAACTGGGCGGAAGTGCCAAACGATAGGCAACGGTACCAACTCGCTCAAGGATCTCAAAAGGACCCACAAATCTGGGACTAAGCTTCCCTTTCTTCCCAAATCTCATCACGCCCTTCATCGGAGAAATCCGTAGGAATACAAGATCTCCTACTGCGAACTCGAGCCTGCGATGAAGACGGTCGGCATAAGACTTCTGTCTGCACTGGGCTGCTCTCATCCTATCCTGAATCAACTGAATTTTCTCCGTAGTCTCTTGAACTAGCTAGGGTCCCAAAATCCTGCTCTCGCTGAGTTCGGTCCAACAGACTGGCGATCGACACTTTCTACCATTCAAAGCCTCAATAGATGCCATCTGAATCGTCTCCTAATAACTGTTATTGTAGGAGAATTCTATCAACGGCAAGTGACGATCCCAACTGCCACCAAAATCAAGCACGCACGCACGAAGCATATCCTCCAGAGTCTGTATAGTCTGCTCTGACTGACCATCAGTCTGCGGATGGAAAGCGGTGCTAAAACTTAATCGGGTACCCAAAGATTCCTGAAGCTTCTGCCAAAGACGGCTAGTGAACTGGGTGCCCCTGTCGGATACGATGCATGTGGGAACGCCATGCAAACGCATAATCTCATCAATGTACAACTGAGCATACTGAGTATAACCGAAAGTGGTCTTCACTGGAAGAAAGTGAGCCGCTTTCGTCAACCAGTCAGCAATCACCTAAATGGAGTCATACCCTCGACTGGACCTGGATAAACCTACAACGAAATCTATGGAGATCTGTTCCCATTTTCACTCCAGAACGGGTAAAGGCTGCAACTCTTCTGCCGGTCTCAGATGCTCAGCCTTGACTTGCTGACAAGTCAGGCACCTCGAAATGAAATCTGAAACATCACTCTTCATCCTTGCCTACCAGTAGATATCTCTCAAGTCACGATACTGTTATGACCTAAAATTTGGCACGTGACCGGCACTTAAACCACGAAACATCTACAGGCGTAACGCAATTTAAGTAAGCCGAAACCCAGAAATCTTAACCATCAAAAGTAGTAAGTGATGAAAACATTGTTAAAAACCTTTGGAAATCTCAAGTAAAAATCTTTAAAGTTTAAATTATTTTCTTAAAAATTTCGGCAGCAACTCCTTTATAAAAACCAACCCCGAAACGGGTACAAACATAAGACATAAGTAAAACAACATATGAAATAAATAAAGCATCCCCAATGGGAGCAAATCACGCCCCAAAGGCGGAAACAACCACCACAAGTAAAATATAAGACGCCGTAGCGAAGCATTGGACAATATAAGTGGAAAACATCATAAAAGATAAAACTGCATAATAAAAGTCGGCTCATATGAGCTCGACACCCAGAGTCACAAAATAATATACAATATCGTCCTCACATCTCGTCTCTAAGTCAATAAATGAAATGGTAGATGGAGAGTACTAGATACAATAAGATGTACAATGAAATATAAGGTCGGATAACCGCAACCCACCTACAGCAAAACGGCTCACAGCCAACCGTAGCGGTATCCGCAAAATAGAGATAATAAGTATCTTGCCGCGACTACTCTGAGGGTCAACCTGCAAAACACTGTGGCACAACGAGGGTGAGTTGCCAACTCGTGAATAGTAAGTAACATCATACAGATAATCACTGGTATGCACGTACTACGATACCCTATCACATGCAATCTGATAGTATCAATATGGTAATCTGGGTATGCAATAATCATGAAAGGTACTCTATCAGGTACTACAAATACATGATGCAATGCATATCAATAAATATGAGTATGGGATAAACCATATCATCATCATGAATCATCATCGTGGAAAAACCCGGTGTCCATCAATACACCCCAAATCCCAATACCTCAGGCGCCGTCACTCTGATCGGCCCTCATGTCCTGTAAATCTCATGGAACCTGAGTGCCTAATATTGGCACTCGAAAATATCATGAAATACTCGTGTCCAACATCGACATGCAAATCCACGTATATCGGGCTCCGTCTGTCCGGATCGGCCCTTAGGCTCCGGCAGTACGAATCGGCCCGTATCCATCTCTCGACTCCCGCCGGTATCCTCCGGATAACCGCCAGGTCCAACCAATCACCAATAGGTAGTAGTCCCTCTGCCAGGCTCATTGTTTACTCCACAAAAACCAATTCTTGCCCCGGGGTACCATACCGGGTCCACCATGAACCCGCAAATGGATCATCCACCTTCTCGAATCGGGTTTCTATCACACGTCTCAGAACTGAGAAAACGCATGGTGGATACACTGAAATATCATATCAAGAGAACCGGGTTTTCAAAACAATGCATACTTTATTGAAATAATACCTCGGTTCTCAAATCCATAAATCACATGAAATCCGTATCTCAATGCCTAAATCCATGCAATATGATATATGTAACATAAAACCGAAATATGAGTATATCCAGGGAAAACCGCTCCTTTAAATGAATCCAATTTTAAAATGTATCATGCGGTGCCTAATTTCTCCAAAATCCAATGCAACATCACATATGAGCATATATGTAGTTATAGCAAGGTATGTATGTACGCAAGTATTTATGTACGCATAATGCAATTCATATGCGCAATAGAACAAGAATCATGTCTAATAATAATAAGGTAAGCTAAGCAATGTATTATCTATAGCAATTCTATAGTGTGAGTGTCATGGCAATTACTAATGGTGTGTGTGTGGCATACAGTTTAGTGCTCGTACAAACATGAACCGTTAGTAACAGTGCTGTGTCTCATTAATACCACGTCCATATGCAACAGGAAATGGGGTATGCAACAACGGTACACATGCACAATCAATGTATATATATATAAACATGCGTCTATAATATCCTTTCAAGCCCTAACGCATAACGCCATACGGGCGATTTCCCCGTAGATGTTAAATCTACTCACCGTGATCTCGATCTAGGTATATCCAACCACCTGCTTTCCTTTCTTCGGAGCGTCCGAATTCCCCGCCTGCTATCCTATTAACACAAAGCATAGCAAGTGCAACTCAGAAATTGACCAATAATACGTACAATTACGTTTAAATTGACGCATCGATTCCAACAACCTCTAAAGTGTTCACTTAGCGGCTAACGTGTATGGCGACACTACTAAACAAACCCTACGTGCATAAATCACACGAAGCACAGAAACTGAGTCGGACACCGTATCGCGCATCGTCGAAACACTAAAAATTAGCTAATCGATCTCAGATTTTACCTACTGTCAAAACCTAAAAATCTAGCAGTACCAAACAACCTAAAACCACTGCAGACAGCTACCCACAAAATTACAACACCCCAGTCCCCCAATTGGCTGAGCTCACCGGAAAATGCCTACATGTCGCCGGCCAAACAGTGTCAGGTGGGGCTCGTGTTACTGGTGTATACTCAGGGAAACTAGTACAACACTTCTACACTGCTAGTTTTCACAGTAAAGACTCATAGACACATCAAGTTACAGACATCCAGAAAGACACTAAAACTACGATATTACACCAAAACCTTATCTTTAGCGTTCTAAACTGAAACTACAAAGTAACACAACAATGCAACAACCTAATTAACAGTTAGGGGCCATTACCTATCCACACTTGCTCTAAGACCCTAGCTTTCCATGCTCCAAGTGATTCTAGTGGCTTGATCTTGGCTTGTGAAGGGTTTTGATGGAGTTTAGTGGAGATTTGGTGTGGGTTTGTGAGGGTTGGGTTAGGGTTTCAGTTGAGGGTGTAAGTCGACGTTAAACACCCCACATGATGCGGGGAGGCGAAATAGGTAAAACAATCATTTTGTTTGAGTTAACATCGACTAACTTTACGGATCTTTGCTAAACCCTAACTAACAACTATATAGAAGTGATTAACTACTATGATAGATGATTATACCTCAAGATTCTAGTCCTTCTTGTTCTTGTTGTTCACCTCCTCGTCGGCCTCCTCGATGTGATAGAAGATCCACCCGTGAGTTGCTTCTCCAAGCTTTAACCTCTCACTTGAGGTAACTAGGTGGCTATGATTGCTAATCAAGGTAACCTAGAGGATATAGAGATAGATTAGGGATCTATTCGTCTTGCTAACCCTTGGGATCTCAACACATGAGAGGATTAGGGTTAGGTCTTTGAAGAGAGAGAGAGAGAGCTTGATGAGAGAGAAAGTGTTTGTAATTCTCAATTGAAAATATAACTCATTATGTATGTAAGTCCACAGTAGCGCCCCGGCCGTCTAACAGACGCCAAATGCGGAACAAAAACTTTTTACAACTGGCGCTTTCGCATACTATAACCCGGATCTCCCATTAAAGCTAAACTAACAAACTACAAAGTGGATAGAAGAGTTATACCGAACGATCCGAGTCCTTCGGTCTTCAACCATCATCCCACGCTTTGTTGCGGATGCTCTGATCTCCTGAATCTCCAGTCTTCTCGTCCAGGTGGCACCACGTCGACGGATCTTTAAACGGGCTCCCGCCTCTGAACCGAGGCAATTCGGTCATCAAGTTTGCTAAAAGAGACGACCAAGATGATGTAGAGAATGAGTAGAACACTTTGTCTCGCTTCGTCCAAAGACATGGACGAACGGTTAATAAAGTTGCTTTTTGGATCGGGTGAAATGTGAAATGAGGCTATCTAATTTCTATGAATCCAAACTATCATAAACTTTTTTTCTAGCAACCATATCTCCATCACAAGAAGTGGACGGCCACTTATAGAGAGAGGCGGGTGAGTGTAGGAGAGGGAAAGGTGACCACAAGATTAAAGAAGAGATGAGTCATCTAAATACCTAGTATGAACATATTTAATACAAACCAATGATAATAAACCTAGTCATCACAACATTAAATGAACACTTAATGCATCAATGACTCACAAGCTTAGTCATCATCCTAGTCACCTTCTAGAAGCTTCCACACTCATCTCAAGAAAAGATAAATCCGTATTTAGTCGAATGTTAAATACGGCTGATAGAAAACTGGAAACTGGCAACTTCCAAAAGTGATCCTGAAACGAATTTCAGGATAACCCCGTATTAATATAAACATACCCGCATTTGTATTACGACCGAATAAAAATGCAACTGAGACAAAGATATTATATCTACTAAGTATAATACTCGGATCCGGCTTAAACCAAAGCCGACCAGTATTATCTGCCCGAAAAATGACACGCGCGAAAACGCACGTACATTTTCCGAACCCTGCCATAATACTATAAGGCCTCTACAACGTTTTGCCCGAACTTAGGAAAGTGTCTATGGGGGACTCTAATGACTCATCAACACACTGGCACTGGGTATAACCTCTAGCACGTCAGAGGTACTAGCTGTACGTAACGGTTGCCTATGTATTGATTGAAAGGGAAGCTGACGAGCGAACTCATCCATAAACCCTACTGAGCCTAACAGTGACAATATACATACAGTCCGGTCCGTTCGTCTAAAGAGTATCGCATATCGAGTCTAGGGGGGTGGATAAAGTCAGACCCCTAATAACGCGATAAATCGTGTCGGCATGAAGCCCATCACCACCTTAGAAACTACTGATCCAAATCATTAATTCTCCACTACCTCGGCCGAGGATTTCTAGTGATGGCCACCCGTGCACTGCGCGACATCAACCCCCAATACCGGGAGAGACGAATCCCCGACGATCCGCTCACTGCTTCCATGTGGCTCGGGACTGTACCCAACTAAAACCTGTTTGCACAACTCCTTTGAGCGTGGTAGGGTAGTAATCTAAGCACAGTGGGAACTCACACGAGACAAATAACGATCTCAGGTCGACAAACTAACCTGTACACATGTCACTAGGGAACTGCTATCTGACGATATGTATAATACCAACTAGCATGTTCCCGGCGAGTCCTGTCTGGTGTACTCATAACCCAATGAGCACCTGTATACATCTTAAGTGAACAAACTGACACCAATAGCTTGTGAGACCGGCCACCGCCCCTCGTCGGGGTCTCGACTGTATACACTAGTCTACTCTGGAGTATCGATGCCCTGTCTCGAAACTCCTTCGACTAGGGACACTTTAAGGATGTGCTTACAAACCCCAGTTCCCACGTATATGATCGCCATCATACTGCGGGTAGTCAAGCAAGAATCCTATGGGCTCTATCATCATGCAATAGTGAACTAAAGCATGTATACGATGATAAAGACAAACCAGATAGCATACTATCATCTCGAGCAAGACTGTCATATCGGTATAGGTCCTCCCTCAATCATTGCAATCACGTCCCTGCGATCCAATAATTGACCTTGAGGGCACTATCTCCAACAATCTCCCACTTGCACTTAAGGCTAATTATTGCGATGTCGCATACTCACAGCCCGTGTGATACCGAACATCCAACTCCTCTACTAATCAGTTTCACAAAGCTAGTTTGTAAAACTCTTGTGTTCGAGGAATAGCCTCAGTGAGTGGATCCGCCCTGATGTTTCTTTCTATGTCTCTCTTAATCTCAAGTTCGCGGAGAAAGCCATCTCCCGAATCGAGTAATACATGCCTTAGAATATGTCTGGATATCTGATGGGACCTAGTTCATAAATGAACTCCAAATCCAAACTTCTTAGACTGTATTGATCACTGAACCTAATCAGTATCCAGCACCATGCCTCCCACAGTATCCTCTTGGACCACCTGTCCATAATACTGTCCCTCGTCAGAGGGAAAACTATAACTCTGTCAATCACTCTGTCATCTATGTCACCTTTTGAAGCCTGGAATGATAACCATCTCCCGAAGGAGGCTGCCGTCATCAAATCCGTAGAACATTCACTTATGTTCTAAAACTGCTTCCTTATGTTTCTCCAGGATTGGATTAATATTAACTTATCGCATCTAGTGCAAAAAACATCATCTGGTGTGGTACTTGACTTTTCATGATTGACTCAATTGCCTAAGCAAGTGATCTGCCAATCATGCACATCTTTCTCCTATTTAGTCTGTAAGACACCTTTAGAGAGGGTGACTCCATCACCTGCAGGTACACTACCATACCCGGAGTCATCTATTCTAAAAACCATTAGAATACTGTCAAAGTACCCACATTTGGAAACTACCCAATTCTAGATCTAAAACCATAGATCTAGAAACCAGAATGTCTAATATTATATCCATATCCTGTCTCGAGAAACAACTGTGTGACGACCAAAGTACAACCGATTGTAGTACATGAATTTTACTTCCTACTCTGTGTATGTCATCCAAATAGGAGGACATCACACACTACTACCTTCTTAACAGATCCATCCCCTATTCTGATAAAGTCAAAGCCATGACTGTCTCATCAAAATTAGATGATCTATCTCCGCTATAACTGCTGAAGTCTATAAATAGACATAAGCTACTTGCCCACTATGCTTCCGCTGCTCCTACTGACTACGACAACACTCTGGCAGAATAATATATACGTATACTTCTAAAGCTAGTTTAGAACGACGCTATACATATCTTCCTGCCGGGTCTCATAGTCTGGAACAACAGTAGTGTCAAGTCTGGGTAAACAAGAACCTCTCTATCACTGTCCTTGAGGCTACCGGAGTATCTCTCGGGTGTCTGAGGTTACCCACCATATCTGCGGAGTGGTTATTGGAATGTCAAACCTGATTGAATATATAGGTCCTATTAAATTTTCCGTAATCGTTTGCGGTTCTGGAATTACTTCCAGTTCTACCATACTCCTACTACTGTTTTCTGAAAAAATATCCATTTTACTAAAACTGTGGCGAGTCAAGAACAATATCACTATTGATCTTCCAGATGGTAGAAAAGTCAACCCTCGTTAAAGCCAGGATCAACCCACAAACAGCCATTACAGAAACGTGCCTTGAGTTATCCAGTGTCTGGTTTTAAGCATATGCTGGACAACTCCCCTTACCTTAACATCGTTAAGATATGAACCATTCTATATACAATATAGAAATAAAGACACTAATTTAATTTGAACCAGATTCAAAACATGCAGCTGTCTCCAGTGCATATTAACTTAATGGAGAGAGGCTACTCAGCATTACTCAACTTAGGAATCCATCCAATTATGACTAACCTGAAAGAGAAACAAGTTTCTCAAAACCATTACTATCAACTGAATACTTATCACAAGAATCTACATCTTCTACTTCTTTGAAGAATCCCGATACTTGCGATACCTGGTTCTCTACTTTATTCTTATACCCACAACTTCTCAAAACTTAGACATTGTATTTCTACGAAACACTTGTCTAAAAACTTGAGAAGTCACATGTAAACAGAACATAGTACGAGGACCTCCCCTTTTGTCCTGGCGGACACTGGACAACATACAATACTCTGTATAAGTCCGCTGAGTTGAATAACTCAAAACCTGTGCGTCGTAGGTTGAAAACTGTACCCAGGTGATTTCCTCAAATATCACCAATTACAACGAATTCCGATATAATGAGAATGGTCACCCAATTCCCAATAACTTACTCCCACTCATCATCTGTAAAACCGTACAGATATGAGAATGAAATGTAACGTTTTAAAAATAATTAAATAAATAATTCAATAAATAATTAAATAAATAAAATTGTTTAAGTGAATTTTATGATTTTCGGTAAAGTAAAACGTATTTTTTGTAAAACAAAACCGTAATTATTTTTCACTATAAATTTAAAAATACCTATTTTAATTATATTATTACTAGTAAATGGTGTTTATTTAGTCACTTATAAATTTTTAGTTTAATTAAATATTTTTCCTAAATTAATTATTTTAAATATTAACATAAGCTTTATTTATACACAAAATTAGTGTAAATTACAAATTTAAATGGGTTTAATTTGTAAAAATGAACCATCGCATATTAGAATTTAGTGTGTATCATGCAAAATTTATTTGCAAATTTTTCCACGATTCTAGAGTTTTCTTGACTTGTTTTTGAAAAAGAAATGAATGAAATTTAATAAATTAATGAAAAGACATAAGAAGTGATAGTTTTGGGGGAAACTTCTACATTATTCTTCACTCTCTTCTTTCTCTCCATCACCTCCTAATTTGGCCGGCCTCACCCCCATGGCAGCCCCCCCATTTTCCAATTTTAATTTACCTCCAAAAATCCTCCAAAATTAAATAAAAAATGCACAAAATCTTAATAAAATTCCTACCCTCTATTCTTTGCTCATCTTTACATGGATTTTGGAGAGGGAAAGAATTCATTTTGGAGGCTCATTTTCATGTTTGGATTTCATATTTTGGAGGTATAAATCTTCTCCTTTTTATTTATGGTTATTAGATATTTCATTTAAGCTTAATTAGATTTAATATAATAATTCTATTTACTACTTTTAAAAATTCAAGTTAGGGTTTGTAAAATTAATTTGTGGTTTTATTAATTCATTAGGGTTATAATAACCAGTTTAACACTTTTACAAATGGAAAATCATGCATAGTTGATATATTGCAAATTGTGATCCAAATTTCTTAAATTAAACCATTTTTAATAAACTAGATTTCTATTTATGGTATATATAGGTGGAATAAAATTCCAATTAATGTTTATAACACTAGAGTGTGGTTTTAAAGAGGATATTAACTTGTTGGTGGAATGAAAAACTCAAATTTGTTACTAGTTTTTATTGATGATTGATAAATTGTGAGAAAAATAAAATTTTGTTAACTAGATTTTAGAAATTCTTAAATAAATGAGATTAAAAATATAATTTATGGTTTTATTATATCATTATCATCATGAATTGTGGTTTAATACATTAATTCATGCAAAATCATGTTTTGTTGTGGAATTGTGGAATTTTGCTTGAAAAATGTTGAAAATTTATAAAGGTTGCAAACTAGAAATTATGTTAAAATACAAATTAGTGTGAGAAAAATATAGTGATGGTTTATATAGTCTAGTTATGCTATTTAATGAGTTTTATGACCATTATTTTCATTTAAATGCCAACTTTTGAAGTAAAATGGTAATTTGGCATTTCGGGTTTTTCGAAATCGGACGATTTGATTGATTTTAGAGTTTTGATGGATTAAATCATGCTTTATATTATAAGTAACGAGTTTTCTAAACTACAAGTTGTTTGTTGATGTTTATCTCGATCCATCGGAGTTTGTACGCCGATATCGAGCGATATTTGGTTCTTTTGCGTGAACGGGACATAGGTTTTAACCTATGCGCGTTCCGTGCGTCGTTTTGATTTTGTCTGTGATTCAGTTTATGATACTATATATGTTTATGTATAGGTACCCCTCATGTAGACTACGGACGATGATGTAGAGGAAGGCGACACCGTCTTCGGCAGATAAGAACCAGGTGAGTAGATGTATATCTACGGGGGGAAGTCGGGTGGATGGCGTTTAGCACTCCCGCAAACGTAGAATAGGAATAAGTACTTATTGTCAATAGGAAGCCAGAAATGACCTTAGCATTTCAGCAAGTAGGACCCTAGTAGTGACCTTAGGTTGGACTAGATTGATTTAGAAAGACCCTAACCGTTGATGAATATCTTGGAGGAGATTTCGTAGGTTTTAGGTGGATACGCACACACGCACACACTGAGACTCGATGTGGTGTATACGTGTATGTGTATATATATATATATATATATATATATATATATATAGGACTAGGTGTAGGTATATATATATATATATATATATATACACACAATACGTATGTGTGATACAAGGATGTGATATGATACACGGGAATGAAACAGTATAGTTGGGCTTGATGCCGTGATTCTTGACTACGGTAGTATTATGATGTTAGCGGATCATTACAAAAATGATATAATGAATAGATATACATAGATAATAAAGGATGATGATAATATAGAGGTATATGGGACTCTAAGATAGCACCCGGACCGTAACATGTGATTGATATTCTGATATGTTATATGTGTGACTTGACTACGACATCATATAGATGTAACTTGATTGCGATATCATAAAGGTGTAACTTGATTTCGATATCTTATAGGCGACTTAATCACGACCTGACATATGTGACTTGATCAAGATATGATATATGTGACATGACATTTCTGAGGATAAATTAACGATGTATATTTATGCTGACAATGATATAGGATTGATGATGTATGCGATTATAGTATAGCACCTTGATCATGACATGGGTAGATGATGATATTATACGAATGATGAGACACGTAGGTGATACTTGACCCGTACCCTGATATTGGGATGCCGTACGATGGATTTACCATACGAGGCATAGATGTGATGATTGATCCGCACTCTTGTTTCGAGGAAAACGTACTACGTACGTGACGCTATTGAGGCTGGATCGCCGACTATTAGAGATATGGATTCAGACCTTAGATGGACTCTTATTTCTTATTTACTAGTTTCTTAGGTTTAGTTCCTTAGGAGGCTTGATGGATACTAGTTTAGTCTCGAGTCGTATAGCTGTAGTTATTCTTGTATATCACATATGAGTGGTTATTACACTTCCGTCTTTACATTCATACCATAATCATAAAGTGCATGTTCATACATATGTTTATATAATCAGTATAAAACTTTGCCTGTTAGGACACCGGCACCATTACCGATGATGCGCATATTCCACGCACACTTATTTGCTGGCTCACACACATCATCATCGGTAATTGCCATGTCACGTACACTTTAGATCATATTATTTTTTTCTTATTGATAGAGTCAGCAAACAGCTAGATCAGTATAATATTGTGATTACTCTCTGGTGTTAGTATAGACATGGCATTGATTAATTAGACATTTCATGCATTCATATTTCCATGTTATCATGCAGTATTATGGGCATATACCGACACTTATCATATACTTACTCATGATTTTGGGATTCTGGTTTTCTATGAGATTTCTGGATTTTGGGGAAAACCGCAAGAATATATAAAAACTTCTCTCTCTCTCCTCCTCTCTTTTTAAAAACATAAGATGCAGTTTTCTCGTGATGTATGTGTCGTCCACCATGAGATTTCATGTTTTCTGTTGGATTTCGAGACCCGATTCGAGAAGTGGATGAACCGTCTCGGGTACATGGTGGGCCCGGTATGGTACCCCGGGGCAAGAAGATCGAGTTGTAGACGATGAGCCTGGCAGGGGGAAGCTACCTACCGGTGATGTCTGGCGCGGCGGATATCCGGAGGATACCGACCGTTGTCATGAGATTTGATGATATGGGCCGATCCGGACTGACGGAGCCCGAGATATTGAGACTATGAGACATTGAGATTATGAGGTATTGAAACTTGAGATTTACATGTTTTGTGTCGATGCTTGACACGGATTTCTATGGATTTCATTGTTGCTATTTCAGATTTCTATACACATTTTACATGGTAAAAGCTAAAGATTTCTTATGCAGATATATCTAGATTTCAGGATTGGTTATGTTACATTCATGGTGCATGCATACTCATTCTTATGATATAGTATTATATGAGGCACTGACACGAGCACAGAGTATTTGCATTTACACGTAGTATTACCCTGCCATTACCAGATGATTGGGACTTAGTAGTGTATCATTATGACCTAGGATATCGTCGTGCATTCGATTTCGTTTCGTAGATGTCTTCTACTCACGAGTTGGTAACTCACCCCCGTTGTGCCAAATTTTATTACAGGTTGACGTACAGGGTTCCTTGGCAGATTGCTGGCACATGATTTCTTTCCGGGTGATTTGCACGGTAGGTTGGTTCATTTGTATCTGGACTGCCGTTGTATTTTTATTATTTCATTTGTATCTAGAAGGCTCCATCAACCAAACTTGTATTATTTGATAGATTACTGGACCATTTATTTATTTCGACCTTAGGGTCGCGTGTATTATTCTGATTTGGTGGATTTGTTTTCTTTGAGTTTTAAGCCTCGCCCTTTGGCGTTGTATATTATTGTGCTTGTTGTGGTTGTTTCCGCCTGTTGGTGTTGAGCTAGCTCCCGTTTGGGGATGCTTTTTATTGTTTATGTATATTGTACTTGTTGTACCCGTTTGGGGCCAGTTTTTACAGAGGAGACTCTGCCGAAATTTTTGGGAAAATTTGCTGATACTTTTAAACTTGTTTTTCTTCATGTTTTCTTTTACTTCTTCTTCTTTTATAAGGTTTAGATTTCTGGGCTTCGGCTTTCTTAGGTTACGTTGCGCCTCTAGAAGTTTCGTAATCTAAGTGCCGGTCACGTTCCGTACATTCGGGTCGTGACAAAGTTGGTATCAGAGCGCTAGGTTTAACCTTGTATAAGTCTAGGTGATCCTTGGTTGATGGAGTAGGCGATTTAGGTAGAGTAACATACCGTGGGTATGGTCCGCGGCATACTTACGATACGCTACCCTGTTTAAGGAGTCTTAGGATGTACATTTGTTTGCACCGTATTTCATTCGTTCCTTGATCTATCTTCGTCTATGTCGGATGGTGGCTTCTGTTACCACGGGCGCACTGGCAGAGGGTGCTACGGCTCGAATGCGATAACCATTAGGGTATCGTTTATTCTTGAGGATTGGAGCATTGTTTAGCGTACGGACGAAAGGTATTCACATGCCGTCCAGATGAAGTTAAAGGATTCGAATGATTATCAGAAAACCATTTTCCCAAGTTTAAGGTATTCGGAAGAACATGCAGGTATTTCGATGGACCCTCTAGAAGAATGAAACCCTAGCTCGACATAATGACCACGAGAACGCCCTTGAACCTTAGGGTTTACGGCAGTTCCGTGGTGCCATTAGTGAGGCTTGTGTTTGCCCTTCTACGGCTGGATCATCGATGCTGGGGTATGTACCGGATATTTTTAAACTGTACTTGAATGTTGAGCTCTCGGGGAATTATGGGATTTTGATGGATCGATCGAAAAGTTTAATGTAGTCCGGATATCAGGTGAAAGGATCGACTATGTGGGAAACTCTAGACATGAGTGTTGCCGTTGGTAGCGCAGTCAGCACACCTATGAAAAGACGAGTTCGAAGCAGTCGACATCAGAGGAAAGAGGCGCACATTGACGATAGTATTTACGATTGCGACTTAGTGATTTGAATTTCATATTTCCGTTGGTTGGATTTTGGTATTTGAGGATTTTTTTCTAAGATCGGTATTTCTTGTGTACTTTCATTATATTCTATGCATGTTTCATATATCGGTTGTATTGATGTTGTTTAGTACATACCCAGTGCACTTGATTTGGTTTTAATACATTTTATGATTTTGATTTGATTTCTTGCATATAGTTACACATGATTTTGACATATGCTTCTGAAAGGTTCCTAGGCACCCTAGTAAGGACTCATAAGGCATCGAACATGCCAATTTAAAAATTTTGGTGCCGAGAAACCCTAGACTATGGATCTTAGACTAGATGTTTAGGCGAAATGAAAACTAGTTAACACTTAACTATAAGGATATGGAAATTACAACCTTTGTAGATCCGGATATCCACCTCCACGGCTCCACAACGAAGTCTCCTCGCTGTCCATGTCGAACCCCGGGCTCAAGCGTCGGCTTCGTCGGAGAAATGGGTGAACTAGGTCGCCGGCTTCGTGTCAAAGACGATCTACGTCGAGGCATCGTAAGTTCAAACTCCGACTTCACAAACTTGTGAAACTTGTGAAGTAAACACCCAAAACAACTTGGCAAGAGGTAGAGGGTGAAGAAATAGAAGGTGGGTTCTCTTTAGATTTGGATTTCTCTCACTAAAACTCAAGTTGCCATTGGAGTAGCAAGCTTGAAGAAGAAGAAGAAGATGAAGAAGATGATGATAATGTTATGATAAGTTATTGAAATAAAAAGGAAAATCAATACTTATCATAAAGTAAACCATGGTTATGTGTAGAGAATTGACCAAGGTTAGATTAGAGGTTAGGGTTAAGGATGAAGACAAAAGGGATGACTTTGGTCAAAGTTTCATGAAGCTTCAATAAGCTTCATGAAGAAAAGAAACCCTTTTTGTTTTCTTTCACCTAATTAAAAGAATAAATAATGGATAAATAATTAAGTGAATAATCAAAAACCCTAACCCTTATCATAACCATGGTCCAATTCTTCACACAAAGCCAAGTTATTATGCATCATCAATCATGATACAAACAAGTGTACACAAAACATATCACATATACAGTGTGCACACTAAGTGAGAAAAATCCGTTTAAAGTGAACCAATACTAGTTAATGCAAAGTAATATATCAAATATATAATTATACATTAAATCATTAAATCAACATTTGATTCAATGATCCGGTCATGTCACACATAACCGACTAGTATTCAATGTATCGATTTATCGAATCAATGATTCGATAACTAGGTCATATCGAATATAACCAATCAAAAACATATATCGCGAGAATGAAATGCGGTATCACATACACACATTATTCTCGGTCTTGCACACATCTCATATGCGCTCCTATTTCGTTTCGCTTGAACCAGGAAACCTCTGTGTAGGACTCTAAAGACTCGTCAATACGCCGGTAGCAGATGATGATCATATCAAGCACCCACAAGCCGCAAGCGGTCTGCTAAACGTAACGGCCACCCGGGTATTGAGCGATCAGAAGATCGACGAGCTAGCCCGCTCACACTCCTGCGAATCCGACCAGTAACACTTACCATACAGTCCGGTCTCTTCGTCTGATATGTCGCATATCAAGTCTAGGGGTGGTAAACTTCAGACCCCAATAACCCGATAAGTCGTGCTGATGTGAGGCTCATAACGGGTCGAGAAACTACTGGTAACACTTACCAGCAAATCTCTGATCAGCCCTGGCCAGGGACTTCCCTGCTACGGCCAATCGAGCACTGCGCAACATCAACCCCCAATACCGGGAGAGACGAAACCCCTCCTATCGCTCATTGTCTCCATGTGACTCGGGACTGTACCCAAAGACCACCGTTTTGCACGCCCTCATGGACATGGTAAGGTGGAGATCAAAGCACAGTGGGAATCACACAAGACTCTATGACGATCTCGGGTCTACAGACTAACCTGTACAAGTGTCACCTGAGAACTGCCATCTGACGTGAGGTATAATACCATCTGGGAGTTCTCGGCGAGTCCGTCCAGTGTACTCAGTCTCCACTGAGCACCCGTATACCATCTCTGATGTCAAACACCAATGGATATGGGATCATCCATCGCCCATCTCATGGGTCAAGAAGCGTATACGCTAGTCTACTCTGGTATATCGATGCCCCGTCTCGATACACCCACGACTAGGGACCTTGAAGGATGTACTTATGGACTACCATGTCCCCACTAGTATGATCTGCATCACAGTCCAGGTAGTCAAGTACATATCCTAAGGGCTTTACCAACATGTAACTTTAAGACATTATAAAGAGACTAGTGTACATGTTAAGATAAAGATCAACCAGATAGCATACTATCATGTCGAGCAAGAAAGTCATCTCTATATATGTCCAAGCATCCAATATAATATACATAATCTATACAATACTGGCCTCTAGGGCATACATACAACTAACAATCTCCCACTTGCACTAGGGCCAGCTGCTGTAGTATCTCATACCGAGCATCCCGAAGAGTCTCTCAAACTGTATCTGGGGAATGGCCTTTGTGAGTGGATCCGCCGTGTTGTTCTTCGTGTCAACCCTCCTGACCTCGATCTCCCGGCGATCAACTATCTCCCGGATCAGGTGATACCGCCTCAGAATATGCCTGGATCGCTGATGGGACCTGGGTTCCTTGGCCAAAGACACCGCTCCATTGTTATCGCAATACAAAGGTATTGGATGCTCAATGGATGGAACCACTCCAAGTTCAGCAATGAACTTCTTGATCCAGACAGCCTCTTTGGCAGCATCGTTGGCAGCGATGTATTCAGCCTCCATCGTCGAGTCTGCCACGGTTTCCTGCTTGGAACTCTTCCAGCTAACCGCCCCTCCGTAAAGGGTAAAGACAAAGCCCGACTGCGACTTAGAGTCGTCCTTATCACTCTGGAAGCTCGAATCGGTAAAGGACTCCACTTGGAGTTCTCCGTTACCATACACCAAGAACATATCTCTAGTCCTTCGCAAGTACTTGAGAATGCTCTTCACAGCTGTCCAGTGACTCTCTCCAGGATCAGCTTGATACCTGCTCACTATACTTAGTGAGTATGCTACATCGGGTCTGGTACATAGCATCGCATACATGATAGAGCCTACTGCCGAAGCATAGGGTATACTTTGTATGCGAGCTCTCTCCAAATCAGTCTTGGGAGACATCTCTTTGGAGAGAGTGACTCCAGAGATCGTGGGCAAGTTCCCACGCTTGGACTCTTCCATACTAAACCTCTTTAGTATGGTGTCAATGTACCTGGATTGGGACAATCCCAAAATCCGTTTGGATCTATCTCTATGGATCCTGATCCCTAATATGCAGGAGGCATCACCAAGATCTTTCATTGAGAATCTTTGTGATAAGAAGAGCTTAACCGATTGCAGCATAGGAATATCATTTCCTATCAAGAGTATGTCGTCCACGTACAATACGAGGAAGACAACCTTACTCTCTGCCACCTTCCTGTAGATACAAGGTTCATCTGGATTTTTGACGAAATCAAACTCTTTGATAACGACGTCAAAGCAGATGTTCCAACTCCGCGATGCTTGCTTTAATCCATAAATGGATTTAAACAGCTTGCACACCTTCCCGCTGCTCCCACTGTCTACGAAGCCCTCTGGCTGAGTCATGTACACGCACTCTTCTAAATCACCATTTAGAAAGGCGGTCTTAACATCCATTTGCCAGATTTCGTAATCATGATAAGCAGCGATGGCAAGCATGATCCGGATGGATTTAAGCATAGCCACTGGAGAAAAGGTCTCGTCATAGTCCACACCTGGTCTTTGAAGAAAACCCTTTGCTACAAGTCTAGCTTTGAAAGTCTCCACTTTCCCATCTACACCAAGTTTCTTCTTGAAGATCCACTTGCTCCCAATGGGTTTTACCCCTTCAGGAGCAACTTCCAAAGTCCATACTTTGTTGGTGTACATGGATTCCATCTCGGACCGCATAGCATCCAGCCATTTCACTGAGTCCCCACTCGTGATGGCCTGCTCGAAGCTAGTTGGGTCATCATCCTCCATGATGCAATCCTCGCTTCCACCGTCAATGAGAAAACCGTAGTATCTCTCTGGTGGACGAGAAACCCTACTAGATCGGCGGAGAGGCTGGGGTTCATCGGGAACTACGGAATCCTCTGGTTCCACCAGATCTTCTGTTGTAGCTTCTGCAGCTGGAACCTCTTCCAGTTCTACCTCATGACCACTAATCTCTTTTTCAAGAAATTCCTTTTCTAAAAAGGTGGCATGCCGAGAAACAAATACTCTTTGTTCCTCAGGGTGGTAGAAGATATACCCTTGAGAATTCTTGGGATATCCTACAAATTTGCATAGAACAGACCGTGCCTCGAGTTTGTCCGGATTTTGTCGTTTGACATAGGCTGGACAACCCCATATCTTAACATAGTTAAGACTTGGTCTCTTCCCTTTCCATATCTCATATGGAGTGGTAGGCACAGATTTGGTGGGGACCATATTCAATAGATGTATGGCTGTCTCAAGCGTATACCCCCAGAAGGAAATCGGTAACTCAGCTGTGCTCATCATAGAGCGCACCATATCTAATAAGGTGCGGTTCCTCCGTTCTGATACACCGTTGTGCTGTGGTGTATATGGAGGAGTCAGCTGAGAGAGAATCCCATTCTCTTTTAGGAAGTCCAGGAATTCATTGCTCAAGTATTCACCTCCTCGATCAGATCGAAGGATTTTAATACTTTTTCCGGTTTGGTTTTCGACTTCTTGTTTATATTCTCTAAATTTCTCAAAAGCTTCAGACTTGTGTCTTATCAAGTACACATGTCCGTATCTTGAGAGATCGTCAGTGAATGTAATGAAGTAAGAAGAACCATCCCTGGCATGTGTAGACATGGGACCACATACATCACTATGTATTAGTCCCAAGAGTTCGGTAACTCTTTCTCCGTGTCCCGTAAACGGAGTTTTGGTCATCTTGCCTTTGAGACATGACTGGCAAGTGTCATAAGATGAAAATTCAAAAGGTTTCAAATATCCATCCTTATGCAACTTAGCCAGTCGTGTCACATTGATGTGACCCAGTCTACAATGCCACAAGAAGGATTCGTTGAGTTCAGAACTCTTCCTCTTGTGTGTGTTTGTTATGCTCAGAACTGTTGATTGATTTAGAACATAAATGCCATTGCATAACGTGCCTGATCCAACCAACTTTTGGTTAAGGAAAATGTTCATAACATTTTCCTGTAATACAAAATTATATCCCTCTTTACTTAATAAAGAAACCGATATAATGTTGCATATCAGGTTCGGCATGTAATAGCATTCGTTCAGAACCAATGTATTACCAGTTGGTAATACAAGGTGATATTCCCCGACAGTCTTAGCTGCAACAATTGCACCATTTCCAACTCTAATGTCTTTATCACCTTCTCCAAGTTCTCTACCTTTCCTTAGCCCATGTAACTGATTACATATGTGGGATCCCGACCCGGTATCCAATACCCAGGACGTAGAGCAAATAGAGAAACAGTTCTCAGTAACGAACACACCCGAAGAAAATGCATCAACATGTACTTTCTTCATTCGGGTGGCATGGGAATCCTGGTATTCCCCTATATCCTGTTCATTCCTATAACTCTTATAAGAAAGAACGGAACCAACGTTCCCCAGCACAGTATAACATGCGGGTTCGGTCAATACATCCATATTATTATCTTGATTAAGGCATGAACTGGTCGCTACCTGGAGAGAGAGAGAAGAAAACACTTTAGCGTATGCTCGTGCAAGATCAGATTGGTTATTATCTTATCTAATCAGGATGGCTCCCACTGATTTTTATCAAATCTTCCTCCAAACCCTAAAAGGAAAGACTAGCCGGGATTAATTAAACACTACAAGTTCGCCAATCTTTCAGCCAGGCCAGTGTTGGTACTTTGAGGGAGGTCCCCCGTGCTTTCGCACGAACCTAATTAATGTAAACCTCGTTTTCCCAGAGGCGTAACCTCGTTAACACCTTTCTAGACACCTACTTGATCGGCTAATTGCACTGTGTAAAACTCTCCCAGGAGTAACTCTTACTCGCAGTGGGTATCGGGATCCAACTATCTCATAGAAGGTATGCAATCTCATTGCAAATTTCAACACTTGAAATTCCCGATAATGCTTTTGCCCCTAGCGTGCTATGACCTTGACGAAAGCCAACAAACCACAGCCCGCTAGTCAAGTTCAACCCGTACATTTCTTGACTGAATTAAACCCACCCGCACGACCCTTGACGAAAGCCAACAAAGCCGTACGACTACCCTAATCCAGTCGCATCATATGCAGCAGATAAACAGCACATAGCTACCGCACACTACACCTTGACGAAAGCCAACAAATGTAGCACGAATACTATATGTAACCTATCTGAAATGACGGAGGGCTACGCAGGTTTTTCTGAAAACCTATTGCGTAATGAACTTGATATCGTTGTAGAATCAAATGAAGTTTTGAAATGGAGTGATTTTGAGGCTTTTCTAGTTTTGCTAAAGGAGTCACTCCCGGCGAAGGGATCTCGGTCCTTTCCTCGTCGAATGAGGTGCGGGATATATCATATATATCGCTGTGCAAAGCAAAAACCCAAAAGCAGTCAAAAGCATACCGAGTGTGTAGCATCTGCCAGTTATTGCTAAAGGAGTCACTCCCGGTGAAAGGATCTCGGTCCTTTTCTCATCGAATAAGGTGCAGGGTATATCATATATACCGCTATGCAAAGCAAGAACTGTAGCTACCAGTTTTATTTAAAATCTGATTCTACAACATCTTAGGTTTCTTATCTTTCATTAATCACATTAATGAAGTCCCATCATTTAAATACCTAAACATCACAGATAGATATGACGTACACTTATGCCATCTGCATTCGCCTCGATGTCCCCTCGTGCACCGTTAGGTTAGGTAACTAACGACAGAGCAGGGCAGGGCTAGCGCGGGTGTAAAACATAAGTAACGTCTATATAATATATCATATATACTATATACTATATCCATTACAGAACATCACATGATCACATCACAGATATCGCAGCAGAAGAAACATATGAAACATTGGATATACTAGGACGTCCGTGTTTTCAATACGAGCCAGTATAAAACACGGATTCCACGGTCGTGATGAATAGCCAATCCCACACCCCTAGACCCCTACGAGAGCGGCAAGCAACTCTGCCAATTCTAGGGTTAGGAGACCCGGACTCGACTCCTCGAGTTGGTCTCCCACTGGACCCCAGAACCCGGTTACTTGTGCTCCCCTCCTTGGGTCTATCCTAATGCGGAAAAGTAAATAATATACAAAGGGTGACAACTTCCGCTACTTGGAAGTGCCCCAAATAAAAGAATATTACATACAAGTTTTTACATGAATGAAAATGAAAAACACTCATCTCACATAAAAACCCCCCGGCTATTCGAATACGACGATCCAATATAACATATCCAGCAACACATAACATCACATGTCATCAACGTAAGTAAGTATGCATACCCCAATTGTCGTTGACGTATAGCAACGAAACCGGCGATATGAACATACTACACTTACGGTCACAGAAAAGAAAGTGTAAAACTACAACAATTGGAATCCGCGACTTCTTTAGACATCACATGCCTAATCAAATGAAATACTTAGACATCACATGCCTAACAGATATAAATCCCGCATTTTAGTCTCATTATCGAAAACTCATTTCAATATCATATGGGACTAAACTGCTAAATTTATAACATTCATTCAGTTATCTCATAACTGTTTGTGAATTCCAATTATTGTATCACATTCCAGATAAACAGATAATGTTAAACTTTCCGATCGAACAGTCGAATACCCAAGTTTTCCCGATACAGTCCAACACATGAAATAAGTCTAACAACATTCAGTTCGTGCCTCAGTACCGACGGTCCAGCCGTAGAAGGGTCAAGCCAACGCCTCACATGTGGCACGCCGTACTGCCCCAAACCCGAAGGTTCAAAGGGCAGTTCAAGACGGTCACATAATCAAGTTAAGGTTTGTTGTCTTCTAGAGGGTCCATCGCGTTACTTGCACTACTTAGAACGCCGTTAAACTTCGGAAAAATCCAACACTTGGAAATTTCCCGACAGGGGAAAAATTGGGTATTTATATCCGGTCGAACTTTTTTAACATATTCTGGAAATTATCCGGAAAAACACAAAAGACGAAATTTGATAATCCGATCGAAATACCGAATCCCCAAAACAATCCCAGAAAATTCAACTCTTGAATGACTATTAAAAATATCCAGGAAAACCACCACAGAAAAATGAGAGTTACTGTGAATTCTAAAGTGCACAAATGAACTGTAAGGCCGCGGAACCGCCGCACCATGCATAGCACGTGCCGCGGTTCCGCGCTGGAAATTTTGAATTAGGATCTCGGATTTCACAGTAATTCATATAAAACCCTGCTAGATTTTCTGAATATTTTTAATTTTGAAAAACTCACTGTTTTCAAAAATGTACAGAGAGCATGGAAATTTTGGACTTTCGGGTTCGATCGGACTTCAAAATCCGTCTAGACTTTGCCTAAGGCTCTAGCTAGGTTCTGATACCAGTGAAAGGTTCCTAGGCACCCTAGTAAGGTCTCATAAGGCATCGAACATGCCAATTTAAAATTTTTGGTGCCGAGAAACCCTAGACTACGGATCTTAGACTAGATGTTTAGGCGAAATGAAAACTAGTTAACACTTAACTATAAGGATATGGAAATTACAACCTTTGTAGATCCGGATATCCACCTCCACGGCTCCGCAACGAAGTCTCCTCGCTGTCCATGTCGAACCCCGGGCTCAAGCGTCGGCTTCGTCGGAGAAATGGGTGAACTAGGTCGCCGGCTTCGTGTCAAAGACGATCTACGTCGAGGCATCGCAAGTTCAAACTCCGACTTCACAAACTTGTGAAACTTGTGAAGTAAACACCCAAAACAACTTGGCAAGAGGTAGAGGGTGAAGAAATAGGAGGTGGGTTCTCTTTAGATTTGGATTTCTCTCACTAAAACTCAAGTTGCCATTGGAGTAGCAAGCTTGAAGAAGAAGAAGAAGATGAAGAAGATGATGATAATGTTATGATAAGTTATTGAAATAAAAAGGAAAATCAATACTTATCATAAGGTAAACCATGGTTATGTGTAGAGAATTGACCAAGGTTAGATTAGTGGTTAGGGTTAAGGATGAAGACAAAAGGGATGACTTTGGTCAAAGTTTCATGAAGCTTCAATAAGCTTCATGAAGAAAAGAAACCCGTTTTGTTTTCTTTCACCTAATTAAAAGAATAAATAATGGATAAATAATTAAGTGAATAATCAAAAACCCTAACCCTTATCATAACCATGGTCCAATTCTTCACACAAAGCCAAGTTATTATGCATCATCAATCATGATACAAACAAGTGTACACAAAACATATCACATATACAATGTGCACACTAAGTGAGAAAAATCCGTTTAAAGTGAACCAATACTAGTTAATGCAAAGTAATATATCAAATATATAATTATACATTAAATCATTAAATCAACATTTGATTCAATGATCCGGTCATGTCACACATAACCGACTAGTATTCAATGTATCGATTTATCGAATCAATGATTCGATAACTAGGTCATATCGAATATAACCAATCGAAAACATATATCGCGAGAATGAAATGCGGTATCACATACACACATTATTCTCGGTCCTGCACACATCTCATATGCACTCCTATTTCGTTTCGCTTGAACCAGGAAACCTCTGTGTAGGACTCTAAAGACTCGTCAATACGCCGGTAGCAGATGATGATCATATCAAGCACCCACAAGCCGCAAGCGGTCTGCTAAACGTAACGGCCACCCGGGTATTGAGCGATCAGAAGATCGACGAGCTAGCCCGCTCACACTCCTGCGAATCCGACCAGTAACACTTACCATACAGTCCGGTCTCTTCGTCTGATATGTCGCATATCAAGTCTAGGGGTGGTAAACGTCAGACCCCAATAACCCGATAAGTCGTGCTGATGTGAGGCTCATAACGGGTCGAGAAACTACTGGTAACACTTACCAGCAAATCTCTGATCAGCCCTGGCCAGGGACTTCCCTGCTACGGCCAATCGAGCACTGCGCAACATCAACCCCCAATACCGGGAGAGACGAAACCCCTCCTATCGCTCATTGTCTCCATGTGACTCGGGACTGTACCCAAAGACCACCGTTTTGCACGCCCTCATGGACGTGGTAAGGTGGAGATCAAAGCACAGTGGGAATCACACAAGACTCTATGACGATCTCGGGTCTACAGACTAACCTGTACAAGTGTCACCTGAGAACTGCCATCTGACGTGAGGTATAATACCATCTGGGAGTTCTCGGCGAGTCCGTCCAGTGTACTCAGTCTCCACTGAGCACCCGTATACCATCTCTGATGTCAAACACCAATGGATAAGGGATCATCCATCGCCCATCTCATGGGTCAAGAAGCGTATACGCTAGTCTACTCTGGTATATCGATGCCCCGTCTCGATACACCCACGACTAGGGACCTTGAAGGATGTACTTATGGACTACCATGTCCCCACTAGTATGATCTGCATCACAGTCTAGGTAGTCAAGTACATATCCTAAGGGCTTTACCAACATGTAACTATAAGACATTATAAAGAGACTAGTGTACATGTTAAGATAAAGATCAACCAGATAGCATACTATCATGTCGAGCAAGAAAGTCATCTCTATATATGTCCAAGCATCCAATATAATATACATAATCTGTACAATACTGGCCTCTAGGGCATACATACAACTAACAGCTTCGACCTAGTTTTTATGCGTTTTCGTACTGTGATTTCGATTCTGATATTCGGTGTATGTTTTCGTGCACCATGTGCACCTGATTGAGATTCTTGCGCACATTCGGTGCACTTGATGCGATTTGTGCACACCAGATGCACTAAATCGTGATTTTGTGCAGATTAGATGCACCTGATATTGAGTCGTGCACACCCGTTGCACTTGACAGATGTTTTTGGTGCACACCTGTTGCACTTAGTTTTGTTTTTGTGGGTATTCATGGTATCTGTATTTGGTTTCGATTTCAGTGCGCACCGGACGCACATGATATTTTTATGATGTGATTGGGATTGATTTCAGTTTGAGCAGTATGTTTTCATAACCATTATTATTTGATTTAGTAACCAGGCGGGACGTGTATGTTAAATAAAAGATATATATATATATATATATATAGCTATTTTTTAAAATAAACATCCGCTACTTATGCCGTGACACGTGCATCGCACGGCGATTTTCAAGAGGGGTTTTTATATGCTTCTTTATTAAGATGTTTAGGTGATTTTACTATGATGCGCACTATATATAAGTTATAGATTGATGTATATTATGATGGTTTTCGTATTGGGTTTTGATATTTTATCTTTACCATAACTCCGATGATTGCGTTATGCTTGACGGAGTTGATTTTAGTTATGTATTGATGATTTTGGAGCCCCGACGATTTGAGTGCTTTGCTAAATGCTTTGGTATTTGGAGGGGGAGTTTTAATTTAAATTCGGGGACCGAATTTCTTAAAGGGGGGAAGATTGTAACGTTTTAAAAATAATTAAATAAATAAAATTGTTTAAGTGAATTTTATGATTTTCGGAAAAGTAAAACGTATTTTTCGTAAAACAAAACCGTAATTATTTTTAACTATAAATTTAAAAATACCTATTTTAATTATATTATTACTAGTAAATGGTGTTTATTTAGTCACTTATAAATTTTTAGTTTAATTAAATATTTTTCCTAAATTAATTATTATAAATATTAACATAAGCTTTATTTATACACTAAATTAGTGTAAATTACAAATTTAAATGGGTTTAATTTGTAAAAATGAACCATTGCATATTAGAATTTAGTGTGTATCATGCAAAATTTATTTGCAAATTTTTCCATGATTCTAGAGTTTTCTTGACTTGTTTTTGAAAAAGAAATGAATGAAATTTAATAAATTAATGAAAAGACATAAGAAGTGATAGTTTTGGGGGAAACTTCTACATTATTCTTCACTCTCTTCTTTCTCTCCCTCACCTCCTAATTTGGCCGGCCTCACCCCCATGGCAGCCCCCCCATTTTCCAATTTTAATTTACCTCCAAAAATCATCAAAAATCCTCCAAATTTCAATAAAAAATGCACAAAATCTTAATAAAATTCCTACCCTCTATTCTTTGCTCATATTTACATGGATTTTGGAGAGGGAAAGAATTCATTTTGGAGGCTCATTTTCATGTTTGGATTTCATATTTTGGAGGTATAAATCTTCTCCTTTTTATTTATGGTTATTAGATGTTTCATTTAAGCTTAATTAGATTTAATATATTAATTCTATTTACTACTTTTAAAAATTCAAGTTAGGGTTTGTAAAATTAATTTGTGGTTTTATTAATTCATTAGGGTTATAATAACCAGTTTAACGCTTTTACAAATGAAAAATCATGCATAGTTGATATATTGCAAATTGTGATCCAAATTTCTTAAATTAAACCATTTTTAATAAACTAGATTTCTATTTATGGTATATATAGGTGGAATAAAATTCCAATTAATGTTTATAACACTAGAGTGTGGTTTTAAAGAGGATATTAACTTGTTGGTGGAATGAAAAACTCAAATTTGTTACTAGTTTTTATTGATCATTGATAAATTGTGAGAAAAATGAAATTTTGTTAACTAGATTTTAGAAATTCTTAAATAAATGAGATTAAAAATATAATTTATGGTTTCATTATATCATTATCATCATGAATTGTGGTTTAATACATTAATTCATGCAAAATCAAGTTTTGTTGTGGAATTGTGGAATTTTGCTTGAAAGATGTTGAAAATTTATAAAGGTTGCAAACTAGAAATTATGTTAAAATACAAATTAGTGTGAGAAAAATATAGTGATGGTTTATATAGTCTAGTTATGCTATTTAATGAGTTTTATGACCATTAGTTTCATTTAAATGCCAAGTTTTGAAGTAAAATGGTAATTTGGCGTTTCGGGTTTTTCGAAATCGGACGATTTGATTGATTTTAGGGTTTTGATGGATTAAATCATGCTTTATATTATAAGTAACGAGTTTTCTAAACTACAAGTTGTTTGTTGATCTTTATCTCGATCCATCGGAGTTTGTACGCCGATATCGAGCGATATTTGGTTCTTTTGCGTGAACGGGACATAGGTTTTAATCTATGCGCGTTCCGTGCGTCGTTTTGATTTTGTCTGTGATTCAGTTTACGATACTATATATGTTTACGTCTAGGTACCCCTCATGTGGAATACGGACGATGATGTAGAGGATGGCGACACCGTCTTCGGCAGATAAGGACCAGGTGAGTAGATGTATATCTACGGGGGGAAGTCGGGTGGATGGCGTTTAGCACCCCCGCAAACATAGAATAGGAATAAGTACTTATTGTCAATAGGAAGCCAGACATGACCTTAGCATTTCGGCAAGTAGGACCCTAGTAGTGACCTTAGGTTGGACTAGATTGATTTAGAAAGACCCTAACCGAGGATGAATATCTTGGAGGAGATTTCGTAGGTTTCAGGTGGATACGCACAAGCGCACACACTGAGACTCGATGTGGTGTATACGTGTATGTGTATATATATATATAGGACTAGGTGTAGGTATATATATATATATATACACAATACGTATGTGTGATACAAGGATGTGATATGATACACGGGAATGAAACAGTATAGTTGGGCTTGATGCCGTGATTCTTGACTACGGTCGTATTATGATGTTAGCAGATCATTACAAAAATGATATAATGAATAGGTATACATAGATAATAAAGGATGATGATGATATAGAGGTATATGGGACTTTAAGATAGCACCCGGACCGTAACATGTGATTGATATTCTGATATGTTATATGTGTGACTTGATTACAACATCATATAGATGTAACTTGATTGCGATATCATAAAGGTGTAACTTGATTTCGATATCTTATAGGCGACATAATCACGACCTGACATATGTGACTTGATCAAGATATGATATATGTGACATGACATTTCTGAGGATAAATTAACGATGTATATTTATGCTGACAATGATATAGGATTGATGTATGCGATTACAGTATAGCACCTTGATCATGACATGGGTAGATGATGATATTATACGAATGATGAGACACGTAGGTGATACTTGACCCGTACCCTGATATTGGGATGCCGTACGATGGATTTACTGTACGAGGCATAGATGTGATGATTGATCCGCACTCTTGTTTCGAGGAAGACGTACTACGTACGTGACGCTATTGAGGCTGGATCGCCGACTATTAGAGATATGGATTCAGACCTTAGATGGACTCTTATTTCTTATTTACTAGTTTCTTAGGTTTAGTTCCTTAGGAGGCTTGATGGACACTAGTTTAGTCTCGAGTCGTATAGCTGTAGTTATTCTTGTATATCACATATGAGTGGTTATTACACTTCCGTCTTTACATTCATACCATAATCATAAAGTGCATGTTCATACATATGTTTATATAATCAGTATAAAACTTTGCCTGTTAGGACACCAGCACCATTACCGATGATGCGCATATTCCACGCACACTTATTTACCGGCTCACACACATCATCATCGGTAATTGCCATGTCACGTACACTTTATATCATATTATTTTTTTCTTATTGATAGAATCAGCAAACAACTAGATCGGTATAATATTGTGATTACTCTCTGGTGTTAGTATAGACATGGCATTGATTAATTAGACATTTCATGCATTCATATTTCCATGTTATCATGCAGTATTATGGGCATATGCCGACACTTATCATATACTTACTCAGGATTTTGGGATTCTGGTTTTCTTTGAGATTTCTGGATTTTGGGGAAAACCGCAAGAATATATAAAAACTTCTCTCTCTCTCCTCCTCTCTTTTTAAAAACATAAGATGCGGTTTTCTCGTGATGTATGTGTCGTCCACCATGAGATTTCATGTTTTCTGTTGGATTTCGAGACCTGATTCAAGGAGTGGATGAACCGTCTCGGGTACATGGTGGGCCCGGTATGGTACCCCGGGGCAAGAAGATCGAGTTGTAGACGATGAGCCTGGCAGGGGAAGGCTACCTACCGGTGATGTCTGGCGCGGCGGATATCCGGAGGATACCGACCGTTGTCGTGAGATTTGATGATATGGGCCGATCCGGACTGACGGAGCCCGAGATATTGAGACTATGAGACATTGAGATTATGAGGTATTGAGACTTGAGATTTACATTTTTTGTGTCGATGCTTGACACGGATTTCTATGGATTTCATTGTTGCTATTTCAGATTTCTATATACATTTTACATGGTAAAAGCTAAAGATTTCTTATGCAGATATATCTAGATTTCAGGATTGGTTATGTTACATTCATGGTGCATGCATACTCATTCTTATGATATAGTATTATATGAGGCACTGACACGAGCACAGAGTATTTGCATTTACACGTAGTATTACCCTGCCATTACCAGATGATTGGGACTTAGTAGTGTATCATTATGACCTAGGATAGCGTCGTGCATTCGATTTCATTTCATAGATGTCTTCTACTCATGAGTTGGCAACTCACCCCCGTTGTGCCAAATTTTATTACAGGTTGACGTACAGGGTTCCTTGGCAGATTGCTGGCACATGATTTCTTTCCGGGTGATTTGCACGGTAGGTTGGTTCATTTGTATCTGGACCGCCGTTGTATTTTTATTATTTCATTTGTATCTAGAAGGCTCTATCAACCAAACTTGTATTATTTGATAGATTACTGGACCATTTATTTATTTCGACCTTAGGGTCGCGTGTATTATTCTGATTTGGTGGATTTGTTTTCTTTGAGTTTTAAGCCTCGCCCTTTGGCTTTGTATATTATTGTGCTTGTTGTGGTTGTTTCCGCCTGTTGGCGTTGAGCTAGCTCTCGTTTGGGAATGCTTTTTATTGTTTATGTATATTGTACTTGTTGTACCCGTTTGGGGCCAGTTTTTACAGAGGAGACTTTGCCGAAATTTTTGGGAAAATTTGCTGATACTTTTAAACTTTTTTTTCTTCATGTTTTCTTTTACTTCTTCTTCTTTTATATGGTTTAGATTTCTGGGCTTCGGCTTACTTAGGTTACGTTGCGCCTCTAGACGTTTCGTAATCTAAGTGCCGGTCACGTTCCGTACATTCGGGTCGTGACATGAAACCTGGTAAATACATACTCTGGAGTATGTATGCAATCGGGAAAACTGTTTTTCTATTAACAATGCACTGAAACATGAAAATATTTCATAGGGGTATTCTGGTATTCCTAGTAATGCCTCTTCCATAATCCAATTCATGAATTTAACCGTATATTTCACTGCCATCTCTCCAAATCCCTTTATTTGTCTTTAGTCGTTACCTTCTGTACACCATCGTTAGGCTAAATGGTTTTCTTCATTCCCTACCATTCAGCACCAGCCTATGGTTTGGAAGAAGACTATCCAGTAAGCATAATAGGTGTACTCTCCTAATCCTAAGAGTACTCGTAACTTGAGAGAAGGTGGTGATAAAAGACAACTGAATAATACCTTATTCTTTTAAAGGTGAAAAAGGAGTGGCGATGAAGTACGCGGTTTGGTCATGAATAATAACAGTCGCAATTTACTTTTCCCTCTTTCTAATCCCTTTATTTTGTCTTTAACTATTACCTTCTGTACACCCTACTTAGGCTAATTGGTTTTCTTCATTCCCTATCTTTCGGCACCAGCCTATGGTTTGGAATAAGACTATCCAATAAGCGTAATAGGTGTACTCTCCTAAACCAAGGAGCTCTCACAACATGAGAGAAGGTGATAATAAAAGACAACTGAATAAACTAATTCTATTTCTCCTGAACCTAGATCCATCCTCGAAGAAGTCCTTTCGAGTTCGTATATAACCATACGATGGATCTATCCAATGGAAGTGGATGTCCGTAGTAATACGGGGTGTTCTGAGAAATACAAGGGGTAAAGGTAGGAGTGGCAATGACTTATGCAACTCGGACAATCCAAAAGCCAGTATTTTAAGAAGGTTCGGTCAACTTGGTCACTGAGTCATAGTCTAGGGTCGGTCAAAGGTCGCTGCCAAAAAAGAGAGAAAGAAAAGAAACACTCTGCGTGCAATCTAACCTAAATCAGAATGGTTATCACTTTATCTAATCAGAAAACCTCCCACTGTAATCTCAAATTCTCCTCCAAACCTGAAAGAAGAATTAGTCGGGATCACCCGAGAAGTAAACCAACTCATCAGTGAGAATCAGGATCCAACTATCATCGCATGATAACTTGATGGAAGCCACTCAAGTTATCACACTCCAGAAGGTATGCGCATGCCTGGCAGGTTTGCTTTATGTTTGAAACTCCCGATGTGATTTTTGCCCCATGCTCTTATGACCTTGACTAAGGGCCAACAAATCATAAGTCACATGTCAAGTTCTTCCCGTCATTGTCCTGGTTGATTTGAACCCACCCGTACATACTCTTGACTAAGGGCCAACAAAGTAATACGACTGTCCCAAACCAACGCATTTATCTATGCTACAAATGAATACCCAGCAGCTACCAAACACTATGCCTTGACTAAGGGCCAACAAACATAGCTTGAATACTACTGACCATCCATAAGAAATGACGGAGGGCTACAACTGGTTTTTGGCGAAAAACCTTTAATGTAATGAACTTGATCTCGTTGAAGGAACCTGATAGCTTTTTATAAAAATATAGTGGCGAAAAACCTTTGCTAAAGAGGTCACTCCCGGTGAAGGGATTTCGGCACTTTCCTCGTGGAATGAGGTGCAGGATATTCCAACTGAATACCGCGATGCAAAGAAACTTGTAATCGACTATATTGAAGTTATGACCCTGACGCAAACTTCTGCCTAAGGGGTCACTCCCGGTGAAGGGATTTCTGCCCTTGCCTCGTCGAATGGGGTGCAGGATATTCTAACTGAATATCACTATGCATAACAAAAGGGAACATCTTTGTAATAACACCTTTTTAAAAAAATTTCCAACAACATCAAATATAGGTTTGTTTTATCTTGCATTGATAAGAATCAACGCAGTCCCATCAATCAATCACACCAGAAAAGAACGAAAATATAATATACGTATATGCCATCTGTTAGTTGTATGTATGCCCTAGAGACCAGTATTGTACAGATGATGTATATTATATTGGATGCTTGGACATATATAGAGATGAGTTTCTTGCTCGATATGATAGTATGCTATTTGGTTGCTCTTTATCTTAACATGTATACTAGTCTCTTTAAACTATCTTATAGTTACATGTTGGTAAAGCCCTTAGGATGTGTACTTGACTACCTGGACTATGATGCAGATCATACTAGTGGGGACATGGTAGTCCATAAGTACATCCTTCAAGGTCCCTAGTCGTAGGTGTATCGAGATGGGGCATCGATATACCAGTGTAGACTAGCGTATACGCTTCTCGACCCATGAGATGGGCGATGGATGATCCTATATCCATTGGTGTTTGACATCAGAGATGGTATATGGGTGCTCAGTGGAGACTGGGTATACTGGACGGACTCGCCGAGAACTCCCAGATGGTATTATACCTCACGTCAGATGGCAGTTCTCAGGTGACACTTGTGCAGGTTAGTCTGTAGACCTGAGATCGTCATAGAGTCTTGTGTGATTCCCACTGTGCTTTGATTTCCACCTTACCACGTCCATGAGGGCGTGCAAAACGGTGGTTTTTGGGTACAGTCCCGAGTCATATGGAGGCAATGAGCGATAGGAGGGGTTTCGTCTCTCCCGGTATTGGGGGTTAATGTTGCGCTGTGCTCGATTGGCCGTAACAGGGAAGTCCCTGGCCAGGGCTGATTAGAGATTTACTGGTAAGTGTTACCAGTAGTTTCTTGACCCGTTATGAGCCTCACATCGGCATGACTTATCGGTTATTGGGGTCTGACGTTTACCACCCCTAGACTTGATATGAGACATATCAGACGAGGAGACCGGACTGTACGGGAAGTGTTGCCGGTTGGCTCGACGGGAGTTGTAGCAGGTTCGCTTGTTCTCTTTTGATCGCTCAATACCCGGGTGGCCGTTACGTTTAGCTGACCGCTTGCGGCTTGGGGGTGCTTGAAATGATCATCACCCACTGCCGGCGCATTGACGAGTCTTAGAGTACCACAATGGAGTTACCTAGTCCAAGCGAAACGTTGTGGTGTGCGTATGCGATATGCGCATGGACCCGATTAAAATGCGCGTATAGGATACCGTATATTGATCGGGCGGCTTGCTTTTGGTTTGGGTTATATGTGATATGACCGGATTGATAAATCAAGTGTTGATTTATCATTTAACCATTAGTTTCTCACTAGAAATCCTTTCTTGTATTTGATGGATGTATGCATGCATGTATGCTTTCTTTATAGATTCATGCACATATGGATGTACATACACACACACACATACATACATACATACATCCTTCATGGTTGTACATACATGAAAATGGTGGCAATATAAGTCTCACACCATGGTTGGATTTATATATGATTTATTATTGCATTTGATTTAAAACAAAAGAAAAGAAAAGGATAATTCATGGATACTTTCTACACTCTTCTTGACCTAACCATTCTTACCCACCATTTGACCATGGATTACTTTTCCTTTTGTGTTTTTAACTCAAATTCAATAATGTCCTAACCATGGTTTGATATGAGAAGAGGAAAATATATATTGATATATTTTCTATTTTTCTTTCATGAGTTATTCTTATCTTCTTCTCAAATAGCCATCATCTTCTTCCTCCTTCTTCACTTGCTCTCTATACTTTTGTAGTGAGCAAATTACATAACAAGATTGGATTTTGAAGTGAGAATAAGAACCACAACATCATTCTACACAAGTTTAGCCCACTTGTTTAGAGTGTTATCTTCATTTGTTCTCTTGATCGGGTGAAGTTGCGAGCTTGGACTAGGAACTTCGGGTGGATCGTCGTGGACGTGAGAGGACTTCAAGAGGACCTTCCTCCAACACCCAAGAGGCTGAGGAGTCTAGCGTAGGGAGCTACAAAGGTTGTACTCTCTAAACCCTAGCTTTTCTTTCATGAGATGATGTGAAAATTTTGAAACCCTAATTTTTTAGGAACGATCCGATGTTTGTTAACTTAGCACCCTAAAGACTCCACCTTTGGTACATGTGATGTTTCCAAACCCTTCTTGAGGTGCTAGGCTAACCCAACATTGGTATCAGAGCTAGTAGGTATTGGATGTCGACCTATGGGGGTTTTTCACTGTGTGACAGTGTGGCGAAGTATAGGCTCTTACCCCCAGGGTGTCCCGAGACCGGAAGGTGTTCCGGCGAGTTGTAGTCCTCGCGAGGGGGCATGCGTAAAAAGTAGCGGCTGAGGGACCCGTTGGTGCCACGGCGACCCTATTGGATAGGGTGGCTGCCTGACCAACATTGGTATCAGAGCCGACCTAGAACATTAGGCGACACTTTTACGAAGTTAAAACTCCGATCGAACCGAAATACGGCCTTTTAGAATGCTCTCTAGACATTTTTTCAAAACTGCTGTTTTTCAGAATTAAAAATATGTAAAAAATTCAGCAGGTAAATATAAGAATTACTGTAAAATTCGATAAAGTGAACAGTCCATATCGCCGCGAAAACGTGGCCTAAGCTTGCTTGGGCCGCGCTTCCGCGGCCATTTACATCAATCACTGCATAATTTTTATACAGTAATTCTTGATTATGCTTGTATATTTTTTATGGTATTTTTAATCTGAATTTTGTGCTGTTTGTTCTGGAGTTGGTTTTGGACTCGTCGATTCGATCAGAATTTTCATTTCGTGATTTTTCCGGATAAATTAGAATGTATTGAAGTGTTTGAACGAGTATCATTTGCTCACTTTTCACGGGGTTTAAAATCTTTCGGAAATACGTGCAAGTTTGTTTGTGGTGGACCCTCTAGAAGACAACAAACCTTAACTCGATTATGTGACCGTCTTGAACTACCTTTTGAACCTTAGGGTTTGGGGCAGTACGGCGTGCCACATGTGAGGCGTTGGCTTGACCCTTCTACGGCTGGACCGCTACCACTGTGTCACACTCCGGGTTTTTGAACTCCGCTCAAGTGTTGAGCTTTAGCGAATCTTGGGTATCTGATCGTTCGTTCGAAAACTTTAATACCGTCTATTTATCTGGAATGTGATGCAATATGTGGAATTCATATAGTTGGACATGAAATACGAAGTATGTGATATTTCGCATTTACGATGTCTAAAGAGAATGTGGATTCCAAATATTGCAGTTTTACACTTTCTTTTCTGTGACCGTAAGTGTAGTATGCTGATATCGTCGGTTTCGTTGCTATACATCAACGACAATTGGGGTACGCATATTTACTTACGTTGTTGATATATGATATTATGTGTTGCTGCGATATGATGTGCAGGATTGTCGCAATTGAATAGCCAGGGGTTTTTATGTGAGATGAGAGTTTTATATTTTCATTCATGTAAATTCAAATGTAATGTAATATTCTTTTATTTGGGGCACTTCCGGGTTGAGGTCGATGCCACCAGTGTTGTATATTATTTACTTTTCCGCATTAGGATGGACCCAAGGAGGGGAGCACGGGTGACCGGGTTCTGGGGTTCAGTGGGAGGCCATCTCGAGGAGTCGAGACCGGGTCTCCTAAACTCCAGAATTGGTAGGGTCGCTTGCCGCTCTCGTAGGGGTCCAGGGTGTGGGCTTGGCTATTCATCGCGACTGTGGAATCCGTATTTTCTATTTTGGCTAAATACTAAATACGGACGTCCTAGTATATCCCACATTATATTTATGTTTCTGCTGCGATATCTGTGATGTGATCATTTGATATGTTGTGATGGATACAGTATATAGTATATATGATATATTATATAGGCGTTACTTATGTTTTACACCCGCACTAGCCCTGCCCTGCTCTGTCGTTAGTTACCTAACCTAACGGTGCACGAGGGGACATCGAGGCGAATGCGGATGGCATAAGTGTACGTCGTATTTATCTGTGATGTTTAGGTGACTTAAATGATAGGACTTCATTAATGTGATTAATGAAAGAAAAGAAACCTAAAAGATGTTGTAGAATCAAATTTTCAAATAAAAAGGGTAGCTACAGTTTTGCTTTGCATAGCAGTATATATAATATACCCTGCACCTTATTCGATGAGGAAAGGGCCGAGATCCCTTCACCGGGAGTGACCCCTTTAGCAATAACTGGCAGATGCTACACACTCGGTTTGTCTTTTAATTGCTTCTATAGTTTCTGCTTTGCACAGTGATATATATGATATATCCCGCACCTCATTCGATGAGGAAAGGGCCGACGATCCCTTCACCGGGAGTGACCCCTTTAGCAAAACTAGAAAAGCCTCAAAATCACTCCATTTCAAAATTTCACTTGATTCTACAATGATATCAAGTTCATTACGCAATAGGTTTTCAGAAAAACCTGTCGTAGCCCTCCATCATTTCAGATAAATCCTACTTAGTATTCGTGCTGCGTTTGTTGGCCTGCGTCAAGGCGTAGTGTGCGGTAGCTACTTAGTATTTATCTGTTAATGCATGTGATGCAGATTGGATTAGGGTAGTCGTGCGACTTTGTTGGCCTGCGTCAAGGGTCGTACGGGTGGGTTTAATTCAATCAAGAAATGACGGGTTGAACTTGACTAGCGCACTATGGTTTGTTGGCCTGCGCCAAGGTCATAGGACGCTAGGGGCAAAATATTATCGGGAATTTCAAGTGTTGAAATTTGCAATGAGATTGCATACCTTCTATGAGATAGTTGGATCCCGATACCCACTGCGAGTAAGAGTTACTCCTGGGAGAGTTTTACACATTACAATTAGCCGATCAAGTTGGTGTCTAGAAATGTGTCAACGGGGTTACGCCTCTGTGAAAACGAGGTTTACTTTAATTAGGTCCGTGCGAAAGCACGGGGAACCTCCCTCAAAGTACCGACACTGGCCTGGCTGAAAGATTGGAGAAGTTGTAGGGTGTAATTAATCCCGGCTAGTCTTTCCTTTTAGGGTTTGAAGGAAGATTTGATAAAACCAGTGGGAGCCATCCTGATTAGATAAGATAATAACCAATCTGATCTTGCAAGAGCATACGCTAAAGTGTTTTCTTCTCTCTCTCTCAATCAAGATAATAATATGGATGTATTGACTGAACCCGCATGTTATACTGTGCTGGGGAACGTTGGTTCCGTTCGTTCTTATAAGAGTTATAGGAATGAACTGGACATAGGGGAATACCAGGATTCCCAAGCCACCCGAATGAAGAAAGTACATGATGATGCATTTTCTTCGGGTGTGTTCGTTACAGAGAACTGTTTCTCCATTTGCCCTACGTCCTGGGTATTAGATACCGGGTCAGGATCCCATTTATGTAATCAGTTACATGGGCTTAGGAAAGGTAGAGAACTTGGATAAGGTGATAAAGACATAAGAGTTGGAAATGGTGCAATTGTTGCAGCCAAGACTGTCGGGGAATATCACCTTGAATTACCAACTGGTAATACTTTGGTTCTGAACGAATGCTATTACATGCCGAACCTGATAAGCAACATTATATCGGTTTCTTTATTGAGTAAAGAGGGATTTAATTTTGTATTACAGGATAATGTTATGAACATTTTCCATAACCAAAAGTTGGTTGGATCAGGCACGTTGTGCAATGGCATTTATGTTCTAAATCAATCAACAGTTCTAAGTATAACAAACACACAAAAGAGGAAGAGTTCAGAACTGAACGAATCCTTCTTGTGGCATTGTAGACTGGGTCACATCAATGCAACAAGACTAGCTAAGTTACATAAAGATGGATATTTGAATCTGTTTGAATTTTCATCTTATGACACTTGCCAGTCATGTCTCAAAGGCAAGATGACCAAAACTCTGTTTATGGGACACGGAGAAAGAGTTACCGAACTCTTGGGACTGATACATAGTGATGTATGCGGTCCAATGTCTATATATGCCAGGGATGGTTCTTCGTACTTCATTACATTCACTGACGATTGATTGTTAGCGATTCTGCGTGTTCAAGTTTTAGTTAATTACCGCAATCAAGACGGTTTCGCTTGTAGCTAGCCAGTTGAGTACGGGTCGTCCGCAGGGAGATGGGAATCTTTTTCTATGTGCTTTAACGAGTTAAGTCCAGTTTTTCAGATTTTGTTGTGATTAGTTAAGCGGTAAAATGATATGTAAAGAGAGCTTGTTAGGGTTAGGATTAGGTTAGTTTGAGTTAGGAGTCTCCACATCTTTCGTTGCCCCTCTTAATATCGGTGTTACGGTAATCGGCAACAACGGGGATTAGCACGACTAGGAAGGAACTTGCGAGTATAAGCTAGGCTTTCCAACGCATAAGTTCTTCCTTTTGGTGCTTGTCCGTCCGTTCTTGGCTCTTAGCCATAACCTCCGGTTAATTCAACCACAACCGGTCTCACTACGGAATCACCGCTATCATGTAGGATAGGGTGCCGTAAGGAGCGGATTGTGGTTCAATTAACGGGAGTCGAATTAAGCTGTTGGGCAAGGAAAGAGTGAGAGAGATTTCCTTCTCTCAAACTTCCCTTATCCTACCCTAACAAGTATTAAACTACTCACACATCATGATACGGAAAAATAAAACAAAACAAAAGAGGAAGATAGAAAGAAAGAGATTAGAAGATAACAACTAGCTATTTGCGACCTCACCTTGGCGAGGATCGAGCGTAAGCATCATAGTCGTTTTAAGGATAAAGAAAAAGAGAGAAGAAAGAAACAACACGAAATAACAACAACTAGTTAACAAATGAAAATTACAACAATTATAGAAAGAGCAAGACAAGCATGATAATAAAATGATCTTCTTTATTCACCATTCTTCACTCACCAAGCTCATTACAAGTTTTAATGGAGAAGAGATGAGAAGAGGAAGAAGAAAACAACTAAACCTAGAAAATGAGAATACAAGAATATGGACCCTTTCCTTCACAAAGTTCTGGGCTATTTATAGGCTAAAGGATGAAAACCTAGGGCAACCATCAGAACACAAATACAAAGACCAAAATACCCCTGAAGTTTGAACTTCTATGGCGCCAGTACGGCCGCGGATCCGCGGCCTAGACCCCCTATTGGCCGCGGATCCGCCGCACTACAGTAGAGTTAGGGTGTGGGCTTCTTGGTACTTCCCTGGTCTTCTGTCCCCTCTTGTCTGGTACATGTATTTTCTGAAAATACTTCCACATTTCTTCCAGAATTTCTGTTGAGGGAAAGGTGGACTTTTGTCAAGATTTTCTTGAGCTCCGCGTAGATTTCTTGGAACTTGTATTGCCATTGAGCCTTGTGCATGAAGGTGACAATCGATTTGCCATTTTGTCTCCTAAACTGGTGTGTGGCAATAGACGGATAAAGAGTGGAGACCCGTGTTTTATCTGTGGTTGGCAGGAACCCGGATTTTGTCGTGTTTTCCATGAATTTCACCGTTTTAGAACCGAGAACCTGTATCCTGCAATTGACTAGGAAACACGGCTCAAGAGTATCTACCGATATGCAATGTGACAAAAATTGGGCGGTATGAAAATGCAAAAATCTGATATGAATAAACACCCCCAAACTTATCATTTGCTCTTCCCGAGCAAAGCCAATTTATTCACAAAAAATTTCCTAACCTCACTTTCACAGGGAACGCGATTGCACTGAGCATGTGCAACAAGCCGTTAAACCTCTAGGTGTCCCTAGTAGGAGGAGTGTTGTCTCCTGAGGGTTTTCAGCGGATACTACCCACAAAATCCGGTCAAGTTGGTTTTGTAAAATGACTAAGATTCAAACCCTAAAGTTTTGTTTTAGATAATAACAATTCTATAATCCTAAGTCTAGACCATCGAACCTTTATTTTTCACACCTCGCTTCTTGTTTAACTACAGATTTTATATGTCTTTACGTGCAGTGCAAATAGTGTCGTTAAGTTCCAGAAGGATCGATTAAAGTCATCATGTCGCACAATAAAGCCCAGATAACAATTTTAAAAGGATCACATAAGTTTTATAAAGAGTTAAGCATTTTTCAAGTTTCGTTTTCCAGTAAGGTTTCAACTTCAGAATTTCAATCTTCCTTAATAGGAAACTAAGTCGTATTTTTCACTCCACCTTTTACTTGTTTTCATTTCATACACACCTCTGTGAACGTGCAATAGTCTTTATCATAGAATAAAACCTTCATATCTCCGCTAAAATTTTTATAAAAGCCTGTCTTTTATCAAGATTATTCTCACACAAAGAACCGTTAGGAATTTTAACTCGGAGAGAACACTTGCTTGACTTTGTTTTAATCTGGACTTTCTAGGCTTCTTAGCGAGCTTTGGGCCAATGCACCCAAACCAGTTGGTTTTAGGGCATTAGGTGTAGAAACACCCCAGCGGACTTAATTACTCAAGTTACCTAGGTCCAAAAACAAAAGACAGTTTGGCGTGAAAATCAGATGATTTAATATGAACGGAGATATAACCGGCAGTTCAATTATTTTTTTTTTGGGATAAAAGACGTGTTTAGTGGGTTCGGTGTGTAATCATTCCAATCAAGTTTCAGATGGGTTCTTTTTCAGACTTAGTTCCAATTACGGCATCAATAATATTCCTTCATATTTGCTTTACTTCATAAACTATTCTTGACATTACTTATTTCAGAACAAACCTATTTGATCCTCAGAAAATCATTTATCTGTTTAAAAGTTTTTAGACATAAAAAGACTTGTCATCTAATTTCCAAAAACTCACGACACGTGTAGTGTGATGTAAAGACGTATATCAGCTATAGTTAACTTCAAAGGAGAGTTATCTTTCAAGTTTTCAAAATCTAAACATAAGATTTAGTTATTCCTATTTTTTCAAACAAAAACCGTCGAAATGTTGAATCAGAGTTCTTCCACAAGCTAACTTGACAGAAAAAGTTTTTATATTTTTAGAAAATTTTCAGATTTTTATGGATTTTATGGATTTTAATATGCAGATGCAGAATATACATATGAATGCGAAGGTAAGAAATGCGTACCGAGCGTACCCCCAAACTTAAACTGGACAGTGTCCGCACTGTCGTTGCATGAAGAGATCATTTGTAGGGTCAAAATTGTTGGTTAGCGATACACAATTTTTTTTTTTGTTTTTGTTTTTAAAGAAAAGAAAAAGAATATACACGAGTATATACAAAATGGTTTATACAGACCCCCAAACTTATTTGGAACAGTGTCCACTGTTCTTGGCTGGATAACCGAAGTTTAGAGGTAGGCAGAGGAAGATTAGGCAGGGTAAACCGGCTCCTGTAAGAACAGGAGCTCCTCTGTTGGTTCGGCGCTAAGGTACGGTTTGCATCGGTGTCCGTTCACTTTGAAAAATGAACCGTCCTTTGGATTTTCCAAATCCACAGCGCCCTGCGGATATACATTCCGCACAAAATATGGCCCTTTCCAGTGAGATCTGAGCTTTCCTGGATGGAAGTGAAGTCGGGTGTCGTAAAGCAGTACCTGCTGACCAGGTACGAAGGTTTTGCGCAAAAGGTGTTTATCGTGAAACACCTTCGTTCGGTTCTTAACGACAACCGCGTTATCGTAAGCCTCATCCCTAAGCTCGCTCAGTTCGTTCAACTGCAGCTTCCGATGGCTGCCCGCATCCTCGAGAGACAGATTTAGCTCCTTTATCGCCCAAAATGCGCGATGCTCTATTTCGACAGGTAGGTGGCAGGCTTTTCCGTACACAAGCCGATAGGGAGACATGCCAAGGTCGGTCTTATAAGCGTTCGAAAGGCCCAAAGGGCATCAGTGAGTTTCAGTGACCAATCCTTACGGTTCTTGGAAACCGTCTTCTCTAGTATCTGCTTGATTTGCCGATTTGAAACCTCGGCCTGCCCGCAGGTTTGGGGGTGGTAGGGCATAGAGAGCTTATGATTAATGGAGTATTTCCGCATCAAGGCCTCGAAAGTCTTGTTGCAGAAATGACTTCCATTGTCGCTAATGATCGCTCGGGGGTGCCCAAACCGGGAGAAAATGCTTTCTTTAAGGAACCTAACGACAACCTTGTTGTCGTTAGTCCGGCTGGGCACAGCCTTGACCCATTTAGAGACGTAATCAACAGCTAGAAGGATGTACAAGTTCCCGAAAGAGCTGGGAAACGGCCCCATGAAATCTATCCCCCAAACATCGAAAATCTCCACAACCAAGATCGGTTGGAGCGGCATCTCGTTCCTCCGGGATATCCGGCCCATGTGTTGGCACCGGGAGCAAGTCTTGCAATAGTCGTGAGCGTCTTTGAAGAGTTGTGGCCAGTAGAAACCACATTGCAAGATCTTCTCAGCTGTCTTTCTGGGGCCAAAGTGCCCGCCACACGCTTGATCGTGGCAAAATGATAGCACACTCTTGAATTCCTCGTCAGGGACACACCGACGAATAATCTGGTCGGGACAGTACTTGAACAGATAGGGTTCGTCCCAGTAAAAGTGTTTTACTTGGGATAAGAAGCGAAGTCTGTCCTGACTTGACCATTCAGTCGGTTGTAATCCCGTGGCCAAATAAATCACAATATCTGCGAACCAGGGTTCGCACGATACTGTCAAGAGCTGTTCATCCGGGAAAACGTCGTTGATTGGAATTGGAAGCGAAGGCGAAGAAGGAAGTCGTGAGAGATAGTCGGCAACTACGTTTTCACATTCTCGTTTGTCCTTAATGACAAGGTCAAACTCTTGAAGCAAGAGGATCCAACGTATTAACCGAGATTTTGCATCTTTCTTCGCAAAAAGATGGCGCAGAGCAGAATGGTCAGTGTAGACAATGACTGGAGAGCCGATGAGGTAGGGCCTGAACTTTTCTAAAGCAAATACAACAGCTAAGAATTCCTTCTTAGTTGTTGTATAATTGAGTTGTGCGTCGTTCAGGGTTCGGCTCGTGTAATAGATTACGTGCGGCATCTTGTTGATGTGTTGTCCAAGGACAGCACCAATGGCAAAGTCGGATGCATCGCACATAATCTCAAATGGGTGCGTCCAGTCAGGTGAAGAAAGAACGGGAGCAGAAGTGAGTGAGCGTTTTAGTGACTCGAATGCAGTCACACAGCTCGAGTTGAAGTCGTATGGCGTGTCCTTGGCCAGCAAAAGAGTCAAGGGCCTAGCAATCTTGCTAAAGTCCTTGATGAACCGTCTATAGAAACCGGCATGGCCAAGGAAGGTTCGGATATCTCTGACGCATCGGGGAGGAGGCAGATTGGAAATGACCTCAATCTTTGCTTTGTCAACCTCTATGCCATTTTGCGAGATGATATGTCCTAAGACAATACCTTCGCGCACCATGAAGTGGCATTTCTCCCAGTTCAAAGTGAGATTCTTGTCCTTACATCGGGTAAGGACAGCGTCAAGATGCAGCAAACACTCGTTGAAGGAATCGCCGAAGATGGAGAAGTCATCCATGAAAATCTCCAGAAATTTTTCCACCATGTCTGAGAAAATTCCCATCATACACCGCTGAAAGGTAGCGGGCGCATTGCATAACCCAAAGGGCATGCGACGATATGCAAACGTGCCGAAAGGACAAGTGAATGTGGTCTTGTCCTGGTCTTTTTCGGCGATGGGAATTTGATTATTGCCGGAGTAGCCATCAAGAAAGCAGTAGTACTCGTGTCCGGCCAATCGTTCAAGCATCTGGTCAATGAAAGGTAGCGGAAAGTGGTCTTTCCGTGTTGCGGCGTTGAGTTTTCTGTAATCAATGCATACTCGCCACCCAGTTTGGGTGCGAGTAGGGATTAACTCGTTCGCCTCGTTGGTTATGACCGTGATGCCCGACTTCTTAGGGACAACATGAATGGGGCTAACCCACTGGCTATCAGAGATAGGGTAAATGATACCACTATCTAGACATTTTACGATCTCCTTCTTCACAGCCTCCTTCATGACTGGATTGAGACGTCTTTGTGGATCCCGGGCTGGTTTGGCATCATCCATCAGATGAATGTGATGCTCAACGATCAGGGGACTAATCCCCTTGATGTCTGCCATGGACCAGCCAAAAGCTTGCCTGTTGCTGTGCAAGACCGCGAGAAGGGTTTTCTCTTGCTCGGGAGCTAGAGAAGCCGAGATGATGACAGGGAGGGTCTCGTTCTCACCTAAGTAAGCGTACTTAAGGTGAGACGGCAAAGGCTTGAGTTCGAGCATTGGAGGTGAAACGATGGAAGGCAAGATTGGTGCAAAGGTCTCGAACTCAAAGGACTCCAGCAAAGGTTCAAAACGAGTGTAGGCAACCGAGTTGGATGGTTCAGGTAACTCATCCGGAAAGTCGAAGGATTCAAACTCGGGTTGTGCGCAGCTAAGATCGTTTGAAAACGTGAAACACTCGTAGTCGTTGTCGGGCGCAGAAACAGCAGCAGGTTCGAAGAGAAACGCACTAGTGGCGTCAAGATTATCGTGATCAAATAGAAACTCCTCGAATTCGCACTCTTCTGGGGTGATCTCCTTGATCGAGCAGACGTCCAGTATATGAGCATTAGGTTCGGCGGGCTGATTCCCCAACCTAAAAATGTTGAGTTCAATCGTCATATTGTTAGTGTATATGCCCTAGAGGCCATTACTATATCATACTAGTTTGTATATTACTTAATGGAAGCTTGGGATATTCACCTTGTATATACAATCTTGCTCAAAATAGTAGTATGCTACTTGGTTTGTTTCTACTTCAATGTGTACATGTGTTTATTTTTGTATATCGCCTATACACATTAGTGGAGCCCTTAGGATCTTTGCTTGATTACCAGCGATGTGATGGCCGTCACACTAGTGGGGCTGGGTAATCCATAAGCACATCCTTATGCAGGTCCCTGGTCGCAGGACTATCGAGACAGGGCATCGATACTCCGGAGTAGACCAGCGCATGCGCTTCTCATCCCAGTGTGGGAGGCGGTCTGTCTCACAGCCGTCAGTACGTCGTACTTGAGATAGTATGCGGGTGCTCGTTAGGTTACGGGTACACTGGACAGGACTCGTCGGGAAATGACTAGTTGGTATTATGCCTATCGTCAGTTATCAGTTCCCAGGTGACATGAGTAAAGCTTAGTCCGCTGACTTGACACTGTCACTTCGCCTCGAGTGTGTTCCCACTGTACTTTGATCACTACCCTACCACGGCTCAAAGGAGTCGTGCAAACAGGTAGTAGTTGGGTGCAGTCCCGAAGCACTTGGAGGCAGTGACGGTTAGACAGGATTCGTCTCTCCCGGTATTGGGGGTTGACATCGCACTGTGTCTAGGAGAGCCATTACACGAGTAGTCCCTGGCCAGGGCAAACGAGATATACTGGTAGGTTTCCAGTGTTATCTCAGGGTGTTTTGGGCTTCGCTCCGGCACGACTTGTACCGCTATTGGGGGACTGACGTTTACCGCCCCCTAGGCCCGCCATGCGATGTATCAGACGAACAGACCGGACTGTACGGAGAATGTCACACTCAGGCTCAGTAGGAGTTCAGATGGGTTTCGCCTCGTCGGTCTTCTTGTCGGCATTACCTGGGGACCGTTACGCACAGCTAGTGCCGCTTGCGGTCTGTGGTTAAACCCACTGCCAGCGTAGTGTCGAGTCTTTAGAGTCCCACACAGAAAGCTTTTCGCCTTTAGGCAAAAGAGTAGAGGTCGCATGGTATTGCGACAGGTCGCATGGTTTTTGCGACAGGGTTCGGTCACATCCGTGCACTTGTGCACGTACAGTGTCCGGATAGATTACACTAGCGGGCTTTGGTTTAAGCCAGATCCTAGTGTACCTTTTGGGATTGGATTTATCCAGTGTGCATTCGTGTTCCTCGGAACGCGGATGCGGGTGCGTATGCACAGTTGACAGGGAGACAGAGGCAGCGGATTCTCATTAGGGTTGTTGACAGTTGACCGTTGACTATTTGACTTTTTGTTCAACCCTAATGAGAATATGATATGTGATTAACTATTGTATTAATTAAGTATTATGGTGACATGGTTGTTGATTTGTTGACTTTGTTGACTTGTTGACTTTTGTTGACTTGTTGACTTGTTGACTTTTGTTGACTTGTTGACTTTGTTGACCGGTTGACTAGGCTTGACTAGTCGACCATCATGATAACCATAGCCATCATTTCATGGCAAAGACTTTTGTTTGCTTGCTCATTTGTGTGAAATGAGTGCATGAAATGATATGGTTATGGTTGCTTCAACCATCACATAAGACTTTTTTTGATATGATGAGTTATCATGACTTTGGATTATGAGAGGGTGAGAGACAAAAGAGTTGCTCATTCTTTCTTGCTCATTCTCTCTCTTGTTCTTGAGCTCTCTTGTTTTTGCTCTCACCCTCTTGCTCTTTTTCCCTCTCTTTGATCTATGGTTCTCTTGTCTCATGAGTTGAGAATCAAGAACCATAGATAAAATCCCACACAAACTATTCTCTACTCATTCTAGTTCACAAGGTTTAGCAAACTGAGTGAACTAGTTTCTTCAAAGAACGAAGAAGGAGCCAAAGGTTGGAGCTTTCAGGTGGATCTATCTTCGGCGTACGGAGACGACGGGAAGAAGCCAATCCGGACCACCATCGGAGTTTGAAAACGAAGGAGTTCAAGACAAGCAAGGTATAACCCCCTAACCGAGTAGCTAGAAACTCGTAGTTAGGTTGCTAGATAGATGTTTAACCAAGATCCGGATTTTAGGTCCATGTTACCACCTCCGTAAAAATCGTTTTTTACCAAATTCCGCATTCCCGAAAGTACCGGGAGAGGTAGCATGGACTTACAGTGGTATCAGAGACAGGTTAAACTCTATCTAACATGTTAGCTAGTAACTAGAAGATCGATCAAAGAAAAAGTCCCAAAAACGAACCCCAAAAAAAAATTCGAGTTTCTGTCGATTTTTTTACTGTTCAAAAGTTGATTATTTTAACACCTAAAATCGGCTCAGGGTTTTTAAAAGACACTGTAGAAAAATCACCAAGTGATTCCCCAAAACGAGCGCGGAAACGCGGCAATAGCTTGCTATTGCCGCGGTTCCGCGGCCTCCTTGCCCCCTCTCTGGTGTTTCTTTGCTACAGTGTGCTTCTGGGGGTATTTTGGGATTTTTGGTATATATATTTTCAACCCAGATTTTCCAGAACGAAAATTTTATTTTGGGGTCCCGAAAATCCGTATTTTTGATCGAACTTCTAAAAGACTTAAGCTAACGGGTTTTTCTGTAATGTGATATTTGTATTGAACGTCTACTAATCGCTATATGTCGATTAGTGGGGGTTATATAAATCTGTGATCTGTAATGTTGCTGGAATGTGTATATGAATATGTTGGATTGTCGCGGGTGAATAGCCGGGGGTTGTGAGACGAGAGTTTTCTTTTCTTTCAATTCATGTAAATTTGTAAATTGATGTAATAATTATTTGTATGGCCGCACAACCGGGTCGGGGTTGTAGCCGTCATTGTATAATTTCTTTTTACTGTTTTTGCTCCTAGGATAGACCCATGGAGGGGGTGCACAAACTACCGGGTATGCCGAAGTGTCGAGTGGCCTACTCATGGAGATGAGGGAGGTTACTACGCTTCGGGTACTTGGCGGGTAGTTTGCCGCACCCGTAGGGGTCTTGGGTGGGGTTTTGGCTATTCACCGCGACCGTGTAATCTGTTTGTCGTTACAGGCTCGTGCGAATTACAGATTCCTAGTATATCCAATGTATTCATCTGTGATCTGAAATGTTTATCATTGCAGTATATCTATATATGATATTATTTAGGCGTTGCTTATGTTTTACAGCCGCGCTAGCCCAGCCCCTGCTCTGTCGTTAGTTAAGTAACCTAACGGGTAATGACGGGGCCCCGTGGCGAATGCGAATGGCATAAGCGTACGTCATATTTTGGTTGTTTTCTGCAATGGTAGGATTAAATGATGGGACGCATTAAAAGAACTAATGCAAGAATATCACGCATTAAAAGAACTAATGCAAGATAATAAACCAAGTTAAAGTCGTTGGAACACTTTCGAAAAACCACTCGGTTTTTTTCAAAACCAACTTTTAAATGCGGAGCTTGAGCCACTCCTTTTAAAAGCTATCTCGTTCCATCGACCAAATCAAGTTCACTACGTTCACGGTTTTGCCAAAACCATTCGTAGCCCTCCGTCGTTTCGTATGAATATTCAATAGTATTCAAGCTGTGTTTGTTGACCTTCGTCAAGGCATAGTGATTGGTAGCTGTTGGGTATTCATATGTAGCATAGATAGATGCGTTGGTTTGGGACATTCGCATTACCTTGTTGACCTTCGTCAAGGATATATACGGGTGGATTCAAATTAACCTGGATAATGACGGGCAGAACTTGACATGTGACTTATGATTTGTTGACCTTCGTCAAGGTCATAAGAGCATGGGGCAAAAATCCACATCGGGAGTTTCATAAGCACTGAAACTTGCTAGATTTGCAAACCATTTGGAGTGTGATGATTCTGGTAGGATTCCTTCAGTTTCGTCACGCAATGATATTTGGATCCCGATCCTACTGTGAGTATATGCTACTCCTCGGGAAATTTCTCACTAAAACGATCAATGCTATAAACCTAGTAGGTGCCTAGAAAGGTGTTAGCGGGGCTACGCCCCCAGGGAAAAGAGGTTCTTTAATTAAGGAACTTCGCGAAAGCGTTGGAAAACCTCCCTCGAAGTACCGACACCGGCCTGGCTGAACGGTTAAGCAAGTATTGTGCGATGGGATTGATCCCGACTAATTCTTCCTTTATGGTTTGAGGAGGGATTCGAGAAACAGTGGGAGCCATCCTGTTTAGACAAACTAAAAACCACTCTAAACTTGCAAGAGCATCATGCTGAGTGTTTCTTCTTCTCTCTCCTAATTGCAGCGACCAAATCGACATGACTGGACTTAAGTTACTCCTAGATAAAAACAAACTGACAGGGCCAAACTACAAAGATTGGCTCAGGAATGTCAAGATAGCAATCACTTACGACAAGCTGGGGTATCTTCTTACCACCAAAGCTCCCCCTGCCCCTGGTCCCACTTCCAGCATCGCGGATAAGGAAATCCGTAAGACTTGGGAGATTGATAGCGCGAAGGCCAAGTGCCTCGTACTTGCCTCGATGGACAACGAACATCAGAGGAGGCACGAGAATATGGACCTTGAATCCATATTTCTCCATACAAAAGAACTGTATGGAGAGCAATCTCGTATCGCAAGATACGAAGCGTCGAAAAAGTTATTCTCGACAAAGATGGCCGTCGGATCATCAGTAGCCGAGCACGTGCTACAGATAATCAGCTACATTGAGGAGCTCGCGGACCTAGGGACCACATTGGAGAGTGAACTCTATACGGACATAGTTCTCCAGTCCCTTCCTTCCACTTACGCCCAGTTCATACTGAATTTCAACTTACAAGAAAAAGAGGTTGAACTTTCAGAGCTCCTCAACATGCTGAGGAGCGCAGAGGGCACCCTACAGAAAGGTAGGGAAACATCCACTTTGTTTGTAGGAGGATCATCTTCTTCTAGGTCCAAGGCGAAAGCCAAGGGAAAGAAGAAGAAAGCCCCCGCCAAACCAAAGGGCGGTGTTAGTAAAGTGGATACGAAGGGAAAAGCTAAAGCAACAAAGAAAGCGGGGAAGCTTGTGGATAAGGAAGAATGCTTCTATTGTCATAAGAAAGGACACTTGAAGAATGATTACAGGGCCTGGAAGGCCAGAACACAGGAATTGAAGCAGGTTGCAGCTTCAGCTTCAGGTGTGTATGTTATTGAAAACTGTCTTTCAATAAACTCTACTTCCTGGGTATTGGATACCGGATCAGGATCTCATATCTGTAATTCTTTGCAGGCGTTGAGAAACCGTAGGCTTTTTAAGGCAGGTGACATGACCCTCAGAGTTGCGAACGGAGCTAGCATGGATGCTAAAGCCGTGGGGGACTATCACCTGGGAATGTCAGATGGACATGTTTTGGTTTTGCGTAATTGCTTTTTTGTACCCAACGCAACTTGTAATATTATTTCTGTATCTTTAGTTTCTAAAGAAGGTTATGAATTTGCGTTTGTAAGTAATGTTCTAAACGTTCACCTTAATCAAGTTCTGATTGGGTCAGGTACATTGAGTAATGGTATATACGTATTGAACCAACCACAGATTTTCAATGTCCAGAATACACACAAAAGAAAGTCTCCAGAAATAAATCAGACTTTCTTGTGGTATTGTAGACTGGGTCACATCAATGAGAGAAGGTTGACTAAGTTACATACAGAAGGATATTTGAATGCTTTCGAATATCAATCGTATGCCACTTGTCAATCCTGTCTCAAAGGAAAGATGACAAAGACTCCGTTTACTGGACGTGGAGTAAGAGCGAGCGAGCTCTTGGGACTCGTACACAGTGACGTGTGCGGTCCAATGTCTACACATGCGCGAAGCGGTTATTCTTACTTCATTACTTTTACGGATGACTTCTCACGGTACGGTTATGTCTTCTTAATGAAACATAAGTCCGAAGCCTTTGGAAAATTCCAGGAGTATAAGAATGAAGTAGAAAAACAGACCGGCAAAAGTATTAAGATTCTAAGATCGGATCGAGGTGGAGAATACTTAAGTGCCGAGTTCCTGGACTATTTAAAAGAGAACGGAATTCTCTCTCAGCTTACTCCTCCATACACCCCGCAACATAACGGTGTATCGGAGAGACGGAACCGAACCCTATTGGATATGGTTTGGTCCATGATGAGTAACGCTGAGTTACCGCGATCATTCTGGGGATATGCACTGGAAGCAGCTGCGTATCTCTTGAACAAGGCTCCCACCAAGACTGTGCCTACTACCCCATATGAGATGTGGACTGGGAAGAAACCCTGTCTTAAGTATCTTAAGGTATGGGGATGTCCAGCTTTTGTAAAAAAGCAGCATGCGGACAAGCTTGAGGCACGTTCAGTACAGTGTAAGTTTGTGGGATACCCAAGGAACTCCAGGGGGTATCTTTTCTATTCCGCTGAGGAACAAAAGGTTTTTGTTTCTCAGCATGCCCGCTTCTTGGAAACTGAGTTTTTGGAAACCCAGATAAGTGGGAGCACAATAGAACTGGAAGAAGTTCCAGAACCACAGACTGTTACTGAAAGCTTAGTGGAACCAGAGGGTTCAATAGAACAGGACATTCCTACGCCGCTCCGCAGGAGTAGTAGGCAGTCTCATCCGCCCGAGAGATACTACGGTTTTCTCATAGGCGGGGATAGAGAGGATTGCATCATAGATTATGATGAGCCTACTAGCTTCCAGCAGGCCGTTCAGAGCGTTGACTCAGTGAAATGGCTGGATGCAATGCGGACCGAAATGGAGTTCATGTACACCAACAAGGTATGGACGTTGGACATTGCTCCAGACGGGGTAAAACCCGTAGGATGCAAGTGGATCTTCAAAAGGAAGATTGGTGTAGATGGACAGGTTGAGACCTATAAAGCTAGGCTGGTAGCAATGGGTTTTCGTCAAAGACCTGGCTTGGACTATGACGAAACCTTTTCTCCAGTAGCCATGCTGAAATCCATTCGGATCCTTCTTGCCATTGCTGCCTTCCACGATTATGAGATCTGGCAAATGGACGTAAAGACAGCTTTTCTAAATGGAAATTTAGAGGAGTGTGTCTATATGGACCAGCCAGAGGGTTTCATTCAGAGTGGAGCAGTGGAAAGGTGTGCAAGTTACTTAAGTCCATCTATGGACTAAAGCAGGCATCGCGGAGTTGGAACATCTGCTTTGATGAGACGGTCAAAGAATTTGGCTTTATCAAAAATCCAGATGAACCATGCATCTATAGTAGATTTGTAGCGAGAACTGTAGTATTCCTCGTTTTATACGTGGATGACATTCTCTTAATAGGAAATGACATTCCTATGCTACAATCTGTCAAGGGGTTCTTGTCACACAGGTTCTCCATGAAAGACCTGGGTGATGCCTCATACATTCTGGGTATCCGGATCTACCGTGACAGATCCAAGAGGATATTGGGACTTTCTCAGTCCAGGTACATCGACACCGTGCTGAAAAGATTCAGTATGGAAGATTCCAAGCACGGTAACCTACCGGCTTGTCACGGGATCACCCTCTCTAAAGAGATGTCTCCCAAGACTGATTTGGAGAGGGATCGCATGTCTATTATACCCTACGCTTCTGCGGTAGGCTCTATAATGTATGCGATGTTATGTACCAGACCGGATGTAGCTTATGCACTGAGTGTGGTAAGCCGGTATCAGTCAAACCCTGGGGAGAAACACTGGGTAGCGGTAAAGAACATTCTCAAGTACCTGAGAAGGACTAAGGAGATGTTTTTTGGTGTATGGCGGAAAAGACCTCCAGATCGAGGCCTTTGCTGACTCCAGCTTCCAGAGTGACAAGGATGATTCCAAGTCCATGTCGGGTTTTGTCTTTACCCTCAATGGAGGGGCGGTGTGTTGGAAGAGTTCCAAACAGGAAACCGTTGCAGACTCGACGATGGAAGCGGAATACATCGCTGCATCTGATGCCGCAAAAGAAGCTGTCTGGATGAGGAAGTTCTTGAAAGAACTTCAGGTGGTTCCGTCCATTGTTGATCCAATACCTCTGTATTGCGACAACAACGGGGCTATAGCTTTAGCGAAGGAACCCAGGTCCCCATTCAGAGATCCAGGCACATCTTGAGGCGGTATCACCTGATCAGGGAGATCGTAGATCGCCAGGAGATCGAGGTTCGGAGAGTCGCTTCAGAAGATAACACTGCAGATCCATTCACCAAGGCCCTTCCCCAGACTCGGTTCGAGCGGCTGATCGAGATGATAGGTCTTCGATACGCCTAGTACATGGCTTAGTGCAAGTGGGAGATTGTTAGTGTATATGCCCTAGAGGCCATTACTGTATCATACTAGTTTGTATATTACTTAATGGAAGCTTGGGATATTCACCTTGTATATAAAATCTTGCTCAAAATAGTAGTATGCTACTTGGTTTGTTTCTACTTCAATGTGTACATGTGTTTATTTTTGTATATCGCCTATACACATTAGTGGAGCCCTTAGGATCTTTGCTTGATTACCAGCGATGTGATGGCCGTCACACTAGTGGGGCTGGGTAATCCATAAGCACATCCTTATGCAGGTCCCTGGTCGCAGGACTATCGAGACAGGGCATCGATACTCCGGAGTAGACCAGCGCATGCGCTTCTCATCCCAGTGTGGGAGGCGGTCTGTCCCACAGCCGTCAGTACGTCGTACTTGAGATAGTATGCGGGTGCTCGTTAGGTTACGGGTACACTGGACAGGACTCGTCGGGAACTGACTAGTTGGTATTATGCCTATCGTCAGTTATCAGTTCCCAGGTGACATGAGTACAGCTTAGTCCGCTGACTTGACACTGTCACTTCGCCTCGAGTGTGTTCCCACTGTACTTTGATCACTACCCTACCACGGCTCAAAGGAGTCGTGCAAACAGGTAGTAGTTGGGTGCAGTCCCGAAGCACTTGGAGGCAGGGACGGTTAGACAGGATTCGTCTCTCCCGGTATTGGGGGTTGACATCGCGCTGTGTCTAGGAGAGCCATTACACGAGTAGTCCCTGGCCAGGGCAAACGAGATATACTGGTAGGTTTCCAGTGTTATCTCAGGGTGTTTTGGGCTTCGCTCCGGCACGACTTGTACCGCTATTGGGGGGACTGACGTTTACCGCCCCCTAGGCCCGCCATGCGATGTATCAGACGAACAGACCGGACTGTACGGAGAATGTCACACTCAGGCTCAGTAGGAGTTCAGATGGGTTTCGCCTCGTCGGTCTTCTTGTCGGCATTACCTGGGGGACCGTTACGCACAGCTAGTGCCGCTTGCGGTCTGTGGTTAAACCCACTGCCAGCGTAGTGTCGAGTCTTTAGAGTCCCACACAGAAAGCTTTTCGCCTTTAGGCAAAAGAGTAGAGGTCGCATGGTATTGCGACAGGTCACATGGTTTTTGCGACAGGGTTCGGTCACATCCGTGCACTTGTGCACGTACAGTGTCGGACAGTTTACACTAGCGGGATTTGGTTTAAGCCAGATCCTAGTGTACCTTTTGGGATTGGATTTATCCAGTGTGCATTCGTGTTCCTCGGAACGCGGATGCGGGTGCGTTATGCACAGTTGACAGGGAGACAGAGGCAGCGGATTCTCATTAGGGTTGTTGACAGTTGACCGTTGACTATTTGACTTTTTGTTCAACCCTAATGAGAATATGATATGTGATTAACTATTGTATTAATTAAGTATTATGGTGACATGGTTGTTGACTTGTTGACTTGTTGACTTTTGTTGACTTGTTGACTTTTGTTGACTTGTTGACTTTATTGACCGGTTGACTAGGCTTGACTAGTTGACCATCATGATAACCATAGCCATCATTTCATGGAAAATACTTTTTTTGCTTGCTCATTTGTGTGAAATGAGTGCATGAAATGATATGGTTATGGTTGCTTCAACCATCACATAAGACTTTTTTTGATATGATGAGTTATCATGACTTTGGATTATGAGAGGGTGAGAGACAAAAGAGTTGCTCATTCTTTCTTGCTCATTCTCTCTCTTGTTCTTGAGCTCTCTTGTTTTTGCTCTCACCCTCTTGCTCTTTTTCCCTCTCTTTGATCTATGGTTCTCTTGTCTCATGAGTTGAGAATCAAGAACCATAGATAAAATCCCACACAAACTATTCTCTACTCATTCTAGTTCACAAGGTTTAGCAAACCGAGTGAACTAGTTTCTTCAAAGAACGAAGAAGGAGCCAAAGGTTGGAGCTTTCAGGTGGATCTATCTTCGGCGTACGGAGACGACGGGAAGAAGAGCCAATCCGGACCACCATCGGAGTTTGAAGACGAAGGAGTTCAAGACAAGCAAGGTAATAACCCCCTAACCGAGTAGCTAGAAACTCGTAGTTAGGTTGCTAGATAGATGTTTAACCAAGATCCGGGTTTTAGGTCCATGTTACCACCTCCGTAAAAATCGTTTTTTACCAAATTCCGCATTCCCGAAAGTACCGGGAGAGGTAGCATGGACTTACACATATTTCCAAAAGAGAGGTTCATCGAACCATTGCGACAATTGATCACAGCATTTGAGGTTGCGAGAAATGGGCGACCGAGTATCACCGGAATTTGATTCCGGGGGTTAGCTACAGGCTGTGTATCTAAGACAATGAAGTCAACAGGGAATATGAAGTCCCCGACTTTTATTAACACATCCTCTAGCTCACCCCTAGGATGGGTGATCGATCGGTCGGACATTTGGAGAGTGCAGTGCGTGGGTTTCAACTCTCCGACGCCTAATTGCTCGTATACTGAATACGGAAGCAGGTTAACACTGGCACCAAGATCTAATAGTGCGCGGTTGATGTTCTTATCCCCAATGGTAATTGAAATCGTAGGACAGCCAGGGTCCTTCCGTTTTTGTGGTAAAGATTGGGTAAGGGCATCACTCACAGCACTAGCCAAGAAAACTTTCTTGGGTACCTGAGACTTCCTCTTTTTCGTGCACAAGTCTTTTAAGATTTTCGCGTAGGACGGGACTTGTTGGACAGCATCTAAAAGAGGAATGTTAATGTTAATCTGCTTAAATAACTCCAGAATCTTCTCCATTTGAGGATTTTGTTTATTAGACCTCAACCGGTTTGGAAATGGAATATTTTGAAAATTGGTTGAGTCTAATGCTGGAGGAGGAGATTGTGGAGTTGGAACGGATCCCAGAATAGGTGTCTTCGTGGAGTAAGAAGTGGGTCCGTTCAGAGCAGAAGAAGAGGAAGGGGAGCCTTGTGAAGAACGGAGAATAGGCTCAGAAGACGAAGAAGAAGAAGAAGAAGAAGAAGAAGAAGCAGCGGTCGGGGTGTCATCGTTGATTCGTTTGCCAATGTTGTTTTGCAGCATCCTTCCCGATCTCAATGTGGTCACGGCACTCACATTATGGTTCTGTTGTTCAAGAGCAACATGTGCATTATGTGGGTGACCGGGATTTAGGAGTGGTTGGGACGGGAGCTTCCCCTTCTCTCGCTCGCTTAAGGCCGCGTTCAGCTGTGCAATCTGGGCCTCGATTGTCTTGATGCTTTGCCCGTGTGCGGCAGTATGTTGCACTAAGGATTGAATGGAAGACTGGATGTTGGCGGTGGATTGAGTCGATTGTTTAACGAACGCCTCCAGACT